>OY735281.1:4126579-4659877 GCA_963457715.1 Argyresthia albistria
ATATTTTTTTTAAAAAACATTAATCTTAACTTATAAGTATTTCTATTCTAAGTATAAAATTATTTATTTTTTAAAATATCTTTAAAACTTAACATAAATATCAGGCAAGGTTAGTTTCTGAACGGGATCATTACTTTCCTCACTGTTCAAAAGTGAGGAAAAACTAACTTTCCTCACTGTTTTCGTAGAGGAAAGACACTTCTTTCGTGCGGGAGTGGTGAAAAAAATATTACGAAGAATATGTGAAAAATACTGGAAAAAACAAATAAAAAAATCTTACGATATTTATTTTCGTTAAAAAAAACTGAAAACCCTGAAAATTTTGAATATGTGGCGATTTAAAAAAAAATGAAAATTTTGCTTTGTTTTCTCTGGGATCAAGTTTTCGACTTTCCGTAACATTTTATTGATTTTTGAAGTTATGAAAAATATTCCTTTCAATTGTTTTTATGTTTTCTCCATTTTAATATACAAGAGTATTATAAAACAATGTTTTAAGACACAAATAAATTTACTTATCTATATTTTTTTAAACGGTACCTATGTACCCAAAAGGATACTATGCATTTAAGGGTTAAGCTTGGTCAGCATTGCAACCTTTGATGTCCGCGCTTTATAAGCCTCGACCTTCGGTCTCGGCCTTTATTCTAGCTTGTCCGTCAGAGGTTTCAATGCTGACCGCGCTGTATAGGCCTTGAGCTGCGCAACGCTGCGCTTTCGGCCACCAGCAGCGCTACCAGCAACACCGCCATTACAGACCGCGGCAGTAATGTACTATTATCTATGGGAAAGACTAAGGCCCGCCAGATAGATCGTGCGTGGCGCGAGCGCGCTAGTTCACATGTCAATGTCACTTGCTGCAACTGCTGTAAGTTCCTCCTGTCTAAAGTATTGCGGCAAACAGTAGGTAAAGTATACAGGGTGTAACAGAAAGGTGTAGTCATATTTTAGGGGGTTGTTAGGGACATCATTCTGAGGAACACTATGATACCGATTTGATCAGGAGCAACTTTAATTTTCACTTCTCTATACAAATCAGCTGACCACCCCGACCAAAACGTATGGATTATGGAGCAATGAAAAATAAAGTTGCTCTGATCAAATCGATTTCATATTGAAAGTTGCTCAGAATGACAAATGAAAGACAAATAACATCGGTGTTAGAACTAACATGGGGATTTCCCCATGGAAAAGATAAATCCTTGTTAGGCCGGCCACATACAGCCGGAATTTTTCCGATTCGGAATTCTGAAACGGGATAATCCCATACGAATAGGATGCAATCCCGTTTCGGAATTCCGAATCGGAAAAATTCCGGCTGTACAGGTTGGCAAGAAAGTCTAGAAATTAAATAATGGCAACATAAGTGACATATTAGAGCACTATTGCGTGTTTTGATAGACAATCCAAATATGACATTAAAGAAAACACGTAGTAGTCTGTGAATGTTGCCATCATTTAATTTCTAGACTTTCTTGCCAACCTGTATGTATGTTATTTTATTACAACGAAACTGACTCGGACGGGACGGAACGGCTTCGTAGACGCTCTGTAATCTATTTTGGCGTGACTCGGAACAGGGGCTTAGGCTATGCCCTGCCCTGCCCGCTTTCAAAATATAATAGTCTGTGGCCTGTCTGTGCTTTCAAATGACGTTCGCTGAACTTCGCTGTTGCGAAATAATTTAAATTTTTGAGTTTTTTAAGCCTTTCCCGACATTACATTGCAGGTGTATTGAAAAAAAGCGCCACATCGTCTATTGCAAATACAGCGCAAATCTGGAAAGTCTGAGGACAAGCGAAGCTACGGCTGCGGTGAGCATTTATATTTCTGTTTTGGAGGTTAGATAGACCATGAAGTATTTTTACCTTCTCTGTCTACGATTTTTACATTATCCACAGATGCCCGTTGTATCCATTGCTATAAATCATATCCCTATAAACGTAGTGATTACTTTCTCTGTGTCCCTATATAGTCTGTGCTATAAATAAGATATTCCTTGAAAGCCAGGTGCGCTTATCATACCTAGGTATGCTACTTTCTTAGGAGCTCTTAGTTCGTTATTTGTATTTATCATTCATTTGTCGTAATCAGAAATTGCATTGAAAACTCATAAATCTTGTCCCCGTATAAATCACTCTCTCTCTCAACTCTAAGAGCTATCTCAAGATGACATCCTCAACTTGGTACATAGCCAATACAACTCTCAGAACAGTATTAATAAATAATAAACCACTCTCAGCTCAGAAAGCTATCTCAAGTGTATGAGAATACAGATTTTATGAGGTGAAACCGTCATTGAGACATAGCTGAGACAACTATCACAGTTGAGAGCAGTTTCATCCAGTCTCAGAGCTGAGACAACTATCACAGTTGAGAGCAGTTTCATCCAGTCTCAGAGCTGAGACAACTATCACAGTTGAGAGCAGTTTCATCCAGTCTCAGAGCTGAGACAACTATTACAGTTGAGAGCAGTTTCATCCAGTCTCAGAGCTGATAGTGGTTTATTAATATTACCCTGAAACCATTACAATAAACAAAATATGTATGTTGTGTATAGTTGTAGGGTAGCTGTAGATTTATTCTGATATGTCATGTAGTGTAGGGTAAATAACTATTGATTGTATATTTCCAGCAAAACTACAGGCAACACAAAAAAAACAATGAAGGTGAAACAAAAACAAGACGAACCCAATGTTAAAAGCCCAAAAGATGAAAAGCCGAGCTACAGCTGCGAGGTCTGTTTCAAAACATTCCAGTTCCGCGGCAGCTACACCGACCACTTGAAGACTCATGGGAACACTGACGTGAGGCATGAGTGCTCTGAGTGTCCGTGCTTCTTCAAGAACCGCGGCCACCTTAAGAGCCACATTAAAGAGGTTTGTTTGTCTTCTAGACTTTTGTTTTAATTAAATTTAATGGTCAAATTGTCTTTTAATACAGTATATGGTATTATATGTGTATTGAAATGAAAATGAAATTCTTTGGTGAAGTTTTGAAATGAGGGGAAAACGTTATAGAATTTGAATGGCCAGAGTGATAGAATATGGGTCAATCTTACTTGTATCTGGGTAAAGGTTTGTGCTTGGCTTGGTTGTTGAAATTAATGGCCTACATTTATTATGATTATTATATTTTTTTAATGGCAATGGGGATGTTCAGTGACTAGAGTATTGAATAATGGGCTGAACAAGAACTTATGTTTTGATTTTAATCGACATAATCTCATAAAGACATGCCAAACAAACGAACAATGGAGAACTATAGACGTGTGAGCTAGAGGGTTAAGAGTTAACATACACACATACACTATGATTTCTGTGGATGTCACGCTATTATTAACTGGCTTTTGCATTGTATATGGTTTAAAGAAAATGTGTGGCTACTTTCTGAATTAATAAAACGAATATATCATTCACCTCCATAGTTTATTTGTAGCAGAGGCAATAGGCTTGCGCCCTGTCACATAAAACAGACGAAAAAAGTGTCCGTCCAAAACTGTTTCTCTCCTATTCTGATGAACCTTCCTTTTCATAATAATGCTATGTGTATAGTTATGGAAACATAACTTAGCGTCACATCTTTTCCCATACGGGGTGGCAGAGGCACAGTTGTGTCCACTTTCAGCTAGTTTACTAGCTTTGTAAATCAGTTATTTTTAACCGACTTCATAAAAGGAGGGGGTTTACAATTTGTCGGGTTTTTTTATGTATGTACACCGATTATGCCTAGATGGATGGACCGATTTGGAAAATTATTCTTTTGTTTGAAAGGATTTACCTTCCCATTGGTACTATGGACCACCAGGTCAGGATCTGATGATGGGATCCTGGAGAAATAGAGGGAACTCTTCAAATATTATAGGCAGACCTATAGTGATTTTTGTGTTTTTAGTAATAACTCGTGCAGTTACTCACGGTAAGCATAATATTGTGATGCGGAACTGCTGATGAAGACCACATATGGCCACTAAAACTGCTCAATACTAGGTGCAAATACAATGTGTGGCTGACGGGCATCGCATAGTCTAAACCGGTGGACCTAGAGCCATGAAACTTTGTGCAGAGGTTCCTTAGTAGCGTGGGGTAGCACTGAGATGGGATTTGACAAAATTAAGTCCCCAAGGGGGGGGGATAAGGGGTTACAGTTTGTATTAAACTCAATCTAATCAAATAGGGTTTGTGGAAGTTGGTTTTCAACCGACTTCAAAAAAAGGAAGAGGTTCTCAATTCGACCCGCATGTGTTTTTTTTTTTTTTTTCCCTATGTTTGTTACGCGATAACTCCGCCAATTATGAACCGATTTGAACAAATCTTTTTTCGGCGTATAGGTAATACCTCAAGGGTGGTCCCATTGACACCAGGTCAGGATCTGATGATGGGATCCTGGAGAAATCGAGAGAACTCTTCAAATATTATAGGCAGACCTATAGTGATTTTTGTGTTTTTCATAATAACTCGTGCAAATGCACATAGCATAATATTGTGATGCGGAACTGCTGATGAAGACCACATATGGCCACCAGATCTGCTCAATACTAGGTACAAATACAATGCGTGGTTGACGGGCAGGCAACGCATAGCCAAACCGGTGGACCTAGAGCCATGAAACTTTG
Organism: Argyresthia albistria; assembly: GCA_963457715.1. Taxonomy (NCBI): domain Eukaryota; kingdom Metazoa; phylum Arthropoda; class Insecta; order Lepidoptera; family Argyresthiidae; genus Argyresthia; species Argyresthia albistria. The sequence continues at coordinate 4,131,195 of OY735281.1, forward strand.
TACAGGGGTTCCTTAGTCGCGTGGGGTAGCACTGATATAGGATTTGACAAAATTAATTCCCCAAGGGGGGGGGGATAAGGGGTTACAGTTAGTATTAAACTCAATCTAATCAAATAGGGTTTGTGGAAGTCGGTTTTTTCTAAAGTTTACTTTTTGTTTCAATTATTTCTAAAGTTTACTTTTTGTTTCAATTATAAATTACCAAGGCATCAACTTTGTTTTTGTGCATGTCTGTAAAAGGAATATAATACGTCCATAACTGTATTTGTCATTGTCTAATTTGTTAATGTGTAAAAATATGTATTCTGTTGACATGTCTAATATACGAGTAGTAATAAATAAATACCCTGTCATGTTGCAGGTCCACCGCTCGCTAACAAGAATCTACAAATGCTCGCAATGCAGCAGAAAATTTGACAGCAGACCTCTGTACACGATGCACAAGCGCAAAGAGCACACGCAGACCACACCTTACAAATGCGCGTTCTGTCATCACGTGTATGCCTCAAAGAACTCGTTGAAGTGGCACATTCACATCAACCATAATAAGGATTTCCAGAAGTCAAAGTGCCCGTATTGTCCGAGTGAGTTTAAGTGGCCGCATCATCTGAGGGTGCATATCAAGAAGTCGCATATTGAACAGGTTCGTTTATGGAGTAAATTTTATCCCAGACCCCTTGAAACCATATCATTCTACTTCGGCTTCTGCTTCTGTTCTACTTTCGGCCGAAACCGATAGCTGAAATTTCGGTTGCAGACCGAAACTGTCACCGAACCTTGGGTCGGTCGATCAGTAGTTCGTATCATAGAGTTACTTATATTATATTGGTTTGTATGCCCACAACCTTATTGTTAGTACAGAGGGTGTTGACATAATAGTCTTTTAACGATCTTTCGGCTGAGGAGTGATGTTTACAGGGGGCGCCAGCTCTTGTTTATTTATTTGTTTATTTGGGAACTGAGTCCACAGCACGATATACATTATTATAACTTAAAAATAAGATTGAACATAGGCCAATTAAGGACTCTTGTTTGCTCTACCAAACTTATTGCAACGCATCTGTCATCAACACAGACCTTTAATTGGGTGGAAAACTGTAAATTTCTCACTCTAGGTGGCGCATTCGCGATTGTACCTTAGTATGACACGGGAACTGTCAAATTGTATGTTTTTTAACCGACTTCCCAAAGGAGGAGGTTTACAATTCGTCCGGATGTTTTTTTTTTTATTTTATGTATGCGCCCCGATAGCGCCTAAACGGATGGACCGATTTGGAATATTATTTTTTTATTTGAAAGGGTTTATCTTCCCATTGGTCCCATTGACACCAGGTCAGGATCTGATGATCGGATCCTGGAGAAATCGAGGGAACTCTTCAAATATTATAGGCAGACCTATAGTGATTTTTGTGTTTTTCATAATAACTCGTGCAAATGCACATGGTAAGCATAATATTGTGATGCGGAACTGCTGATGAAGACCACATATGGCCACCAGATCTGCTCAATACAAATACAATGCGTGGCTGACGGGCAGGCAACGCATAGCCTAAACCGGTGGACCTAGAGCCATGAAACTTTGTACAGGGATTCCTTAGTAGCGTGGGGTAGCACTGATATGGGATTTGACAAAATTAATTCCCCAAGGGGGGGAATAAGGTTACAGTTTGTATTAAACTCAATCTAATCAAATAGGGTTTGTGGAAGTCGGTTTTTTCTAAAGTTTACTTTTTGTTTCAATTATTGTAAACAAAGTTTTGAAACTTTCCAACCTGAACGCAGTGCTTTCAAATGTAAAAGTAGCGGAATACTTTATTACTATTATAGACCGCTAGCGAAACAAGACGTCGAATTCTTTGCATGTTTAGCTTTCTACCAGATGAGCTTTTTTCCTACTGTCGCATTTCTCCTTCGAATCTCAGTTTAAAGCTCACGCACCATCATCACAGAATACATTTTATGGTTCTTTATCGCAACAAAAAGCACAAAAAACGAAACCCCGTACTTGACACTGACGTAAACAAGGTACAGTCACCGAAGCGCCATCTGGGTTTTAGCTTTTAGTTTTCCTCTAGTTCCACTTGTCACCGCGCGCCAAAATATCTCTGTCGCTGGAAAGCTGTAGTTATATGCTCATAAGCAATGTGTGTGATGATGATGATGTTTCTTGTTATACTTGTTTATCAGGGTTTCACACCAACCGACCTCTTGAAGAAAGGCCTGACCTCCATCCGTCGCAAGAGCAACAACTGCATTGTCTGCGAGGAGAAGTTCCAGAAGAAATTGGAACTGATGTTGCACCTGCGCAATGTGCACAAACAGGAACTGGACATATACAAGTGCTGCCGATGCGACGCCGTGTTCAACTTGAACACTAGTCTGAGGAACCACATCATTGATCATAAGCGGAGGAAGGTACGCCACTAACTGCGATCTCGTCCGACGTCCACAAACGACCCAGACCTTTCCTTCTGTTTTTAACACCCTTTTTAACCGACTTTCCAAAGGAGGAGGTTTACAATTCGTCCGGATGTTTTTTTTTGTGTATATGCCCCGATTGCGCCTAGACGGATGGACCGATTTGGAAAATTATTTTTTTGTTTGAAAAGGGTTACCTTCCCATTGGTCCCATTGACACCAGGTCAGGATCTATTGATGGGATCTTTGTGAAATCGAGGGAACTCTTCAAATATTATAGGCAGACCTATAGTATTTTTTTTGTTTTTAGTAATAACTAGTGCATTTATTCACGGTAAGCATAATATTGTGATGCGGAACTGCTGATGAAGACCACATATGGCCACCAGAACTGCTCTAGGTCCACCGGTTTAGGCTATGCGTTGCCTGCCCATCAGCCACGCATTGTATTTGCACCTAGTATTGAGCAGTTCTGGTGGCCATATGTGGTCTTCATCAGCAGTTCCGCATCACAATATTATGCTTACCATGAGTAAATGCACGAGTTATTATGAAAAACACAAAAATCACTATGGGTCTGCCTATAATATTTGAAGAGTTCCCTCGATTTCTCCAGGATCCCATCATCAGATCCTGACCTGGTGTCAATGGGACCAATGGGAAGGTAAACCCTTTCAAACAAAAAAATAATTTTCTAAATCGGTCCATCCGTTTAGGCGTAATCGGTGTACATACATAAAAAAAAATAAAAAATATATATATCCGGACGAATTGTAAACCTAATCCTTTTGTGAAGTCGGTTAAAAATGAAGCTGGATGAAAATTACTTCACTTTTAATTTCATAGGTTTTGAACTTTATCTTGATGTGGGTAGGTTGCAAACCGCGGTCCGTGGACTTTGTTCGGACGGTTGCACACTATTATAAATGCGAAAGTTTGTGCGTGTGTTTGTTTATTTTGTGACTCTTTCACGCTGAAGCGGCCGGACGGACGTCGGACGGAAAACTAACTGACCCCATAAAATAAGGTTTTCAATTTTCCTTTTAGGTATCGAACCCTAAAAAACCCTCTCTATTTGCAGGACGGCTACAAGCACGAGTGCGAGCAGTGCCACCCGGATATCAACCCGAGACTCTACGAGCAAGAGCGAGAGACTGACTCCGCGGCCGCGGACGACCGGACGGACATACAGAAAGAGATCATTGATTTTGAACTTACGCTAATGGAAGATGAAGACATAAGGTGCGTGACAGAATACTAGCTTATGTTTTACATACATTGCTTCTGGCGCCACACTAGGATACTAGAGAATGAGCGATGGCGCCACCATCTACTCCAAGTCTACAATTGAACAGCATACACAATGCAAACAAACTGACAGTGAAATGACGTTTTCGTAGTGTCATCAGTAGTTCCCCCTTGGCCGTTCTCTATACCTTGCGCGGGATAAGATGGCAATAGGGGTCATTGACCCGCTATACCCTATCCAATATAACAGGGAACTTGACAGATGTCAATCTTAGCCTGTTAGTGAGGGGATATTGCTCATAAAAGTCGATTAATCAAATGAATCGATACACCCTTTAAACATTTGTGAATCGGAAAGATGTCTAATATTTTATTCTTGATTATTCAGTTACCTTAAATATGAAATAATAATATCTTTAAGTTCTAATTGCAGTGATGGCGATGACAACTCTTTTGTTAGTTCAATTAACCCTTAACCACTGACGTACGAATGTATACGCGGGAATTTCTACGCGTCCTTTTTGGTAGTTTCTTAGTCGCCAGTGACACGTGTGTGGCAGTGGGAAGCGAATGCCTGCCACTTTCCTAAGCAGGTGAGTTTGACTACCCGACGTATGTGGTACGTAGCGTCAGTGTAAGTGTGACTTTTAACAATTACTACATACAATCGGATCGCATTGTGTCCTACAAGGACGAATATGGTGGTGGTGAAGAGGCTCCTGCTTGTGATTTGGATTCTGCATCTTCTGAAGACGACATTCCATTGTCACGTATTGGCGGGCGAACTGGCCGCCAGGTTAGCTTTTTGTACAGATACGATTGGTGAGAGAACAATAATGTTAACAAAAATGAGTAACAAAATGAGTAATTTTATTGTTGTTAAAAAGTGCTCTATATTATGATTTATGGCAATTGTGATTTTTTTCTTATTTAAACCGTCCTTAGTAATTAATAAAACCAATAAAAGAAGTTTCTATTGTTATAGAATATTTATGTGTACATAAAAAAATGTCAATGTAATTTTGATTACCTGTATGGTTATCGATGAATAAATATTCCTCTATGATTATTACTACTGTTTTTTATTAATTATTCCTATTTGATTTGAAATTGTCTAAATAAATAAATTGCACTAATCATCAAAGTTTCACTTTTTTGATGCATCAAAAGGTCCTCAATGTAACGTACGTATACCATACGTACGTCAGTGGTAGTGTAACAAAATGACACGTCAGTGGTTGAGGGTTAAATAAACAATTTCGATTCTTTCCGATTGTTTTGGTAACATCTCTCATCTCATTTAAAAAGTGGAATTTATGAAGTACCTAGGTTAGGTGTCAAGTTGCCTGTTATATTGGATAGGGTATAAGACATTGTATCTATGCGATTTGACGTTAGCCGCCACTGCCGCCGCGGCGCCGGTGGCAGCAGACGTCAAATCACACTCTTTGCGGGTCAATGGCCGTTATTGCCATGTTATCCCGCGCAAGGTATACAAAGTGTAAATGAATTAACGCAAAACGAGAAACTGCTTTGTTAGGGACATCATTCTGAGCAACTTTCATTATGAAACCGATTTGATCAGAGCAACTTTATTTTTCACTTCGCAGTACATTTTGGCCTGAGTGTGTCAGCTGATTTGTATGAAGAAGTGAAAAATAAAGTTGTATATAATGTGGTGGATCGGTAAGCGAACGAATTTTGATTGCTGTCTTTAAACTATAGAACCGCGTCGGATAAACCTACCTCCCGCATTTGTCACTGGCATGATCCATAGGAATTCATAGACAGCCACCAATCCGTTGCCTGTCTGAGTTGCGTGTCGATCAATATACGTCCTGCTTAAATCCTTTCTATTCTATTCCTAGGTGCATGATCCGATTCCGCTTAAAGCACAAGCGGCGCCGGCGCAGAAGGATCAATCTGCTCATCAAGCCCGATGTGGAGCCGGAGGACATCGTAGTGGAGCCGACGTTCCCCGATGACAAGTTTGAGCTGTCGTCGGTAGAGGGCGATGGCGACGCGGTGAAGAGACAGATTCAGGTAGTGTCATTCACAGACATCAACAGTTTGATGCAGCAAATGCACCTACTTCGCGTGTCTTTGCACCTTTTTAGGGTACCGTACCCTAAGGGAGCCAAACGGGACCCTATTACTAAGCTACTCTGTCCGTCTGTCTGTCCGTCAGCGGGTCCTAGAGCACGAACCGTAATAGCTAGAGAGTTGAAATTTTCACAAAATGTGTATATCTGTTGCCGCAACAACAACAAATGCGAGAGATATTACAAATTAAAGGGGGCCCCCATACAAGAGACGTGTTTTGATACACCCACGCATTTCAATATGATGGTATATTTCGCGTCAACTCACATCGCTTTCGTGGCGCAGCCGGTATGTTGTAGGCCCTCAATCCATCCGGGCGTGAGTTCAAATCCTCGTGAGGGCATAATCTTTGTTAATTTTCTTTTTGTCTTTATTTTATAAGCACTCAAGCTTAAGATTTGTTGTACGATGGTACGGCACCCTTCGTGTGCGATTCCGACTTGCACTTGACTGATTATTTCTTCCTAAAATTAGCTCGTGACGTCACTTTTGGTAGTAAAAAATTGACACGCTTAGTTCTCATACATTTCACCGTATTTGAGTTGTCTATCTTAATCTGTGGTGTCATCATCATGCCGTCCTGCGGCGTTGGGGGGGGGGGGGGGGGGGGGGGGTTTTTGGGTAAGTTCTTCAAAATTATGGGTACTATCACTCCCCAAAATATGGTCAGCTAATTAAATGTCACCCTGTATACAGGGTTAGTAAATAGTATCTATTTTGAAGAGCAGACCGTATTAGAATTGAGGTTTCCTCACAATGCGTTTTCCTAAATATTCAAGAATATACTTTTATTCCAGGTGTGCCTGGAGCGAGTGAGTGTGGACGCTCACAAGTGCAGTTTGTGTCATTGTAGCTTCTCGCTCGCTGACAAATTAGGTGAGCACATGAGACTGAGCCATCCCACTCCGACGTCGACGTCCGACAAGAACGAAACGGCGACCAGAGTCAGTGAGAAGAACGTACAAATGGTTAAGAGGAACTTTCTGAAAGATTTCACAATACCTAGAAATATGACAAGTCCTAGAAATATGACAAGTCCTAGAGATAGTGACAAGAAGAGTACTCCTAAAAGTAATGAAAAGGATGTAAAATCTTCTAAAAATACTGAGAATGTAGCTAGAAACGATTTTAAAGAAAAAGATGGCCAGGATGTGACAACCCCTAAAAAAGGTGCAAAGCATGCGACAAGTCCTAAAAAAGATAACAAAAAAGTGTACACATGCCACATTTGTATGGAGAAATTTAGCATGCCGCTACAGCTAGGCCGACACATTCGACTCACACATAACCTCTACAAGTGTAAACTCTGCGAGGCAAGTTTCACCAAGCCGAGACTTAACAGTCACAAGTGCATGAAGCGTAAAAACGCATCTCCGGCGAAACCTAGAGCGAGTAACGTCAAAATGGTTTCTCCGAAACGGCCAAGTAGGAAGAGCAAACTGGAAGAGTGTGGAAAATGTGCACTATTTTTTTCAAGTCGACTGGAATTGTTTAGGCATATCAGCGATGTACATATGCCTTCTGGTAAAACGGGAAAGGGGAAGGAAGATGTCTTTTATTGCGATAAATGCAATGCCAAGTTTACATCGAGAGAGGCGATTAGTGCTCATTTGAAGAAATGTAAATGATAAATGAAGTGATTATTTTTAAGGGGGGGTTAGGGAGCGATACTCCGTGGTTAATTTTTCTGATGGGGGGGTGGAGCCCCATTGAGTTAAATAATTTAGTAATACCTACTAGCTCGTCCAACGCCGCGCCGTCAAAAAGATACCCAGATCTTTTGTTTTTATCTAGATGTAGGTAGGTAGGTATGTACATACATATAAAATAAAATAATAAGTTTTAAACTTAAAAAAGCAAATTTTAACAGTACACTATGGGAAAATACTTTGTATAATAAATAACTGGTTTTAATTATTTTATATTTTATCGAGAACGATTTATTTTTATTCTCCTTAGCTGTACAATACAATATCAGGCTAAACGTTTTTAATTTATTTTATTACACGTTGTATTAATGTAAAGTGCGTTGCATTTTTGTTGCTGTGTGCATGATTTGGATAAATAAAACTTTTGTATTTTATGCATGGAGTATTTATTTTTAGATATGTTGATATGATAGGATTGAACAACAAAACAAGTTATCAATGTTATCATGCTTAGTAGTAGCACAGATACTATAATATTACACTAATACAGATTGATCACCTAGAACAACGGCGTAAAGTGAGATGCTACGGAAGCTTCTTTTAGTTCGAGGCCATTATCGCTTGGTGCGGCACCATCGAAAAAATGCAAATACCACTTATTCTAAAGCCGCGTATCCACTTGAGGCAACCTCGGGTCGAGCGGCTGCCGCGCTCCGAGGCCGCGCAAGTGGAGACGCTGCCTCAACCCGAGGCAAATTCGTCGCCGCGAGCCGAGCCATATTTTGTCGGTTTTTTGCCGCGCTCAGAGGCGCCTCAGTCCGAGCCGTGTATTTGATGGAGACGTACATTGCGTTTTGGCTGATACGCTGTGGATCCAGCAGAGGCGTGTCGCCTCGTATTGATCCGCAACGTGCCTCGAGAGAGCGAGCAGCCTCAATCTGAGGCGTTTTGCTTCAAGACGAGGCTGCTCTAATGGATACGAAGCTTAAGATTAGCGCCACCTAGAAGTATGCTATCTGAAGCCACGCCATGGCCTTTAAAGTCTCAGAACAATAACAATTTTACTCCTCACGCCATCTCTTTTTTACGAAGGGTTACTAATTCTAATTTTTATGGGATGAGCTGGGCTAGGAGAGCCACAGACTGGCTCCCAGAAAATGCAAAGAGAAAGCGTGGCCGACCCAGGAAAAGATGGAGTCATGAGTTGGGTCTATGGGATAAGGACTGGAGGGAGACCGCTCAGGATCGGATGGAGTGGAAGAGAGAGCCCTTTGCCCAGCAGTGGGACATAGTAGGCTCTTAATAATAATGGGATGAGCACCCTGTGTTAGTAGGTATTCCAACATGATAGTGTCTACATTTTTAGGGAGGAAAAAAAAGAACCCTTATAGTATCACTTTGTTGTCCGTCCGTCCGTCTGTCCGTTTGTGTCAAAAACTTATATCAAGAACGCGTGGACGTATCAAGCTGAAATTTATATCAATTGTTAAGGTCTGTGGTCGCATAAAGCTGTGAAAAAATCAACCTTCTAGGTCAACGCAATCGAACGATACGACCGTTTATGCTGCAAAATTGTTGGATTTTCATAGTACATAATCGCAATGGACCCAAAACCTATAGGGTACTTCCCGTAGGCCTACAATCATGAAATTTGATACAAAGCAAGGAACAATCTGAAAACTGCAAATTTCTGTCTTTTTACATTTTTTTTGTTTACATGGATGACATCATACTTTGGTTTTTGGAAACTTAATTATACATATGTTACGCTCTGTAAGTGTGATCGGAACCCTTGTTGCGCGAGTCCTACTCGCACTTGACCGTTTATTTTATCATATAATTCATCAATACACATGATACATACAAAAAATACAAATGAATGACACGAACAAACCACCCCATGATGGGGACAACCTTGGATTAGAATGCACGTGCGTGTGTATGTACGAAAGTTGTATAATCAATAAAAATATCCCTAAACAAGCATGTGAACTCACATTGCTTCTGGCCCCACACTAGGATACCCTGTCGTGCGCGGCAACTAGAAACAGCGATATCACAACACCTATTACATCTAATACCTATCTGGTGTTTTTCTCTTTATAATTTCATATTTTTTTTATTGCACCCAGGACTGTGTGTGTACAAAGGCGAGCTTATCTCTAGTAAGAGATCTCTTCCAGCAAACCAAGTAAGGATGAGACAGGTGGATCACAGAATAGGGTTAGACCCATGTGTACAACAACGGTTGTAAATTACGCACAACATTTCCCACTCTGCTAAGCATACTATGGCACCCACGATACAGGCTCAGCCTAGTGTGGGGCCGCAGTCTAACTCCTGTATAAATTGTATTTGCACAAACGATAACTTATAATAAACCTAGCTTTAAGTCTTGCCTTCTAAATAAATATATTCTTATTCTTATTACATACAATATGAATCAACAAACTACTAGGTACATAAATAAATAAAATTCCTACATTACCTATCCGGGATACGAACCCGACAACTCTCGCTTGGGAGGCAGCACAAAGCCAACGAGATCTACTTGCACATTAATAATGCAGCACCCCATAGAGAAATTAATTAATTATTTTTATTTTTACTCCATAGCTGCGGCGGCGATGGTCTTGCCCCCTGTCACGCAAAATGGAGTGTTGAATCACTGGCTAAAAGTGGGCACAGTGGTGCCTCTGCCACCCCGTATGGGGAAAGGCGTGACGCTATGTTTGTTTGTTTTGTATTTTTACACATTACACAAGCTTTATAAATAGGTATAAAGATATAAAACGATCTTATTGTATATAAGCTAATATTTTTTACTTCTGATGGGGATCTCTTGCTTGCTTGTGACTCTTTGCTTATATTCAGTGTTTATACAAACATTTACAACCCTCTATGTAGAGAACTATGTACGTTGACAGGTTTTTTCCCCATTAAACAGAATGATGCAGGTGACTCTCAGTCTATGAGGCAAGTACTAATAATTCTAAGATGTAGCCCTATCAAGTTGAGTGAGCTGATGAGCAAATCGTTCCTCCCGTGCCCTCCGAGCCTGCCCCATAGCCCTCTTCTCTGCAAACTTGGTGACAAATGTCTCCACTGGAAGGTTGCCATGCAAGAACTGCTCCGCAATTACCTCAGCGTCCTCATCCGCTTTCAATGCTGCTTCTTTTAAGCAATCCCTAATATGATGTGGATCATACTTTTCAGATAACTTCTGATGTTTGTTGTTCAACTCTTCATAGTTCATTTTCATTTGTACAATTGTGGATATACGGTCTATGACATCCGTTTTTAGGCTGTCTAAAAGTGATTGCTTTTCCAAGTTATCTTGAGCAATCTTCTCAATATTGCACATGAGTTCCTCCGTCTCCAAATCAAGCTCAATCAGCTGCGGTGTGTTTTCCAGCAGTTTATCCTGTAGATCTGTATTTTCAAGTATTTCCTGCAGCTCCTCGATTGTTAACTCAGCGAGCTCTGGGCAGATTGAGTTGCTAGTAATGGGTTGTGGTACATCAATGACAGTTTCCTCACTGTGACTGGTATTGGGCACGGACCTTTGGAATTCCCTGATGATAGCCTGGACTATTCGCCCTAGATCCGAGTGACGAGTGAAGTTTATAAGACCAGGAGCACCGGTTACTTGATTTGTGTTGTCGGACAGCCACGGATGAGGTATTATTGGGTTAATGAATATCAGTGGGTATGTGTCAGGAAACTCAGGGGTTAGTACGACGTCCATGTTAAGTTTTTTGTTGCCAGCGATGAATTCCACCCTGTATTCGCAGCTTTCTTGGACTTCTATGACATTGTCGTTGAAGATTTTTAGGGTGTCGATCTGTCTCTTTCTAGCGTCTTGGTCGACGGGGAATCTTGGTATCATGTTGGCAGGATATCGGTTTCCTGTAAATTATGGTAATATGTGAATGATGAACTTCATTATCTAAAGAAAAATTGGCAGAAGAAAAAAATCAGAAGGAAGACCTAACGAGTTGAAGCATTTCTTGGTAATAAAGGAATTTGGTAAGGTGTGTCATAAAGAAAATTACCTGCTAATATCGAAACCAGTTCAAACAACGAGTTACAAAATTCTAAAACTAAAGAATCACAATAATTTCTCAAACTAGAAGGAAATAAACCAAATCAAATCGATCGACAGGATCGACATGACATGACATGACAGCTCCCTAGAGCACAGACTATATAGGGATACTACGTCTAGACTAGAGTAATAATTTTTATTTATACAATGTACTCTGTGGTAATAATTGTTCTGTGCATTGCATGACAGGACAGCAAACAGCAATAAACAAATTATTGTTTTCTAGTCATTTTGCTATCATCCTATCATCTCTCTGTCAAATGTCCCTTCGCTTCGCCGCCGTGGTGATTCACCGGTTTATTTTTGCACCAATAAATATTCGAGGCCTTTGCCCAGCAGTGGGGTGGGTAGGACACTCTCCTTTATAAAAAAAAATAAAAAAAAAATAAAAAAAAAATATACGCGTGTAGCACCGTACACGTGTTAGAAGTAAAACTTCTGTAGCTAGATCATTAAGTGGTACCTATACTATACACCTATACCTACCTATACTAAAAGAGATTTAAATTTCCAATTTTGAGATCCAATCTCTGCTTCAAGTTACTTTTAAGTTTCAGACGTCCGATTATTTGAAATTATTTTATACTTGTACTTACTTTTAATACGTCATGTCATTTATTTCCCACCATTCCTTATCTACAATTTGTCGCGCTCGTGGTGATATACTTAACTCATTCAATAGTGTCACTACTATTTGCATCTCGCTCAGATTATATACCATCTGACGTCACGTCTTTAAGCCGTCTTGCTCAAATGTATGCATTGCTTTGCTTGATTTAGAAATCCATATCGACCCGTGTGACATTGATGAAACTCTTTTCTTACAAACTGTATGGATCGCATCGCACAGCTGTCAAACATAAGTTCCGGTTCCAACAAAGAGGTTGAACGAAGTAGTTTGAGTCATGCTAGTTGGTCTTGTTTATCCCAGCCAGCGGCGGCGGCGGCGGCGGCGCCATCTTGGCCATACCGGAAATCAAGAACTCGTGGAAGAATGCTTAAAATAATTTTTATTTGTTAACGTTTCATCAGGTTTTTCTCTCACTAATTAACATTCTTTATTGTACGAATGTATTATTATCTTATCTGATTAGTTAAAAACCGTATTGAAAATAGTTGCGGTTTTAAAAGTCTTCAGCCGACCCTGACGTCACCGATTCCAATTTCCGTTACATTTCTTAGCCACTCGTGATAGTACCCGGCTAGTAGCAATTGAAAAGCAAATATATGAATAACCCACAGTTGAGAGGTTAAATAAATTTTACCCCCGTGCCCCAAGAAGTTTTACTTCAAAAATTCGACGATTTGTAGGTAGGTACCTCATTTGTACAAAGAGAGAATGTCACAACTCACAGCCACAGCCACACTGCGACCTGCGTTTCAAAATAGGTACTACTAATAATTTATCTGTGTTTCAAAATGTGTGATGGCGTAGGTAGGTACAGTGCGACATAAAAGAGTAAAAATTAAATGATGGCAACATTTACAGACTACTGCGTGTTTTCTTTATTACCATTTTTTTTTGTCGATCAATGCACGCAATAGTGCACAGACAAGACAGATAGAAGAGGATGATGATGTTTGCTCTTGCTACTCGTCAATAGATGGCAGCAGTAGGCAGCAAGCAAGAGTGAAAAGATACTTGAACTCAGTGTATATTTTACCTGGCAACAAACTCAAAAAGTAATAAAATAATAATAATTTTTAGCTTTTTTGACGACGAACGACGTGCGTGCTTTGCGTTTCCGTTTATTTTCCGTCATCGAAAAATCTAGAAAGCGTTCCTGCTACGTGAGTTATTTTATTATTCCTCTTGACCTTATTAATATTTTCTCATGTGCATGTGGAAATCCTAGAAAGCTGCGTATTTTTAGAAACCTAACCTATGCTCAAGCTCATGTAATCATGCATGTCAATGTCATCGTCATTCCTCAAGGTTCTTGTTTGTTAAAACAACTAATTTCATGTGTCCTCTAATGTGTAAAGTGATTAGAAAGATATCTAGGAAGATAAAAAGTATACCACAGTGGCGCCAAATTACTATGCGTTGCGCCTGCTTTATGGAGTCTTTGTATTTTAATGGCGGCGATGTTACGCTTCCAATACGTAAGATATTTTCCACTTCACCATTGAAGCCTTAGAAATAGGTAGGAATTATTAATTATTAATTTCGTTCGAAAGCATTCGCATAGCGAAATATTCAAAGCGATTTTGTACATATTTGATGTAATTTGATTTTGTCACATTTTACTTGGCAAAAGTGTGCAATTTGTCAGCAAGGTTTGGTAAGAAGTGTCATGGGGTTATAGTTATGATAAATGGAATCCTGTTGGGAAAATCGAAAATGATGATTATGAGGAATAATGATTTTGATGTTATTTTGTGATTTAATTTAGGCATGTCTTTTATTACTTTTTTCATGGAGAGAGCTGGTGACAGACTTTTAGGTTAGTTTATTTTATGTCATGTAATAATGTAACATTATTTTGTATCCGCAGAGATTACAATCATTTATGATGTATACATAAAATTGCATTATGATATTTATTTATTATTTAAATAATTATTTCTCTGCAGGTAGTTACAAAAAATATTCACCAAACAGGCTGTGAAATGTACAACAAAAATAACTGCTTTGCAAATATAATATATAATAGCATAAAGCCTACTGGATTCTATGAGTATAACTTGAAAGTTATAGGAATTTTATGTCACTGGTCCAAAAAAATGACCAAATATGTGCCTTTGCCAGCCCAAATGTGCCATAGACTTTATAATAAACGCTACAATTAACCTGTAAATCTCTTTCAGCCACCGTCATGTCTGACTCTGAGATGCAGTGTGACTTCTGTCCCGAGACATTCAAATGGCAAGCGGACTGGAAGTCCCACAACATTGCTGTTCACAACACAAAAGCTTTTGTGTGTGAGTTCTGTCCAGACTTCTTTTATGATGATGGTGAGTTGTTTTTTTACATACAGGCACATACATTGCTTCTGGCCCCACACTAGGATACCCTGTACTTGGGAACCAGAAACAGCGACATCACAAACATGTAAACATCCAAGACCTAGAGTTTTTTTTCTCCGCAGCCGGGATTCGAACCCGGGACCTCGCATGGTAGGCAGATGCGCAACCGCTGCGCCATGATCATTGTAATGTGGTATCGGTATTGCTATCATTAAATTGAAAATCAAAAATCTAACTAATAATGTGAGGAAATTTTAATTACTCCATAGCTGCGGCAATGGGCTAACCTGATAAATGTTTCTTTTTCTTCATATTTTTGTGCTAACGTGCAATCAGTGCGTACACTATGAGCAGTTCTTGTGCATGATTAAGTGGCGTGCTAGGCAATCCCTTCCATTGTCGGGTTGCCTAATAAGTGTGGGTTAGACAGCGTCCCATACATGCTTCCTCTTCACCCGTCTTATAGTTGGGGGAGCGCCCAGTGCCGAGGCAAGCTCGTTTTGGTGGCGGTTAATCCTTTCCTCATAGGTTTTGGTCATATGATTAACTTCTTCTTTGACAGTTGGCATCCGTAGGTACTTGTGTACTTCATCGTTTCTAGTGAACCATGGTGCGTTAACGATAATAATATATATCCTGATAAATGTGCACAGCTACTAAGATGTATACTACTGGAACACCTGATGACCTAGATACAAATGTTTCATTTGCCACAAAATCCACACTTCTATAAACATAAAACATTGGAGTGAAAGTCCGATGCAATCCAAGCCAATCTCTCTATCCGCACATGCTGGGGGGCAATGCTACTAAAAATATGCGTTCCATTAGCAATGTGCAACGCCGCGAGAACGCCTCAAAAACGCCTTGCGAATACTGGCAATCCATTTGCGATGTGTTACCGGAATACCAAATGACGCCTTTTCGGGCGTTTTAGAAGCGATGGCGTTCCAATTTAAACGCGTTTCCCAGAGCAGCATCGGGTCCCTGGCTAGTTTGGCAAGCATATCAGATCAGGCATGACAATATTGTCGGGTTTGACATTGGACAAGTGGGAACAGCCATGCACTCCAGTCTTCTATTGATAGTCATGGTGTCCAGTGCTAAATGCAGCTAGTTTTGACCTTTAATTCTAATATTTGAAGTAATATAATCAGTATTGAAGTCAACAAACGTCAAAAATCAAGCATTACCTTCCACTGAGAGGTGATAACTTTCTTGATGATGTGCACATAGGTCTACCAGTTGTCTGAATATCTCCTGTCAATCCTGGGTTTGCTGGAAGAAATCTCTTGACAGAGATGAAGATGAGCTCGTCATTGTACATTATTCTCCATTTTCCATTGAAGAAGAAATTTTCTTACGTTCGGTATGTAAGGGGTCCACCGCGTCACACCTATGACAGTGCCTCTTAGTTTTATAAGTATATGCCACTGATTAGAATGTATATCCACCACTTAGGATTGCAATGTCAATAACCTCATTTATCTGATGTATTGTTAGTACCTTGCACCATAGTGTTATTAGTTGATTTTAGTATTTATTGTTATTTAAGCTTTCATAGGCGACTACAGCCCGATAAAGCATTAAGTGATTTAATATAATCCATATATAGTTGTTTATTTACGATATGTGGTGTAATGTAATGTTTAAAACGTTAATAAAGACTTTTGAAAATCAAATCAAAAATCATTGAAGAAGAAGAAGAAAGTTAGCAAACCAAGATCCGATGAGAGAGATTCATGATGGAGTAGATCACTTGTCTTTAAGGGGCTCCCTGACGGTGGGGGCCAGGCTTACAACCGGGTCACCTCGGTGAAGTGCAGTACGAGGCCATTGTTTTGGCACGTCGGGTCTCGTCTCGCTCTCTCCGTCTCTCCCGCCTAGTCATACGCCGAGTATCATACTGCATCGTGTCCCGCCCCGACGTGCAAAAACAATGGCCCCGTACGTCACACGTCGGGGCACACACAGAAGCGGAGGCCTTGTAGATGCGTTATGGATCTACTTTGTGTACGGCAACATCCACATCCAGCAATGTGACCCGGTGGTAAACCTGGCCTCCACTGTCTTCTATTCTTCTATTCTTCTGTAAGGGGGTTGAAGTGCCTGCACGTGGCCCACATGTGCGGGGCCTTTGTGCATGTCCCCTTCTCCCGCTCTCTTATCTCAGCCAACCCAACTCCTCCACAAGTTGGAGTAGGAGGCCTGGATGTTCAAGGAGCTCCCAGGTCCACTGACTGGAAGCCCCACTTTATTCAATCGTGCCAATGCCAAACAGTCAACATCAGAAGTCTAAGTCAAGAGATCTTTATTTCTGTAGTTATTATCAAATATACCTACATAGAACACATAATTTTTTGCCTCTTTTCTACTTTGGACCACTGTGGTAAAACAAGGCCAAAAAATCTCCTTTATAAGCCTTTCCTTTAAAAGTTTGTCATGTGATCTGCCTTCCTTCCAGGCGAATACATCCAGCACTACAAGACGCAGCACAAGTCAGAGTTCACGGCACGGCACCGGTGTGAGCAATGTGGCGTCTCGTACAAATACTACAAGTTCCTCCAGAGCCACATTGAGAAGAACCATCGTATCGAGCAGCTGGTGAAGTGTACAAAATGCGGGGAAGAGTTTTGCAACACGGTCGCTTACAATATCCACGTGAAGCTGAAGCATGTGGGAAAGAGGAAGTTTCATAAGTGTGGGGAGTGTCATCGAAGATTCACCAGCAAAGAGATACTGAGGTAACTGTGCAAATGGTTTTTAAATTAAATTGTTGAACTTGCAGCGTTCTTTTGGCGTAAATTGCTTAATGCACTCAGAGTGCAGAGTTTGTTAAGCATAAAAATATATATTTAACTGCGAAAGTTATGTCTAACCACAGGGTGCTCATCCTATTCAAATAATAATTATTAACCCTTCGAAAAAAAGAGATGGCGTGAGGAGTAAGATTTGTACTTTAAACGCCATGGTTTCAGTTACCATACTACTAGGTGGCGCTAATCTTAGAATAAATCCTATATATCTTAGCGCCATCTCATGGTATTTGCAATTTTTCGATGGTGCCGCACCAAGCGATATTGGCCTCGAACTAAAGAATCTTCCTTAGCATCTCAGTTCATATTTTATTCTAGGTGGGCTATCTGTATTAGTATAATATTATAGTATCTGTGGTCTAACATAGTGTCTGGGAAACAAACCTAAAAATATTCATAATATTTCCTGTCCTTTTTCTTATGATCAATCACCTAATGATGGAGTTGTAAGGTAAACCCATTGAGTTTGGGCTCATTAAATTTATTTCAACATTATGTATTTATTTCTGCCCCTACTCAGCAATCCACCTGTCTCATCACAATGAAATTATTATTAATTATGATTTCATAGGAGTGTTTTTAGTTTTTTAACTAGACCACAGAGCTCTATACTTTTTATGTCATTTTTATTAATTTTATTGTTTTGTTTTGTTACTTTATTTGTTTTTGTTATAATTTGTTTTTTTTTCTCTCTTTTCCTTTACAGGTACGGTCTGAAAACCAGCGCTTTGAGATAGAACATGTTTGTGCTACTCACAGCAAACGCTGAGACCGTCCCTTTTTTGTCTTATTAAACTAATGTACCCTATTTAGCTGTACTTTTTATATATTTTTTTTAAAGGCAAAATAAACTATTTCTATTCTTTCTATTCTATTCTACCATAATTTTTGTAGTTTAAAATCAACAGTATTCAACAAGAGGCCTTTTCTCCATTCCAGACTCCATGAGAAGTTCGATCACAACCCGAACGGCCGGAAATACTTCAAACGGTACTGCAACGACAACTTGGACATTCAGAACGAAGAACTGAAGCAGTTGCTGAAGAACTTGACCAAATGCACCACTTGCAATGTCAAGTTCTCAACCGCTATCGACCTCTACAAACACTTCAAAGCCGTTCACAGCACGAAAAAGTACTTTCAGTGCTGCCAGTGCGAGGACACAAAGTATGTGACAAGAAGCGGCATGGGCATACATCTGACCTACGAACATGGCATATCGAGGCAACACAGATGTGTTATATGCACCACCGGGCACAACAAGCCACTGGCACCGAAGAGCGTTGCTGCCAACACCAATGTTGAAGAGTCAAAGACACCTGCATGGACAATTCTCTACATTACCGGTGAGTTACCTCAAAATATTGATTTGACCGATGCAACTGACACCGAGATACAGAATTTGAGAAAGAACATCAGAAGCATGTTCCATGTTTTGTCCACGATACCACCTTCGACGTTGAAAGGAGAACCAAAAAATAATTCTATTATTGCGGTTCCAACTATAAAAGTTCCTCAACTGAAACCGATTCCTTTCAATAAACATGTTGAGCCAAAGACTGTTGACTTTTTTCAAACCGAAGAATTTGATGAAAGTGAAATGACTGTTAGGAAGAGATCTGATAGAGAGGTGTTAGGATCAGACAGGAAGCAAGGGAAGTCACAGGTGTATGAGTGCAGTGAGTGTAAACAAAAGTTCTGTTCAAGTAATGCATTGAATATCCATACAGGGACCGCTCATGACAAACGTTCCATTAAGGTTGTCAGTGACATTGAGAGTACAGTGAAACGGGTAAAGAAGTCAACTATTGAGATAAATGAAGCTCTCAATACATCGACTGAGACTGGTTCAATGGTCGATAATATGATGAATGAATCAGGTGATACTGACTCATTAATCAATAATATGAACAACATTAGTGAAGATGATGATGTGACCGTAGTCATTGAAATACTAGACGACGCCGGCCCCGTAGACTGCACAAACATCTTTGAACAAGAACCACAAATTGCAAATGAAGGCACACAGTACAAATGTAATTTGTGTCATACTGAGTTAGCAGACCAAGTGTCTCTCCTCAATCACATGACCGAGGCACATCCAAAGTTAGGCAAAAACCTGGACAACGAACTCTTCAAATGCCTGGTGTGTGGCTTAGGATTTAGAGATGAAGGAGACCTAAACGGCCACATGAAAATTCATTTTGATGTTTCGGCACAATCCGTTTCAACTTTGAAGCACGAGTGCAGTACATGTCATAAAGTATTCAACGATTTGCGCGGATTGTACTTACACCATTTAAGAGCACATGGCATGAAGACCGTGTATCCGTGCGCGAAGTGTAAAACTGAGTTCACCGACAAACGCAAATTGAGGAAACACAAAATGCACTGCAAAGTGAAGCAGATGTTCAGAGAAAAGGAGGTAATCGACAAAGAGAACGATAACGATAAGCTAAAAGATAACGAAGTAATGAACCAGATGAAACGGAAACTCCTCCTCATGTGTAAGAAAGAGATGCAACAACAAAAACACAGGCCCGACGACAAAAGAATCCACAAGTGCCTGAAATGCGAAAGCAAATTCGCGAAAAGACAACAACTACTCAACCATATACGAAACGAGCATAACATACAACTGAACAAACTTTACAAATGCAGTTTGTGCAACTCTGTATTCAAGATGGAAGACAAACTAAAACAGCACATAAAATTGAAACACAGTGAGGGTAAACAAAGAAATTTACCCGTTATAAAGATAAACAAAGCAAAGATGTCGCCCGTCAAACTAGACAATGGACAACTACCAACCGCAATCTCTAATATACTATCCAAAACTATTCTAAACGGAACCATGCATAGCTGCAAAATCTGCAACTCCTACTTTCCAACAAAAGAGCTCTTGCAAAGACACATACAATGGGAGCACACGAAAAATGTCAACTTACATAAATGCGGGCAGTGCAATGAAGTGTTGTTTAGTGTTGATGACTTGGAGTTGCACATGTTGAATGCACATAACACATTTAAATGGAAGAAGCAGATTGCTTCGATGTACGAACAGCAGACTGATGACACGACGACATGAGTGTCGGATGTGTCGGTATACTTGTTGATGAAAATGGGATCCTATTGCTGAGCACTTGAGGTGCGATTTGTTGGCCGACTGCAAATGCAGACGACGTGTCGCGTGAGTGTGAGAGTGAGACAACGAACGTAAAGCGTGTGAGCAAAATACTCGCCGTATCGTTTACACGCTAGGTAACCTCTGTTCGCTGTCTCGCTCCGACGCACACACGACACTTCCGCAGTATACGGCTACGTAGCATACGGTTACGGTCTTGCAGCTTTAGCGTTCGGGTTCGATATGCCCACACTGAACTCACGACGTTCTAAAATAATAATATTTTATATTGTCCTGTTTACCATTTTCTTATCTTTGTTTTGATTTATTTATTTACTAGCTTTTACCCGCGGCTTCGCCCGCGTAGTAGTCGGATTTACGCCATGCTTTGGATCGTGCACATTTGTAGTAATATACCTGATGTGTTTAAAAAAGAGAACAATAATAATTCTGTAAGAGTTTCTGGTATTCCAACGTAGAGAACCGTTGTAAGTATATTTGTACACATGTCCGGAAATTAAATCATTTAGAATGTTGAGTATCGCAAACAGTCGTGAAATGCACCGAGAGACAGAAATCTACAGCAATACGTCTCTGTAAACAACGTTCCGAGATTTGTTGTTCTCTGCGTAAATATAGAGATTTCTAGCTCTCGATGCACGTGAACAGCCAACGTAGAGCTGCCCGTGCGAAAAGCATGGGGTGCCCAGATGAATGCCTGCCACTTTTAATGTTTGCCCTTGGCTCTTGTTAATAGTTATTGAAAAGGCCACTTTCAATGGGAACTGCAGGCGTTTGAATTGAAAGGGCAAGTTCGTTGGGATAATAGGTATTCGCGGTATCAATACCGTTTCTCCCATGGCCTCGCCGGTGACGATGGTGGCTTGCACGATGTGCCTTTTCAGCTCCGTGATGCGTAACCTGGTGCCATTGCACAACCTTGGGGCATCCAGGTTATGCATCAGTATGACAGGCACACCCACCTTCAGTTCCAACTTGTGTGACGGCACTCCCGAAAGCTCTAAAGAGTTAAGAAACTCTACTGGGTATGTTGTTGCATCGTCATTGGTCATCACAGTATCGATTGATGTGTAAGTAGTTACCACACCCGGGACTTGATCGATAATTTTTTTATTAATTTTTCCCACCGACTCGTTTTTTGGCGCCATGATGGCTCTTTCACACAACCACTCCTCGTTGCTCATGTTTTATTGTAAGCTCGGAAAAACCATATGTATTAGGATCTCTTCCGAGGTTACAACATTACAGAAGTGGCTTTCGCCCCACAGAATATGCAAGCCTTGTTCATACGGTCAATTTTGATGAGTCTATGGTTACTATAATCTAAATTAGGATCGTAGTCGAAAGCACATTTTTTGAAAACTCCCCACATATTCCTTGAAAATATTTGCCGACGTTCAGCTTGTCGTTGGGTGGGCAACAGCGTTTCGGCGCAGATCTGCCTCTTCGACTGTTTCAAAGGCTCGTTGAGAAGCCATGCGCTCTGCGTTCTCTTGACGTCGTAAAGTCGCTTCCTCTGGTGTTTCAGAGGCTCGTTGAGAAGCCATGCGCTCTGCGTTCTCTTGTCGTCGTGAAGCCGCCTCCTCTGGTGTTTCAGAGGCTCGTTGAGAAGCCATACGTTCTGCCATATCCCTTCGTCGAGCATCCGACTGCTCTTGTGTCTCCGCAGCAATCTGAGATGCAATGCGCTTAGCGTTCCGGTGACGTCGAGCATCAGCCTGCGCTGAGGTTTCAGATGCTCGAGAATTTGCCTGACGCGCCGCTTGCTCAATTCTCCGCTGTTCAGCATGAACAGAAGATTCTTGCTGTCTAGCTATCTTCTTAGTTCGCGCTCCTTGTGAGCTCGACGAAAGATTTGTTTTGCGTTTGCGAGGTATTCTCAATTTAAAAAGTTACAATGCCAATTACAATTCTATGCGAAAGAACCACAGTTAACCTTTAATTAACCTATCCGAAATTATAAATAGAATACCTTGTTGTAATTATCAAGACAAAAGAGACCAACTACCGAGATGAGAGAGAGAGAGAGAGAAACTTTAGCAATAAATCAACAGAACAACCTCAGTCAGTGCGTGTCAGTGCCGGCATATATGAAGTAAGCTTGAAACCAAACCATACCGCGATGTAAAATACATGCAGCGCCATCTAGTGAGTGATTTATGAAAACTTTTTATGGATGCATTTTGAACATCCGACGGAATCAGTGATTATTTTTCGAGATAAAATGTAGCCTATTTTTTAAGTCAGGGTATGATCTATACACATCTCAAAATTCAATTAAATCCGTCCAGCCGTTTCAGCGCTAAAGACTGACAAACATATAAACACACACACAAACTTTCACGATTATAATATTAGTGTGATAATCAAGTCGTCGCTGAAAAGTCTGTTTAGTTACAATACAAATAATATTATTTACTTACCTAATTAGAAGCTTTACTACAAATCACATGTGCAAAATGTGTTTAGTTTATTTAGTTAACAGCCCAGTCATTTATAAGTTTTGTTGTATCATATACATTAAATCTCTATAATTCCTAGATTGCCTTCTTTCATTTTAGTTCAATGTGTACAATAATTTATGTTAGATAATTATTATATTTCTGGGTGAAACTAGAACGTAAAAGTTAGATAAAAGATTTGATGTATGTCAGTGAGTCATTTATTGTTGTATTTTCCCCTTTTTTATTATATTTAAATAAAAAATACGCTGAAAAGATGTTTTTATGACTATTTAGTTTGAAATTCAATATTTAGTTTTGTTTGTCCCTCTCATACATTAGTGCATATGTTGAGTAAGTTAAGTTAAGTTTTTGATCTGTGGCTTCTATCGTGTGTTGCCACAATAATTTCGCCAATGTCACGTGATGAGCCCTGCACAACTGGGGATCACGTTAGGGGAAGATATGAAGTTATCTCAGAACGAAGTTATGTTTTCATCCTGAGTCCTGAGCTTTCATCATACGTCTTGGTGTCACCTGTCATGCACTCTATGTTTTTTTTTTGTGTATTTTATGGCCTGGTTGCAAAGACCTTTGAGCCACGTCTCCATTAAATATTTTTAGTTTGTAGAAAGTTAATATCATTAGTGTTATATTTATGGGGGGTGTCTTAAAGGTAGTGAGGGGGCATTTTATAACGAATAAATAGACTGCAGTTGGACTACAGTATTTAAAGTGTGCGAAATGTGACTACACCCTATCCAATATAACAGGCAACTTGACAGCTAACCTAAATCTTCATAAATTCCACTTTTTAAACACTAGGGATGTTACCAAAACAATCGGAAAGAATCGAAATTGTTTATTCAGTTGAACTAACAGAAGATTTGTCATCGCCATCACTGCTATTAGCACTTAAAGATATTATTATTTAATTTTAACCATATTAAGGTAACTGTCTGGTTAATAACTGGTCAAGAATAAAATGTTAGACATCTTTCCAATTCACAAATTTTTAAAGGATGTATCGATTCTTTTGACTAATCGATTTTTATGAGCACTCACAAGGCTAAGAGTGACATCTGTAAAGTTGCCTGTTATATTGGATAGCGCTCAGAACAATAACTAAAGTGCTTTAGTTATTGTTCTGAGGGATAGCGTAAAGGGTTTAAAATACTCTTACGTTGGATCTGGATATCCTCCAAGGTTGGATAGGGATTGAGATTTTTATTTCGAGCAATAAGCAAAGAGTTTCGTTCATCTGAGCGATATTTTTTGATTTTTTATCGTGACTGAACAATTTTGACGTGAAACGTGAAACCTCTTTGAAAAAACCAAATCTTTTGACATAATTTACTCTCGATCTGTCTCTCATGCTGTCCAATCTGTGATGCTGTCATTTGACTAAAATTCTCTGTTTATTTCCAAATTGTTCAAAATTGTTCAGTGTTACCAAAATGCCTTATTACAAGCCGCCAGACCGGTTGTTACAATCTACTATAGAAGGTCAACAAAAATGGCTGAGGACCTTTAAGGAGGTGGAATCTGTGGTCAAAGAAGACTTTAAATTACAGGTATGAATCAAAATTCAAACATATAATGTCACGCCTTTTACCATACGGTGTGGCAGAGGCACAACATGCCCACTGGTTGCCAGTTATTCGGTAATACATTTTTGCGTAATGGGACTAGCCCATCGCCGCAGCTATGGGGTAATGAAGGTTTTCTCACGATGTTTGTCTCACATTCAAACATGATGTACAATAAAATAAAGAGTTCAGGCAAGTAAGCAAGACTTGAGAATTGCGATTGTGCGCGCGCACAGGTCCATAACGCTACTTGACAGACATACACAAGGTAATCCAATAAATCTATAGGAACAAGTCAGAAGTTGAAGCATTATGTACAAAATGGCTTGACATTCTCAGAATAATATATTTCCAGTAGATATATTTTATAAAGTCAATTTTGTGCAAAAAAATACAGCATTTGATGGCACTTTTACATGACGTGATTCTGTGGTTATTTCATAGAACTCAGGAACGAAAGTTCCGTTTTGACAGTTCATAAAAAGTATCTATTTTGACTTGACAGGCCCGTATGGGAAAATGGAGTGATGCTTCGTTTGCTTGATTGTTTAGTTTTTTCACAGATAAATATTATACTAATACAGATAGACCACCTAGAACAAAATATGACACCGGCGTAAATTGAGATGCTACGGAAGCTTCTTTAGTTCGAGGCCTTATCGCTTGGTGCAGCACCATCGGAAAATTTCAAATACCACGAGATGGCGCTAAGATATATAGGATTTATTCTAAGTTTAGCGCCACCTAGAAGTATGTTAACTGAAACCATGGCGTTTAAAGTACAAATCTTACTCCTCACGCCATCTCTTTTTTTACGAAGGCTTACTTATTCTAATTTGTATGGGATGAGCACCCTGTGGTTTTGTATAGTTACAATTAAGAAATTACTTATTTTTTTGTTGTTGTTTTTTTTCAGTATAAAGCCCAAAAAGGGTTTTGTCTGAGAGAACGACATCTCCCTGTGGAAGTGATAGGTCGATTCTACGCGCAATACTGTGACTTATTAAACAGGTTATACGACGCCTATTTGAACAACATGCAGCTCCAACGAATTCCCTATATGAAGCATATCATCGAGATCATTGTCAAAAGGTAAAATAGAGATAAGCTCGCCTTTGTACTTGGTGTATCTGTCGTAGCCATATCGTCGAAAATGTGAAATATCATAAAACGATGAAATCTTTTGAACAAACACTACGGTAGGTAGCTTAGAGGAAGACTAAAGGGAGTGAGCGTAGCGAAGCCCCCGAATAGTCTTCGTGTTAGTTTGACATGTGTAACACAAAAAACATCTCGTAGTGCTGAATAACAATGTTTTTAAAATACATGTTTTCATCCGGCCATATCATGATATGGCCAGAAATGGCTTGGACATGTCATGAAGTGGCCAGAAATGGCTTGAACATGTCATGAAGTGGCCAGAAATGGCTTGGACATGTCATGAAGTGGCCAGAAATGGCTTGGACTTGTTATGAAGTGGCCAGAAATGGCTTGGTCATGTCATGAAGTGGCCAGAAATGTCGTGGACATGTCATTAAGTGGCCAGAAATGGCTAGGACATGTCATGAAGTGGCCAGAAATGGCTTGGACATGTTATGAAGTGGCCAGAAATGGCTAGGACATGTCATGAAGTGGCCAGAAATGGCTTGGACATGTCATGAAGTGGCCAGAAATGGCTAGGACATGTCATGAAGTGGCCAGAAATGGCTTGGACATGTCATGAAGTGGCCAGAAATGGCTTGGACATGTCATGAAGTGGCTGGCCATTATCATGATATTATGGCCTTTGACGATATGGCTACGACATCTATGATACGTTTTCTGTATGTCTGTGTACAATAAAGAAACTAAGAATAGGCTTGTGGCCTGTCAAGTCAATATAGATACTTTTTATGAACTGTCAAAACGGAACTTTTGTTCCTGAGTTGTATGAAATAACAACAAAATGACGTCTTGTAAAAGTGCCATCAAATGCTCTTTTTTTGCACAAAATTGACTTTAAAAAATATACAATTCTGAGAATTTAAAACCATTTTCAACCGACTTCAAAAAAGGAGGAGGTTCTCAATTCGACCCGTATGTTTTTTTTTTTTTGTATTTTTTTTTTGTATTTTTTTTTTCTCTATGTTTGTTATGCGATAACTCCGCCAATTATGAACCGATTTGAACAAATCTTTTTTCGGCGTATAGGTAATACCTCAAGGGTGGTCCCATTGACACCACCAGGTCAGGATCTGATGATGGGATCCTGGAGAAATTAAGGGAACTCTTCAAATATTATAGGCAGACCTATAGTGATTTTTGTGTTTTTCATAATAACTCGTGCAAATGCACATGGTAAGCATAAAATTGTGATGCGGAACTGCTGATGAAGACCACATATGGCCACCAGATCTGCTCAATACTAGGTACAAATACAATTTGTGGCTGACGGGCAGGCAACGCATAGCCTAAACCGGTGGACCTAGAGCCATGAAACTTTGTACAGAGGTTCCTTAGTAGCGTGGGGTAGCACTGCGATGGGATTTGTCAAAATTAATTCCCCAAGGGTGGGGGGATAAGGGGTTACAGTTTGTATTAAACTCAATCTAATCAAATGGGGTTTGTGGAAGTCGGTTTTTTCTAAAGTTTACTTTTTGTTTCAATTATGTACATAATGCTTCAACTTAAGACTTGTTCCTAGATTTATTGGATTACCTTGGCCACAAGCCTATTGACGTATTATTACCAATAATAACCATTATTATTAAAGTAACTATTATTATGTATTACCAAACATCTGTATGCATAGTCGTTTTTCCATCCGGTTTACCCTACTCCAAAGATTGTTGTCAATTTAATTCCTTGAGGAAACCAAGTCAAGCAAACGACTGGAATACGGATATGTGCCACCCCCGTATGGGAAAAGGCGTGACGCTACCTATGCATAGTTTTTTTCAGGTTATTTGAGCTACGCAATGAGTTGGTGCATCTAATAGTGAATGATTACATCTACGTCGACGGAGCTTTGATACAATTGCAGAAAACGCCTTACGACATAGAGGTTTGTTTGGTAGAACCCAATGAGTTAATTACTACGTATAGACGCTTGAAACAAGAGTCTCGGCACACGAAGGGTTCCGTACCATTATCTATAAAAAAACCGCAAAAAAAAACACGTTAGTTGTATGGGAGACCCCCTTAATATAAAATTTATTTTGTTTTTTAGTATTTGTTGTTATAGCGGCAACAGAAATACATCATCTGTGAAAATTTCAACTGTCTAGCTACCACGGTTCATGAGATACAGCCTGGTGACAGACAGACAGACAGACAGACAGACAGACAGACAGACAGCGAAGTCTCAGTAATAGGGTCCCGTTTGGAACCCTAAAAAATTAAATTTCTGTCTTTCTACAAAAATATTTAATTTGGTTTACATGGATGACAACTTGTTTTTATGTGGAAACCTAATTATTACACATGTTACGCTCTCCAAATGTGATCGGAACCCTTCTGGTGCGCGAGTCCTACTCGCACTTGAACGTTTATTTTTTATTCTGTAGATATCACGAATATACAAATACATATTTTTTTATTGCCGAAAAATTGCAAAGAAATTCCCACAGATATTTTGTTTGGTCTCTTTCATTTGTCGTCGTCGCTGACGCCGGCGCCGGCCCGTTACTTCTGTAGGCCTATTAGACAAAGTTAATATGTAACGTTACGAAAACGAAACGAAACGAAAACTCAAAATATATATGTGATTTGACATTTGGTGACGCTAGCGTAGCGTGACAAAATGTCAAATCGCATACATATTCTTAGCGTTTTGTGCGAACGATAATAGCGTCTTGCGTCTTGTCTAGGGGTCTGGTTACAACTACTCTAGTGTATTGTAGTGTAGGACCAGAAGCGGTGTACCTGTGTCTTTGTCTGCTCCACAGATCGTAGTACCGTATCACTTCGCGATGGAAGCTCGCGAGGACTCCTTGGAGGATTTGTTGCGACGGCTGTGGAAGGAGGCCGACCATCGCTACAGGTTCCCGCCTAAAGGTACAACAGTAGACTACAGCCAGGGAGCACTTATCCAGTGGCGAGCGCATAGATACATTTTCTTTTGAAACACAACTCACCAATTTACGTGTGGTGGGGGACGATACCCCGTCGAGAGAGCTGTGATTGGTCAGGCGATACAGCGAGGTAATGGTGCCAGCGTATGGGCACCCTACCACTCGAGGGCGGCGGTGACCTCAACATTTTTTTGTATTTTATTGTATTTTTAACCGACTTCAAAAAAGAAGGGGTTATCAATGCGGTTGTATGTTTTTTTTTATATTCTTCTTTAAAAGTTACTTCGAAACTGATACTATTACACGAAACCTAATTACACGTGTTACGCTCTCCAAGTGTGGTTGGAACCCTTGCTGCGCGAGTCCTACTCGCGCTTGGCCGGTTATTTTTTAATTTTTAACTTGGTGAATTATCAACAGTGAAAACGCCTAAACCGCCGCCCGTGGAGACCTCTGCGGGAATGTTCGATGACGAGGAGACACAGAGACAGGATGAGCCAGGGGCAGAAGACGTGGAGGA
The DNA here is from genome assembly GCA_963457715.1 of Argyresthia albistria. NCBI lineage: Eukaryota > Metazoa > Arthropoda > Insecta > Lepidoptera > Argyresthiidae > Argyresthia > Argyresthia albistria. The sequence goes on from OY735281.1 coordinate 4,160,254, forward strand.
GGAGGAAGTTATAGGTAATTCTTAAAGGACACAACCTACGCTGTTAACATAATATCCAGTCAGAGACCGAGACACATGTAAAATACGACTTTTAAAACTTTCTTTTGTTACAAGTGTAACGTCTGTCTAAAATTATAATAAAATAAGTTTTACTATGTCACGTGATAAGAATGGCATAATATTAAAAAAAAGTAAAGTAAAAAAGTAAAAATTATTTATTTCACAAATGGATTTAACACAATACAAATTGGTTCCCTGTCTCCCTAACTAGTGAAATACTGTATCTAGGGAGACAGTTCTTCCCTATTGACTGTTCGGTATAACATTTATGATAAGTTGGTTAAAAATTTAGTAAACAATAATAATATATTAACAATTAGAAAGCAATAGTAGAAAAACAACAAAAAAAAAGAAAAGGAACATTGAAATATGCTTCAGTTCGTGCTGTGAGAACTGTAGATGAAATTGTTTATGTGTGAATGTAAGTGTTGTGCTTGAAGGGGTGAATTTTTGTATGAAGTGTGTGTTCGTGATTTGGGATGTAGTGAGTGTTAGTGTGAATATGGCTTGTGCCGACTAAAAAAAGAATTAAATTGTCAAGATACAGAACATCTAAAATTACGTTATAATGTGTGATGATTATGCTAATAATTGTATGCGTTACCCGGCGAAGGGTCTATCGTTATGTTTATTTAACAGATATATAGCACTTTATTTACAGGCCCCTATACAGGGTGACATTTAATTAGCTGACCGTATTTTGGGGAATGATAGTACCCATCATTATGAAGAACTTTCCCCATGGAACATATGGTCGCAAACGAAAAAAAATTTTGGGTCTCCCATAGTAACTTGAAATCAGCTGATCTGGGCAATGTACAGTACGAAAAATTTTTTTCATTTGCGACCATATGTTTCATAGGGAAAGTTGTTCACAATGATGGGTACTATCATTCCCCAAAATATGGTCAGCTAATTAAATGTCATCCTTTAAACATAGACCCTTATTCCACGATAAAATTAATTTTGTGCAGAATGTATTGAATGGACCCTTGTTGTTTTATGTATTTACAGAAGTGACGCCGGTGCCGAGTGTCCACACCGTGATCCCAGAAGAATTCATACACGCACTAGTAATACAACGCCATGAGAGATTCAGGTCAATACACACACACGCACATACACATGGACTCCATTCATTAAAAAAATAAGTAGGTACAGTCTTCCAACGATATTTTGGCACTTGAGTGATGATAGGGGGCGCTAGTTCTACGCAACTTAACGAACCTGTCGTCAAACGTTAGTTCCGCCGCCGCCGTGTCAGCGCGTGCCAAAAGATCCTTGAAAGCTGTACCTATGTTTTGTTTTGTATAATTTTCCGAAACAGTTTTATTGTTTTCTTTATGGTTTCGTTTATGATGCCTAAGCGCCATGTGTCGACGGATTTTTGTCAAAGCCTTCTTCTGACCGCCACAAAACCCACCAGAATTTCTCTTGATTTTTTTTCAGGATGTTCTTCCGCCGAGACTTCCAACAGAAGTGTGCTAATAGGTGGAAGTATATGGTTCGGAAGCCCAAGGACGCGCCGCGGCACGTGCGGGTAGCGGCCACGGCTCTCATTCAGAAAGTCTACAGGTAACGTAAAAATAAAGTAAATGTAGCACATTAATGTCCCCACCGAGGGGCACAGGCCTTTACTCGGACACGAGTAAGATTGAGCCATACTCCACCACGCTGGCTCAGTGCGGGTTGGTTATTTAATCGTATGGCTCGAGTGAATAGGCTACAAGGGAATATTTAATGAACTAAGCCATTTGGCTGCGTCAGGAGGAAGGAAGGTCAAACAAATCTCGGGGGGGTCCACTGTATGATGTCAAAGGGCAGCGCTGAACGATGTGCTCCATGGTCTGTGTTTCGACCCCACACTCACACATAGCACTATCTCTCCAACCCCACTTGTGTCGGAGGTAGTGCGGGTTGGTGGAGGGGTTTTACGAGGTAAAGTAAAAAGTAAAAAAAAAGTAAAAATACGTTTATTTCCAAAAACAAGTCCTCAGCAGAAGGGTTTCCCTGTCTCCCAAATGAGGGTAACCTGTGTCTTGGGAGACAGTTTCTTCCCGTTATAAACAATTAGGATTACCTACATATTTAGAAATAACCGGCCAAGTGCGAGTCGGACTCACGCACGAAGGGTTCCGTACCATTATCTATAAAAAACCGCAAAAAAAAAACATGTTGTATGGGAGCCCCCCCTAAATATTAATTTAATTTTAATTTAATTATTTATTTTTTAAGTAAATAATATACTCAATATACTGTGAACATTTTAAGCGTCTACCTGCTACCATTAACAATATCAAGCAAAAATAAGCAAAAGAAAACACGTTTGTTGTATGGGAGCCCCCCTTAATATTAAATTTCTTTTGTTTTTTAGTATTTGTTGTTATAGCGGCAACAGAAATACATCATCTTTGAAAATTTCAGCTGTCTAGCTACCACGGTTTATGAGATACAGCCTGGTGACAGACAGACAGACAGACAGCGAAGTCTCAGTAATAGGGTCCCGTTTGGCACCCTTCGGGTACGGAACCCTTAAAAGAAGCAAACAGTAAGAGAAGTAGGTAAGAACTTGTTGAACTGAACTGAATGCTGTACATAGCCATTACGTAACAGGATGTACGCACGTATAATTAATTCTTAATTAATATTTGTTTATTGCACACAATTAATGTACCTATTTATGTATGTTTGTATTTGTGAAGATTTAAAACGTCCTGTATAGAGAACAAATAAATTGGGGTTTTCCCATTGTCCTTTCTGTAGGTCATAATATTTTCAGCGCTTTATTGCCACAGTAAGTGCAAGACTCGATAGTTTCTTTAAGCAGAGAAGAAAAGTTATGTAATATGGAATGCTTTAGTTGTTTGTTCTTTGATCGATGAAATTACTTAAAAAAAAACATTATTAGAAATTTACAAAACAGGCGTTGCATAGGCAAGAAAATTATGGCATTTTAAAACTTGTTTTTATGTCTTTTGTGAAATCAATCTCATTTTGAATGTTACCCCCTTATACGCCATGCATGTCTAAACACATTTTTCAACCGACTTCAAAAAAGGAGGAGGTTCTCAATTCGACCGGTATGTTTTTTTTTTTTTTTCTATGTTTGTTACGCGATTACTCCGCCAATTATGAACCGATTTGAACAAATCTTTTTTCGGCGTATAGGTAATACCTCAAGGGTGGTCCCATTGACACCAGGTCAGGATCTGATGATGGGATCCTGGAGAAATTGAGGGAACTCTTCAAATATTATAGGCAGACCTATAGTGATTTTTGTGTTTTTCATAATAACTCGTGCAAATGCACATGGTAAGCATAATATTGTGATGCGGAACTGCTGATGAAGACCACATATGGCCACCAGATCTGCTCAATACTAGGTACAAATACAATGCGTGGCTGACGGGCAGGCAACGCATAGCCTAAACCGGTGGACCTAGAGCCATGAAACTTTGTACAGAGGTTCCTTAGTAGCGTGGGGTAGCACTGAGATGGTATTTGACAAAATTAATTCCCCAAGAGTGGGGGGATAAGGGGTTACAGTTTGTATTAAACTCAATCTAATCAAATAGGGTTTGTGGAAGTCGGTTTTTTCTAAAGTTTACTTTTTGTTTCAATTATTACCATAACATTTTAACATTAACATTTCAGGCACTACATGCGTCTAAAAAGGAAGAAGTTGCAGGATTTTAAAAGAGACGTCATTCTAGGTATTCTACCGAAGGACCCCTTCGCACCTCGGCCTTTCAAAGAGAATATGAATAAGGTAAAATAATTGAAATTCCCGTGTACCAAATGGATATCCTGTACACAGACCACTAGGGGTGACGTCACGTGCTACACTTTCTTAGTCGCTATGGTTGTAGCTTGTACACAGCTGCATGCGTGATTTATGTACTTCCAGATGTACGCGGCCCACAGTAGGAAACGCGAAATATTGATGGAGTCCTACATAAAGGACTTTGAGAGAGAGAAGACAAGACTATGGTTCTTTAAGAAGGACAACCAGATTGCGGATATCACGGTTCATATATGGGAGTGGTTTAAAGAATGGTTGGTAACTACTTGCACGAAATATAAAAAAAAAGGTCAAGTGCGGGTCGGACTCGCACACGAAGGTTTCCGCACCATCGTCGTCTGTGCCTAAAACGGCAATACCTTCAATATCGACGTCAGTCTCTCTCTCACTATTAAAAAATGTCAGGCGCTATTGTATTGTATTTAATTCTAAACACCTTTTTTCGTGTATTTCAGTATTTGGTGTTGTTACGGCAATAGAAATACACATTCCGTAAAACATTTCAACTCTCTAGCTATGTATATCATAATAAAATATTTTTGTTTTGGGTACCAATTACTGAAAAAGTGCTTGAAAAAAACCGCCTCGGACGACAATTAGATGTGATCTGAGGAATTTCTTACTGGGCTATGTACTATTCTTGGATTTTTTAGAAAACAGGCGGCCGAAGTAGTGTGGTATATTTTTAGAACCGGCTCATGAAGCCCTTTAATTTGATACCCCACACGATAGGTTTCAGAAAAATAATATTTCAAATCCCATACAAAAAATTGATGATGTCATAACTCCCCCCCCCCCCCAGGGGAAAATCGAGAAAAGCTCTCGACAAAAAAAATCTTTTAATTCGAGGAACACGTGTGCCAAGTTTTATGAGGATCGCTTGAAAACTGTGGCCCCTAGACCGGAACATACAGACAGACAGACAGATAGACAGATATAGAGAAAGACGAAAGCAAAATTGGTCTCCTATGTTGTCGAAATGGAGCCCTTCGCTCGCTTCGCTCGCTCGGTCAATTACCCTGAGATATTACCTATGTATTATTGAACAGTGTCATAATAAAAAGCTTGATACGGTAGGTAAATAGTTACTTACATTGGACTTATTTCTCAACTCAGCGGAACAGAAATCAGGATTGGGTGCGAAAAATTTCACCACCATCAACATCAACGCGTTTCATTTGCAGGTTTTTGTACTGTCTGCTTTCACAAAACCATGTCTTCCATAGGTTGGGGGCGCAAATTAATAAGTATTATTAAACAAAAATAATAATAAGTCTGACGTGACGACATTGTTGTTTGGTTTGTTTGTCCATCAATGACAATTTATTATTTTTCACCTTCAGGCTGTCTTGCCCGTTACACACTTCGATTCGCGCGCGACGCGAAGCCGCGAAACGTGTGTGTGTGGAGGCCGTTCGCAACTTCTTCGCGGCTTCTTGGCCAGTTATTCAACGGACCCGTATTCGGCGTATTCCCATGCGTGTCTGGAGCCCACACAACATTTTCGTCTCCTCCCAGGCCGGGATAAATTAAAAACTATTAATTTTATAATTATTTTTTAAAAGTTCTACAGAATAAATAGAGACGTCGTAATTCATCAATGAATATTTAAAGTCTTTGTAGAAGTCCGGGGACGACATTGCCATATCATTTAAATTTAGTTTCATTAAAAGAAGGCTTACCTACCAAAACAAAATGGCCTTGGTATAAACTTTTCAAGCGTGTTGTGAAGACGTATCTTGTACCGAGACCACTTTCAATTTGTAATATCTCTCGTATTTCAGTATTTGTGGTTGGTGCGGCAACAGATATACACATTCTGTGAAAATTTCAGCTTTCTAGCTATTACGGTTCGTGCAGGCGGACCCGGTGACAGACAGGACGGACGGACTGACGGACGGACAGACGGACAGCGAAGACTTAGTGATAGGGCCCCGTTTTTACCCTTTGGGTACGGAACCCTAAAAAGAAGTGGAGAGTCCGACTTAGACTTGACCCGTTTTTTAGGGTTCCGATCCTTAAAAGGAATCAGGATCACTTCGTTGTCCGTCCGTCCGTCTGTCTGTGTGTCAAGAACTTTTATACCACGAACTTTTTGAACACGTTCAAGAGTCGAATAAGTTACCCAGTCACTCAAGCACTTCATATTATATCCCCCATCCCTTTCCCTCCCCTCCTCATCTCCTCTCCTTCCTCAACATTCTAAATCACTAGGGCTACATATATCACTGTGTCTTTCTCCGACACTCTGACATACTCTCCACATATCACACATCACACTCGTTCAACACTCTAATCCTCCAATCAAGATTGTTTAGTAGAATTTATGATCATATTGCACTGGTCGCCCATCAGATTTGACTTGATGTTGAAGGTGGGTTTACAGGGCGGCGCCAGTTCTACGCAACTTAATGTCAAAAAGCGGTAGTTTCAACTGTCACCGCAAGCCAAAATATTGTTGGAAAGCGCATCTCCAATAGATGACACGGTTTACTTTGGCATTGACGTATATTTGGTATTATTTTTGGCAGTGAATTAGAAATACAGATATAAGTTATTCTGTGCTTTTACCCAGGTTCAAAGGCTACGGGTTCCCGCCCGAGTTCCCGTTCGAGGCGGAGGGCGGCACTGTGCTTGTGCTCCGCGGGCAGTACAACACGATCGAGGAGCGGCAGGAGGAGGACGAGCGGAGGAAGAAGCGCTTGAAGGGCAAGACGAAGGAGCAGGTGGGGAGGTGTGGGACGAAAATAGGGATCGGGTGGGGAGAAATGGGACATAATCAGGAATAAAGCAGCAATAAATGACAAAAATCAGGCATCAGGTAGGGAGGAACAGGACAAAACTAGGAAAGTAGGCAGACATGGGACTTTTTTTGTCCTTGGAGTACAAAACGATAGAGGAGTGGGAGGCGGAGGACGAGAGACAAGGGCGAGACCATGAAGCAGGTGGGCGTGGGGAGATGTGGGACGAAAATAGGAATCGGGTGGGGAGAAATAGGACAAAAACAGGGAAAGAAGAGGGATCACGGAAATGGAGAAAAGCGTTGTTTTTTTTTTCAGCTAAAAAACGAGAAAGAGAAAGAGAAAGAAGACGCGAAGCGGAAAGCCGAGGTGGAGAGGGACAAGGCGAAGAGAGAGGCGTTGACCCTGTTCAAACTGCGGTGTATACCCACATCAGACCCCGGATATACGTTCAAGGCTTCCGATGCTGATATTGCTGAGGTAAGTTGGTGAAATTGGCCTCATTCTAGTTTGTGACAGGGATAGATAGATAGATAGATAGATTTATTCATTATACAGTACAAACACATAAATTACAACAATAACATTTATCAATAAAATACAATTAGCACTATATTCACAATAATTAACAACAAAACAAAATAAAATCAAGATTGCTGGTATGGGCCACAGTGGTCATGTGATTGTTCCGCGACAATGGAATGGCCCTGACTCAGCAATGACACAGACGAGTCACAGATGAGTCACAGACGGGATCAGCCCTTCCTTGGATCAGCTCAGCCGGATCTCACACGTAGACCGCTCAGTAACCTAGCAATGAGTCGTATTTTCCATACTCAATAGTGTGAGTTTACTTCCGATTAGGCTAAACTTTCGGTTAACTTTATGATTAGCTTTGCTGCTGGTGCTGTGTGATTTTTGTTCATAAACCTTTCAAATCATCATTATTGAAAACTGCTATTTCATAGGTTTTGAAGTTGATTACCAAGTCCAATAAGGTTGAAAGTCGCAAGCCATTTTTGGAGAACAGTTGAAAGGTGAATAAATAAGTCACGTATGGTTCGCACTTGGCCGGTTTTTTTAGGTTCCGTACCCGAGAGTGCTAAATGTGTAACTACCGTCCGTCCGTCCGTCCGTCCGTCCGTCTTTCTGTCAGCGGGTTCTATCTCACAAACCGTAATAGCTAGAATATTTCATTAAGTGTGTTGTCTGTTGCCGCTACAGCCACAAATAATGAAAAACGCGAAATAAATAATTGAAACAAACAGTAAACTTTAGAAAAAACCGACTTCCACAAACCCTATTTGATTAGATTGATTTTAATACAAACTGTAACCCCTTATCCCCCCCCCCCCCTTGGGAAATTAATTTTGTCCATTCCCATCTCAGTGCCACCCCACGCTACTAAGGTACCTCTGTACAAAGTTTCATGGCTCTAGGTCCACCGGTTTAGGCTATGCGTTGCCTGCCCGTCAGCCATGCATTGTATTTGTACCTAGTATAGAGCAGTTCTGGTGGCCATATGTGGTCTTCATCAGCAGTTCCGCATCACAGTATTATGCTTACCGTGAGTAAATTCACGAGTTATTACTAAAAAAACAAAAATCACTATAGGTCTGCCTATAATATTTGAAGAGTTCCCTCGATTTCTCCAGGATCCCATCATCAGATCCGGACCTGGTGTCAATGGGACCAATGGGAGGGTAAAACCCTTCAAACAAAAAAATAATTTTTCAAATCGGTCCATCCATCTAGGCGCTATCGGGCAACATACATAAAAAATAAAATTAAAAAATCATCCGGACGAATTGTAAACCTCCTCCTTTGGGAAGTCGGTTAAAAAGAGTGTCACTATAGTAGATTTTTTTATTTTAGTTCTTTTTCTTGTTCGATAGTGCGGAAAACCCTTCGTGTGGCAGTCCGACTCGCACCTGACCGTTTATTTTTACCTTGTCCGCTATAAACTTGTGTGTCTGTACTCTGTTTTTAACCGGCTTCAAAAATGGAGGGCGTCATCAATTCGGTTGTGTTTTTTACCCGAAACTGGTATTATTTATGAACCGATTTCAAAAATTCTTCTTTTAAGTATATGAAAGGGCAGCCGTTCAGGTTGGTCCTTCGAAATTCAGAATTCGGTTTCTATATAGAAAAGACTGTCATCCAGGTTACCAAAATTACGTATTTGCCTTTATGTGACTGTGCTTTTACATTCATTGTCATTGAGATGAATTCTGTCTGTAAGGACCGATTGTGTTTATTTTGTGTGTAGTGTGTAGTATTGTGATGTCAGAAGACAGATTTCGTAGGTTCATTATCGTGTTCATAGACGACATTCGCGTCCCGCCCGGACAGGTTTAAGTGATTTAAGGGGTCATAAAGTCGTTTTTTTTACGTTTTTAACTTGGTGAATTATTGAGCAATAAAGTATAAAGTACAGTAAGAGATAATAGTACTACGTACAGAACGGCCACTCCCTTCCCCGCGCGGATTCAGATACCGCACCTCACCCCGGAGTCGGGGAGCCTCTTCGGGAGACACTTTGTTTAGGCGCTGAATGCACACATTCACAAACGAACGAGTTTACGCACACATTTGCACGTGTACAAATGTCATTTGGTTATGTAGTAGTAATAGGTGTTTTTTTTATGAGCGTTCTATGGAGTGTCCGAGGTGTGGTATAAGTAAGTATGTACTTTTTCTGTCCCCCCAGGTCCTCCGCAACTACTCGATGAGCTGGTCCTTCTTCGACCAGTTCCCCCCCGAGCTGACCCCGGAGTCTGTGATCGGGTACATGATGTCGCTCCTCACTGAGGACCTGATGGTTCAGCTGCATCAGGAATGTCGAGTCTATGTGGATGAGCTGCGGAGGTTAGATTTGCTTTTTATGACCACTTCCCAGTAGGCGATTTTCTGACAGCTAAAAATAGTTCTGAAAGCTGTCCACAGATGGCTTTGTATGGTCATGAATTCTTATGACACAGTCTGTTGTCGTCACAAAGTAATTTTTGAACTATAACTGGCTCCCATACAACATGTTTTTTTTTTTGCGGTTTTTTATAGATAATGGTACGGAACCCTTCGTGCGCGAGTCCGACTCGCACTTGGCCGGTTATTATTGATTCGTATGGCAGAAGTCGTCGAGTCGCTCTTATATAAATAATATTGATGTCTGCAGCCGTTCAGCTGCTTCGTCAGTTAGAATGAAGAGTTCTGTGGGGTCTCTATGATATATTATTTTAGGGCAGTCCTGAATTATGTCACGCCAGGTTCACTTCAAACAAATCAGCGAGAACAGCCGCACACACACAGCTACATTGCATTCCGTATAAGCACGCGCCGCCACACGCACACATTGCCGAATCTCGCGTCCTTCGAGTGCTACGAGATAGGGCTATGCAACGTCATTCGTCCGGCGCGGTCCAACCCGCGGCGCTAAGCGACAACCCTAGCCGTTTGAGCAAGAGTAGGTAGTTATCATGCGAACAGGGGCCTAGTGAACTTACTATTTCTTATTTATACTATGATTATGTGGTCCATGCTTTGAATTCCCGCCCTGCAATCACAGCCCGGTGTCGGGTCTATGTGGACGAGTTATAAATATATTTCATATTTATTTATATAAACAGTATGCACTAGTTTATGTAGTCTATTGATTTGTGAGTAATAATTATATGTATTGTACACATGGGTCTACTCCTGCTCGGCAATCCACCTGTCTCATCCCTGTTCTATTTGGTTTGCTGGAAGAGATCTCTTAGAGATAAGCTCGCCTTTGTACACGTTTTCTTTGTTTATATTGACCTATGTAACTGTTGTGTGCAATAAAGAAATTAAGAATTAAGAGTTGCGGAGGTTAGCCATTTGGGTCTGCCCACGTCCCAATTTGATTACTAATACGTCCATCTCCTAATACGACCACTCCACAATTGGACCAATTCCCATTTCGCCCACTGTTTGGGTAGTTGTCTGTTCGTTCTTTTGGCCACCGATACCATGCCATGAGAAGTTCTCATGCGCTGTGCAGCGTAGTAAAGGCTGCCAGTGTAGTGGGAACCTTTGGGCCGGGTGATTCTTGATACGTTTGTTTGTTTGTATAATAATTTTGTGTTAGGACGAATCTATTAAGTGGCTTTATGACATTGTATTTAATTTTATTTAATTGTAAAGGTTGCAAAAGCAGTTGCTTTTTCTTCTAGATTAGACCTAAAACTGCTCATCAAAGCGCAACAAGTGATGTACCGTCGATTGGGCTGGAAGTACCCGAAGGTCCCGCGTCGGAGACCACCGAAGGCGCCTCCAGTGCCTATACCTCTGAGCGTGGACGATCTATTGCTGAAGATTTTCGAGGTATGGCCAGTTACGACAGAATACCAGCGCTATAAGTCTTCCTGTAGCATATGCTGAGCCGAAACCATTTCACCGTCACATACACAATACATTATATTATCTCTGGCACAAACGTGCCTCTGCCGCGCAGTACTGGAGCGGACACGTAGCGCAGCGGACAATAAACGCTTATCTTATCTTATCTTAGTCGGTAGGTCTTCTACAAAATATAAGTAAATAACATCAAATTAAAACGGACCTTGTCCAGTTGTCATAAGTTACATTTTCACAGTATTGTCGCCGCCTGATTTGGTACCTATTGCTGATCTTTTTTGAGTAACCAGTGAAAATAATATAAAATATATTGACTCACTATTTTGACTTACCAGTCAAATAGGCAGGCATCGCAACCTATGTTGATGCGAATGGTTTCGCACAATGTACTGACTGCAAAAAAGGTGATTTATGAACGAATGAATTAATTATAATAAATTACAGTAAAAACTACGTGTACAACTATAAAAATAAGCCATCGATCGAGAATTTTATTAAAAACAACAAATGTTCTTTGACAAAATGTCTTAAATCGTAGGTTTCTGAGACAATTCAGTTTGGATATGTAAAAAAAAGTAATTTACGCATGAGTGGAACTTTGATGAAGTCTTTTCCTAAAGGTGCCTTAATATAGTCGGTATGGAGTTACAGAGCACATTCACAATATTTATTTTTATTTTATTACGTGTTTAATTTTTCTGTTAAGTTTGCTGTTGCTACAAAATATAACATAGATTCCAAAATTCCGCTGTCATCTAAGTCTCGTTTTCGTTCTCGTTCACATCAACATAGCCTGCGACGCCTATACCAATGATGATGACTAAACGGTCAAATAGTTGCCTATCATGTCATATTTTGACTATCCAGTCAAATAGGTATCCATCAGTGATGATCTATTTTGACTGATTATTCAGCATTTATTGAGACGGTTCGTAAATGCACAAATAGGCGACCATGTTGACCTATTTTGACTGACCGGTCAAACAGTTATCAAAATGAACTAATTTGATTGGACAGTCAAATAGGTAGAGTGCGTAGCCTTCGTTTGGAATGCGCGCGGTGAGAAGTCGAACTAATTTGATGGGTAGCAATTTTGTCGTTCTATGTTGCCAGTAGATAGAACTACTCGCACGCCACCCTTCAGGTGCATTCTAAATTGATTTTTAATTTTGTTTCTTTTTTAGCCATTGTTTGACGCCAAGCTAATATCTAAGCCGACGACAAAACTGAGCGAGATTTGCGGCGATTTGAACTTCAATGCGTACGAGTGTAACATCAAGGATCCGGACGCTAGGTGAATCTGCCGCTTCGCTATAATGGCTTACTGAAAAAACACTTGCCGAAATGACGCAACTATGAAAAGCTGTCGAAAAGGGTCAGGAGAAGTGGTCAACTTAAAAAGGGGGCGAATTGGGAACTGGTCGGATAGGAGGTTGAATTAGGAAGAGGTTGATATGGGAATTGGTCGAATTGGGAAGTGGTCATATAAGAAAGTGGTCTGTCTAATTGGGAAGTGGCCAAATTGAAAATGGTCGGATAGGGATGTAGTCATTGTGCTCGACTTTGACAGTGCGGGCTATTTGGAAGGGAAATGCACTAAACTAAAAAGTGCACTAAGCCTTCTAAACGTCATAATGACGTCATCTTAGTCAACTAAAATGACGTCATTATGACGTTTAGAGGCTTTAGTTGCCTTTTTAATTTAGTGCAATTTCCTTCGAAATAGCCCGCACTGTCAATCCGACCATTTCTATTCATTCATTATTAACTTCGCCAAAAGGAAAATTACCACAAACATGAACAGCTGACGAGATGCTGTGACTGTGTGCATTAACTAACATTTTGTCTCAGCTTCCCCCCACCCTGCTACGGGGACGTGAAGCGGCGGCTCATCTACTCGTGCGTCTACGGCATCGGGATGGAAGAGACTGCCGTGCGGAATAAGTCCGTCATGCTGCTCGGACAGCAGAGGCACGGGAAGTCGTTCTTGGTAGACGCGGTGGCAGGCGAGATCAGTGAGTGGATTCCAAAGCGGTCAAGTGAGTTAGACTCGCATACGAAGAGTTCCGTATAAACCACAGATTATAATATTATACTAATACAGATAGACCATTTGAAACAAAATATGACACTGGCGTAAACTGAGATGCTACCGAAGCTTCTTTAAGCGAAAAATTGCCAATACCACGAGAAGGCGCTAAGATATATAGGATTTATTCTAAGATAAGCGCCATCTAGAAGTATGTTAACTGAAACCATGGCGTTTAACTAAAGTACAAATCATTACTCCTCACGCCATCTCTTTTTTTACGAAGGGTTACTAATTCTAATTTGTATTCTAAGCTCTATGGAATGAGCATCTTGTATGGATGCTCATCCCATAGAGCTTAGAATTATTAACCTTTCGTAATAAAGAGATGGAGTAACGAGTAATATTTGTACTTCAAATGAGAGCATAAGTGAGTGAAATTGCTCAGCATGCAGTGATGAGCAATTTTTACCTTATTATGATAGACAAACAGGTTAGGTGCTCCGTGGTCTAGTGAGTTTCACCTTACTTCTCACGCAGGAGATGCAGGTTCGAATCCCGGTGCTGACCATGTACCAATGAGATGATTAGTTTGTCTTAGGTACATTATCGGACACGCCGTGTTTCGGATGGCACGTTAAGCTGTAGCACACCTCGGACTCTCCATAGAACGCTCGTAAAATAATCACCTATTACTACTACATAACCAAATGATGTTTGTATACGTGCAAATGTGTGCGTAAACTTTGCTAGGGCTGGTGGCGCGGCAAATGCAGCGATATTAAAGCATACGCGTCGTCACTCGTCCGGCGTTCAGCCCTGTCTATTGATCCTATAACAAATTCTTTGACGCCAGGGGTGGGGTGCGGTATCTGAATCAGCGCGGGGAAGGCAGTGGCCGTTCTGTACGGAGTACTATTATCTCTTCTGTGGCTTTAGGCCCCGGCTACTATCACTACTTCGTAGTATGTAATAATCGTAAAAAGCCCCTCCACCGACCCGCACTGAGCCAGCGCGGTGGAGTATGGCTCAATCTTGCTCGGACCCGGGTAAAGGCCTGTGCCCCTCGGTGGGGACATTAATGGGCTACGTTTACTATGACAGACGCGATAAAGATCGACATATCCCCGGAGGTGTTCACGGGGAGGCGCCTGAAGCCGGGGCGGATGCTGCCGCGGGTGCTGCTCGCGGCCCGGGCCTTCCAGCCGGCGGTCATCTACTTCAGGGACGTCGAGAGGGTCTTCTATAAGAAGGTGAGGTGTATGACCAGAAAATTATAACTGCTTTTTCAAAATGAGAAACTACTTTGTTAGGGACACGATTCTGAGCAACTTTATTTTTCACTTCCCAGTACATTTTGGCCTGAGTAGGTCAGCTGATTTGTATGGAGAAGTGAAAAATAAAGTTGCTTTGATCTAATAGGTTTCATAATGAAAGTCACTCAGAATAATGTCCCTAACAAAGTAGTTTCTCATTTTGCGTTAATTCGTTTACACCTTGTATAGTATACTCAATACCTGCAGAATAGTACGAAAATTACTTGTGATTCCTTCCGGATTTCGGATCCCGGCTACTATCGCTACTCGGTGGTAGTAGTCGTAAAGCTGTGTCAGAGGCCCTTGCAAGGGCAGCTTGACAACTTCTGTCTGACTGTCGGATTGGCCCCTATACCCTATCCAATATAACAGGCAACTTGACAGCTAACCTAAATTATTATTATTATTATTATGAGCCTGTAATATCCCACTGCTGGGCAAAGGCCTCTCTCCCCATCTTCCACTCCATTCGATCCTGAGCGGTCTCCTTCCACTCTTTATCCCATAGAGCCAACTCATCAAAACTCCAACTCTTCCTAAAACTTTTTTTTAATTTTTTATATACTTTATTGCACAAAAACAGAATACAGACACTTAATAATGGAAAAGAAACATGTACAAAGGCGAGCTTATCTCTAATAAGAGATCTCTTCCAGCAAACTTCATAGATTCCACTTTTTAAACACTAGGGATGTTACCAAAACAATCGGAAAGAATCGAAATTGTTTATTCAGTTGAACTACATAACTGAAGAGTTGTCATCGCCATCACTGCTATTAACACTTAAAGATATTATTATTTAATTTTCAACCATATTTAAGGTAACTGAAGAATCAAGAATAAAATGTTAGACAACTATCCGATTCACAAAGTCTATAGAGTGTATCGATTATTTTGATTAATCGATTTTTATGAACAATATCCCCTCACTAACAGGCTAAGATTGACATATGTCAGGTTGGCAGTTATATTGGGGGTATATAGCCTGTCCCCCCTCCACCAACCCGCACTGAGCCAGCGTGGTGGAGTATGGCTCAATCATACTCGTATCCGGGGAAAGGCCTGTACCCCTCGGTGTGGACATTGATGGGTTTCATTGTTATTTTATTTTAGGTTCCATATGAACAAAGACATCTGAAGCCAAAATCCATTAAAAAGAGTCTTGAAAAATTACTGAAGGCGATTGATCCTAAGGACAAAATAATTTTCATTGGTAAGAAAATCATTACAATTATCTTCACACACACTTTTTCCCAGAAAAGGGTTAGTCGAATTTCACACGAATATTTTATTGTGTTTTTTCATGCACACGGAACCCTTCGTCTGCGAGTCTGACTCGCTCTTCTTCAATTCAATTTCTTAAGGCGCCTCATGAATAAATTAGCGGTGCTTTTTTCATGTGTATTTCAGGTAATACTCGGCAAATCAATTTCTGGTATAAATTTGACTATATAATCTAGGGGTTTCATGATGGAAAACGTGTTTGGATAAAAAATTCTCGATAGAAAATAAATCCTAAGTCAACCCTTTTTAGGGTACCGTACCCGAAGGGTGCCAAACGGGACCCTATTACTGAGACTTCGCTGTCCGTCCGTCCGTCCGTCCGTCCTGTCTGTCACCGGGTCCGTCTGCACGAACCGTAATAGCTAGAAAGCTGAAATTTTCACAGAATGTGTATATCTGTTGCCGCACCAACCACAAATACTGAAATACGAGAGATATTGCAAATTAAAGGGGCCCCGATACAAGAGACGTGTTTAGATACACTTACGCATTTCAAAATGGAGATCTTGACTGAAACTGTTTATTTATTGTCATAGCAACCATGTCATAGACACATATACTACACATTTAAATATGTTGTGGTTAGCCGGTGCGGTATGATGTAGACTCTCAATCCGGAGGTCGTCGGTTCAAATCTCGTGAAGGCATAAACTTTTTAGATTTTCTTTTTGTTTATTTTTTTATTGTTTTGAGTGCTTTTGATTTGTTGTACGATGGTACGGTACCCTTCGTGTGCGATACCGACTCGCACTTAACCGATTTTTTCCAATATTTTTTTCTATTAGCAGTAAATATGATTTTTCTATTAATTGTGATATGTGGGGAATTGTTGTTACTAGCGATATGAAGATTGAAATGTAATTCCCTGAAATAGCTTATTTTTTATGGTTTTTTTCCGTTTTGGCGCTTACGTTGCTTCAGATTAGGTGCGAGCGCACAATTGCCATCCCACTTGTTCCTATTCCCGAGTCATATTCGCTTCTCACTTCCGCAATTTTCGTTGACCTTGGTTTGTAACTATTCATACCTCGCCTTAATTAATGGCGGTCTAACAACTTATGTTAAATTCGCTAATGTCACGTGTTTTGTAGATTCTACAGTATTTGGACAAGTTCACTTTGGAGAACCTGGAAATGTTAGTGTTGATTTCTTTCTCGTTAGCACCACCCGGGGAGGACGCGAAGGGCTGTAGGTACCAAGTATTTGCTTCGGACAGAGACTATAAATCCAATTAACTGCGCCTGCGGGGGATTTCGGCTCGCCAAACGTTTGTCGTATTCAACAAACGTTCGCATACGCAACCTAGCAACCCGGGCCGCCAGACAGTTTCGCAGCGGCTGACCAATCACAGCTCTCTTACCTCGTCCCCCGCCGCCCTTATTGGTGAGTTGTGTTTCAAAGGAAAATGTATCTATGCGCTCTCCACTGGATTGGATAAGTGCTCCCTGGCTTCGGACGTGAGAAACTGCCTCCCCCATGTTATTTGTCCCTTTCTTTGTTACAGCAACATGTTCAGATCCCTGGGCGGCTAAGACCGGTCCTCTAGTGAAGCTGTTCAGTGAAATTATCCTCGTACCGAGATTGGACTACGCGTCTACGAGGCAATTCTTCTATGAGAAGTTTCAAAGGTAAAGTTATTAACATTTACATACAAAACAGCCGTAGTCATTGCCTCTGGCTTCACTTAGGTTAACGGTAATGTCAATTCGATTAATTAAATTTCTGACATTATCCAGATTTTTTTCATCTTTGTTAAAAATCTGGCGGCCGTCTCTCTCTGTCAATAACTCAAGACCTCTTTGCCCGGTGTGATAAGGTCATATGCATTTTTAACTTTGTCTTTTTTTTTTACACTTCCACATTTACATTTCCACTTGTATTTTAACTATTAATTTCATACTTTACTACTATCTACTTTCAACCAATGACTTGCCAAACGGAACCCTATTCCTTAGCCCCGCTGTCCGTCCGTCCGTCCGTCTCGTATGTCCGTCTGTCAATCAGCGGGCTGTGTCTCACGAACGGCAATAAATGGAAGGTTTAACGTGTAAAGCTAGACACGTTAAACCTTCCATTTATTGCCGACAAATAACAAAGCAAACAAAGCAACATATAATGAACTACACGAATGATTAAAACAAGGATGTCCCCATACAAGGAACGTATTTCTTGTACGATGGTTCGGAGCCAAGTGTTTATTTGCCACATAAAATGAACATAGCATGTAATCTAAACTTATTTTATTTGTGGCAAAAAGGACTGGACTCAGCTGATGCTGAGTGATGTGACATCATCACAGCGCTGTTTTTCAGGCCAGACCTTTTTACTTAAACTTAAATAAACTAAACTAAAAAGAGAAGAAAAAAGAAAACAATAAATTAGGTATCACAAAATTATAATTCTCTTTGTCACATGTGCACAACATAGGAAGCTTATGCACATATAACAAAGAAAATAACAAATAACTGTATGTTTATGCATGTATGTATGTGTGTGCAATTGTGCATATGTAAATTATGTAATGAAGTGTAGGTATGTGTGCAGTGCAAAACGTATGTATATACGTGACAATATATGAAAAAATAAAAATACGGTCGGTTCGACCTTTAGAAGCTTCTTTGTTCTTAATTGTATATGAAACGAGTTTGTTTTTTCTGTTGGTCAAGGAGAATATGTCTCAGTTTTCTCTTAAAGGAGAACTTAGACATCATCTCTTGCAGGACTTGACCTTCTATTCATGTGATTTTTTGACACCCCCCTCAGACTAGGAAGCCTGCCGCCCGACGCGTGCATGTATGTCCAACCGCTCGCTCATTTGATGCAGGGCTACGGGTTCGGATTCTTGATGGAGACCTACCATAGTGTCATGTCGGCCGATAGGATTGTCAAGTGAGCCCCCTTTACTGAACAGGGTGTAACAGAAAGGTGTAGTCATATTTTAGGGGGTTGTTAGGGACACAATTCTGAGCAACTTTTACTATGAAACCGATTTGATCCGAGCAAGTTTAATTTTCACTTCTATATAAATCAGCTGACCGCCCGGACCATAATGTGTGGAGCAATGAAAAATAAATAAGCTTTGTTCAAATCGATTCCGTAGTAAAAGTTGCTCAGAATGGTCTCCCTAACAACCCCCTAAAATATGACTACACCCTTCTGTCAGATTCGAAGGAGAAATGCGACAGTAGCTGGAATAAAGCTCACCTGGTAGAAAGGTAAACATGCAAAGAATTCTACGTTATGTTTCGCTGGCGGTTTATAATAGTAATAAATGTATCCCCTACATTTGAAAGCACTGCATTCAGGTTGGAAAGTGTCAAAATTTTGTTTACAAAGAACTACATACAATTTGACAGTTCCCGTGTCATACTAAGGTACAATCGCGAATACGCCACCTAGCGTGAAATTGTCAGTTTTCCACCCAATTACTAGAAACACGTTACACTTACCAAAATCACGTCGCGTATTCCGGTACGCAGGCCATTGCAGCGCAGATTACGCAAGGCAGGGCATGCGACGTCTTTTGTTTGCTCTGCCTTGCAGAATTTGATCTGCTTACGCGCAGACTGAGGTTCATTGGCAGTGCCAATTCGGCACCAAAAACACTAAACACAGAGCCACCACGATAACAAGAGAACGGACGAAGCGGAACTAATAAAGTCACTTTGTAAACGTCACTTCGGCTGTCAGTTGTTGTAGTGTATTTCAGGTCAATAAAACTCTTTGCTGTTCAGTTGGCGTAGATATTGGCGCCCCGCTCCATTCCTTTGTTAACTATTCTTAATTCTATTTAGCAGCTGTCAAAATATATGAAATATGTCAAACTGAAATGCGATTAGCACCCTAATCACAAAGTGTTGTTTCATTAACAAACTCATTTATCTCTTCCATAGTATGTAATAGATTTGGTTTTATTATAATTTTGCAGTCTGCAGTTGCTTTTTATTCTTTTCATTCACAGATTGAACGTGAGACCATTAGAGCTATCGGAGTTCCTAGAGCCACTAATTGAAAATGAAATATTCCCTATGTCGATTAAGGTAAGTGCTAATCCTGTGGTATAATGTGGGGTATATCGCCCGATACTCAGTTCATTCCTTTATTTACACTTTGTCAGTTCCACTGCGTACAGATTATACCCTATCCAACATAGGATGATCTCTGACAGCTGTCAGTGCCAAAACACGCATATGAAGTATCGTATTTTTCGTCGGTAAAATGTATAGAGGCAATTAACATACTTTATTGGCAAATAGTGACGTGCTACACTTCTCGTAAGACAAGTTATCGATCTTGACTCGAAACATATAATAGAATATTGATGATATTGTGTAAATAAAATAGATTGCAAACAACAAGGTAAATTAAATAGAAATACTACAATCGTACGTACGACTAATCGTACGATTCGACCAATCTACCCAGGAACTGATTATAAATCTACAAGACTGCTGCAGCGAGTCCGAAACAGACTTTGATGATGGTGATTTGGGCTGTGAATCGATTTAACAAGAATAAAAACATGTTACAGCATCCTTTTGTTTGATTTGCTTGAAACATTCAGAAACTTTAGTTAGAATATCGATAATTTCTATCGACATTATCCCCATGCCTAGTAAAGTCACAGTGACAAGCTGTCAGAGATCATCCTATGTTGGAAAGGATAATATACTAATATGTAATATTTTTCGTTGCACAATGGGGTTAAAAAAAAAACAACTTCAGTAGTTCCAAATTCGTCACTAGATGTCGCAGGCGAGAGCTAAAGTGACGTAACACGTGCAAGTTGCCAGTCCAAATAATAACAGCCGAGGAACGTAATCTGTGGTCTGCATAGAGTAACTGTCAAAAGTCAAAGCCGTCAAACGGCAACTAACAAACATGAGAAACAGACAATCTGAGGCAGTCGCTCACGTCCGAAGGAATTACTTGGAACCCACAGCCCTTCACGTCCTCCCTGGGTAGTGCTAACGAGCGACAAATCATCATCATAATCATTAAATCATCTCAAGACATAATTTCCAGGTTCTCAAATGAGAACCTGACCACTTGACACTGGCAAAATTAACCTCAAAAGAGGTTAGGATGCCATTAATAAAAGGAAGAAGAAGACAATCTTTCACTTGTGCGTTTTCCCCTCGTCAGACTTTGGTTCAAACGACGAATCTACGGCAGGCAGTTTATGGGGTGCGCTCAAGATTCGGTTCAAAATTACTTACTCTGTGACGACAACAGATTGTGTCATATGCATTCACGTCGATACAAAGCTAGCTTTCAGAACTATTTGTATAAATGACGCCAAACATCTTGAGCAAAATGTGACGTGGTGGGGGAAAGTTTGCGCATGTACACTTACGTGCCAAAAAACGACGCACTTAAAATTCTCAAAAAAAATCGTACCTACAGTATACTGCATGAATCTTAGTGCAAATACTATATACTTACTTAGTTCAATCGATAGAAAATGAGAAAATATACTGTACCATTTTCATGAGGGACTGAGCGGTAACAGGTGCACAATAACTGTTTGAGACACGCGAAGTAGGTACATTTGCTGCGAACTATACAGATTTAATGGTCTGGTCTGTGGATATGACTATCAAAATAAAACTGTAAATTATTTAGCGACATTTGTCGTCTTTATTGGTGTCTATTAACAAAGAATAATGATTTGACAAAAGACAAGATTTTTTATGGGATACCTACGATTGAAATTCCCTAAAAATACGTTTTTCCACGTAACCTATAAAACATAATAATATCTTCATTGATAGAAATCTCATCATATACCATCTTTCTGGCTTGCCTTTCAAAAACTACGTTCGGACGTCGAGGCATTTTTTATCCGTGATTTCACTGCACGCAAGTGTATTGGGCAGCGACGAGACGTGAACCCAAAGCGGGAAACTGATCTACCAATAGCGTGGCTAGGCGCGCTCGATGCGATGCTCCTTCCACACGCCGCGTCCCGCACCCCATACCGTGGTGCGCAGTATCATATATCAGATGGTTTCTGCGCATGCAAGGTCATTTGTTCAAGTTGTTTGGCGTTACCTATAGATATCAGAATAATCCCCTATTCCAAAATAATGAGCTGTCAAAAGCTGATTCACTCTCACTCGTTGAATTGACAGGCTGCATTTGCTAGAATAGCTATCGCTCGCTCGACGCGACTATCAGAAACTGTATGCGATTTGAGTCTAGATCTGCTACACGCCCCTTCGCTAGAGGACAGAAGAGTCCTTTGACTTTGACAGTGTGGGTACCAAACCAAGACGTCAATTAATCTCTTTTGCAAGGGGATGAGAACTTGATTTCCCCTAATTTTAATGTCATTTTTTTTCCTTTTCGGACAGGAAAATGACAATCTCTTGACTGAAGTCTGGCCGTAATCTGAGATTATGCCTTGCAGATCAGATTCTGCAATGCAGGGCAAGCTCGCGCATCATACAAATTGTAATGCCCAGCATTTACGGTCGTATATGAATGTTGTATATCTATGTTATATCTATACATATTTTTTCTTTCTTTCTAGGATTTCCAAAAGTACACAGAGTTTTACAATAAATACTCTCCGTTGAAGAAGGAAAGAGAAGAATACGCTATAATCAACTTGTACAGAAAAATGGTGTATAAGAAACTCGCGGAAAAGAAGGCAAAAGCTGAGGCAAAAAAACAAAAGGAAGGCGGCCAGAGTAAAGAGTAACTTTTACTCGAGAGTATCTTCTACTTTTTCTTTCATAGACACCAGTGGCACCTACATCAGATCACCTCATTCTGAACTGTCATTTGTCATACAAGTTATCTCCGGGATAGTTATTCTCGGTATAACTTTTTGTCGGTAAAATCCAGCCTAAATAAAATAACAACTTTTTCATAAAACTGTGCCTTTGCCAGCACAGATGGGAAATGGCTTTTTTTACAGTACCTACCTGCGAAAACTCAATAGTCCGACCGAACTAAGTAAAATTACTGTAAAATTTGCCCGCTAGACTAGTGGGACCATTGAACAGTTCTATTGATGGTACAACGTACTAGTTTATCCCACTTGTACCATTGACCGAAATACAAGTAAATCATTCGGACTCACTCGGACTCGTTTTTTTGTCTTGGCAACCTAAATAAGTTTCTCATATGGGGTGGCAGAGGCACAACTTAATTTTGTACAAAGGCTAGCTTATCTCTAATAAGAGATCTCTTCCAGCAAACCAACTTCACATGATCTGGATATCCTCTTCTTATAATGATTTTTTGACAACTGTCACTAGTTTTAACAGGTGTCACTTTTTTGGCAGCTGTCACGTTTTTGATGATGATTATGACATTTGTCGTTATTTTTTCATGTGTCATGCATGATTTTGAAAGGTGTCATGATTTTGACAAGTGTCATGATTTTGAAAGCTATACTGGATTTTATGGAGATACGACAGCTCTAGATGAGACCTTCATTTCGGATGACAGTTGTCAAACTAAAACCTGTCATATCTTGGAAACTACTGATCTTAGACCATTAGTTTATATTAAGATATGACAGCTCTCGGCGAGACCTTCATTTCGGATGACAGTTGTCAAACTAAAACCTGTCATATCTCGGAAACTACTGATCTTAGACCATTAGTTTATATATAGATATGACAGCTCTCGGCGAGATCTTTATTTCGGATGACAGTTGTCAAACTAAAACCTGTCATACCTCGGAAACTACTGATCTTAGACCATTGGTTTGAATTTAGATATGACAGCTCTTGGCGAGATCTTTATTTCGGATGACAGTTGTCAAGCTACAAACTGTCATATCTCGGAAACTACTGATCTTAGACCATTGGTTTGTATATAGATATGACAGCTCTCGGCGAGATCTTTATTTCGGATGACAGCTGTCAAACAAAATTGGCATCGAAAATCAAACCTGTAAAAATAATTACACCTGTCAAAACCATGACACCTGTCAAAATAATGACACCTGTAAAAAATACGACACCTGTTAAAATCATGACACCTGTCAAAATCATGAAATCTGTCAAAAAAATTACACATGTCAAAATCATGACACCTGTCAAAATCATGACAGATGTAAAAGGTTACACATGTCAAAACCATGAAACATATCATAATTATGACACCTGTCAAAATAGAGACCTGTCAAAATTAGTGATAGCTGTCAAAAAAACATAAAAGAAGTAACACATGAAGGTGAAATTGGTTTGCTGGAATAGAACTCTTATTAGAGCCTCTTATAAGCTCACCTTTACACACTATTTTTACGTACAAAAGTGCCTCTGCCACCCCGTCTGAGTAAATACATGTTAAATGATTAGGTACTTGCAAACATGTTTAAACTATTGTGAATGGGACATCATATCCCAGTCACCATATCCCACTTGTACCATCGATGCTGCTCAATGGCACAACTGGTCCAGCGGGAACATTTGGTGGTTAAGTTAAAAATAAGTGTAATAATCGGATTTAGCTGGGCCGGCCCACATACTAAGGGCGGTCATTGTGCGTAAGACAACTAAATCTGAGATATTTGAAATAAATCGTTGTAAGAAATAAAAGAGTTTGATTTTTGTTATAGCTGATTTACATCAGAAAACCGTATTCATTTCCAGCCACCCGTAAAAGCGCTAGAGTGTCACATTACATACACACTCACACGACCAGAAAAAGATAAAATTGAAGCATCTACCTGTGTGTGTATTTGTCTGGGGTATTCTGGCTCTCAAAGCGAGGCGAGGCGATGGATTTTGATGCAGTTTTCTGTAAATGGAAGGTTTTTAGAGTATAAAACTTCCTCACGTAATGTTATTAAAAATATGAAATAAACAACTAAACTTCCTTGAAATGGTTCTTAGCCATGTATTAAAATCGGTTCAGTGGTTCTAAAATGGTTCTAAATAGTTAGGGAGGCGAATAGGGGAATTTTCGGTAATACTCGAGCGTGGCAGTTAAGATATGAGAGATACCTTAGACCTAATAGAACAACCTTGTAAAGTATTTAGCTCTATATGTAGTGACGCGCTACACGGCGCCTAGGATAGACGATCAGATTAGTAAAAAAAATCGATAGTCTGAAATACTCATACTCATACTCATATATTTATTGCGTCATTGTGGTACACTTTTACAAAATTATATCCAACAATGAACCCTGTAAGGGCACTACAATACTCGAGCGCGTCAGATTAAGATACTTGGGGCATACGTAGTATGAATATCTGACGCGCTCGAGAATGCCCAGGTAACTGTTTTTTTAACATTTTTGAAACAACCCAAACCCACCGCTAAAATGGTTTTTACCATACGAGCTTTTCTTTTCGAAATTATTTTATCTTTCGATTTTGATAGGTCTCGACGACGGCGGCGCAGTTGAAATTACGCCATTTAGCTACCTCGCCTCCCTAACTAAAAGTGGGTCTAAAACTCTAAACCTTAAACAAGTAAATAAGTCTAGACTTATGGTTTCATTTCTTTTATCGGGGTTGTTCTAAAAGTTAAATGATGGCTATCGTAATATGCAATGGTTCGTCACGATTAAGATCTACGTCCAAGACGTTTTAGCCTGACTGGCTCAGCTGATTTGTATGGAGAAGTGAAAAATAAAGTTGCTCTGATCAAATCGGTTTCGTAATGAAAGCTGCTGAGAATGATGTCAAAATAATTATATTGACTAAACGTAACAAAACTAAACGGATAACGAGATTGAGGTGGAGGTGGGCGGGTCACTTGGCTTGACGGGACGACGGACGGTGGACCAAAGCAGTCGCGGAGTGGTGGCCACGGGGAGCGACAAGGCCAGTGGGCAGACCACCGGCCCGATGCTCCGACGATAGTCAAGTCGTCGGGATCCCACTGCAGGGTGCGATTGGCACAGGGCCGGGAAGATTGGCGGCATAGAGAAGAGGCCTATGCCAAGCAGTGGGTCGATGTGGGCTGAGGATGATGATGATGATGAAACGTAATGGAGCATTGAGTAACTGGCTAAAAGTGGGCACAAACTGTGTCTGTGTCTGTTCTGTTATGTTTCGTAAACGTAATTTCTTACCCTGAAGCTTACAATCCTTGGTTTCGCCGATGATATACGTACAGTCTATTCGTGATAAGAATGAAATTTCAATGAAATCAGTGAAATTTAAATCTGATAACACACACTCACAGGACAGGACACAACTTTCGCGTTCGAAGGTTTGCCTTCAACTGGTCACTGTGAACTTGGCTTGATAATTGGAAACGATTTGATTGGTTACGGGGCGTGGCTAGGCCGCCGGACAGTGATGACTTTACTGCATTCTTATCACGAATAGACGATAGTCCTGTTCTCTAACTCTCCTTCTGAGCTACAAACTATGCTGCAACAACTCAGCCATGCAAGCCTCGAGCATGAACATGTCAAAGACCAAAGTCATGGCATGTCTAACAGCAAGGAGCATGCGGTGGACGTGGATGGGGTGGGAATTGCATATGTCCTAAAATAGGTACATCTATCTAGGCTAAATAGTCTATTTCCAGGCGCGACGAGACAAGGAAGTCGATAGACGCGTCGACAACGCCTGAAAGATCTTTTGGTCTATGAAGGAGCTCATGAAGAGACAACTTCCATTGTCCCTGAAACGGAAGCTGCCGCTACCTTACCTACGTAGCCCGGACCTGGTCTGGCGCGAAGGTTCAATCAAACTCGGGGTTTGTCAGAGCAGCATTCTCGGAGTTCAGCTTTTAGACCGGATCCGGAATACAGAGCTGCGCTCCCGGACCAAAATAATCGATGTGGCTCAAAAGGCTGCTCAATTATAGGGGACTGGGCCGGCCACGTTGCTTGAATGCTGCCTGATCACTGGGCTAAGAGAGCTATCCGACTGGCTCCCAGAAAATGCGAAGAGAAAGCGTGGCCGACCCAGGAAGAGATGGAGTGATGAGGTGGGTCAATGGGTTACGGAGTGGAGGGAGACCACTCAGGATCGGATTGAGTGGAAAAGGGGGAGAGAGGTCTTTGCCCAGCAGTGGGACATAGCAGCAGGCTTGTAATAATAATAATTTCTCACCCATTCTCTACATTGGACCACCATAGTGATTACTTTCTCTGTGTGGACCACTCTGTGGGAGAAAAAGGGCAACTCCCACAATGTTTAAAGAATACAACCTCCTGCATAAAACCGAAGAGTAAATAACAAAAAATCCTTCACAGAACAATGTACTCTATGATGTACCTCATAAGATTTACAATCGCTAAAACTTCCATCTACTGGGCATACCATTGCTTGTTTTGATATAAATCCATTATGTCAGAACACGCACTCGTGAAGTCCGCTGTTACTCGCGATTCCGTTGCGGTGTGTTTGTTGTGTGCAAGGAGTTTTGTTCGGAATTAAGTAAGTAAACTGTCTTTTTAAAGCTTAGCTAATCAAGCCTAATTACTCCATAGCTGTGGCGATGGGCTAGCCCCCTGTCGCGTAAAATGGAGTATTTAATAACTGGTTAAATGTGGCACTCTGCTGTTCCGTTTGGTACAAGATGTGAAGCTGACGTGCGAGGCGCGGACCAGCCGCCGCCGCCGCAGCCTGTGTAAAAATCAGCGGAACTAATTAGGGAGTTACAAAAAACTTCAGGATTGTGTAGGGCTGTGTCTGATGTGCATAATCTGATATTTAAGGAACTTATTCTTGTGGGCATGACTGAATGATTGATTGTTGAATCCGTCCAGCTGGAATTTGCTAATAGAATCTGTAATAATTTTCAAATGAATAAGTATGGTTTCAATTGATTTGATTTACTGCTGTTTATCAAATCAATGTCTGTAGAATAGTAAGGCAGGTATTTTGTGTTTTAGCTGCCATGTTATATGTAGGTATGGTAAGACATTTCTCTTTTATTTTTATGTGAGCAATAAGGATGAATCGATGACAGCATGACAGTAAATGAGCTGTATGAAGTTGATGGAAATATTGAGTGTCTGCATACAGGCTTGATTTAATTAAATTGAAGATATCATTACTTACACAATTACTATGGTCAGTATGTATCTTATTTATGAGTATGGTCTTAAGTGGTGAATCTGATTTATATGAATCTGTGTTACAGTTTTTCCTGAAACTCATGAGGGAAACAAAATGTATTTTCGTATTTTACAGGTGTGAAAATATGGATTCAAAAATACACGCATACCACAATGAGGCGTTCAACCACAGTGACAACGAAGACGATGATACAAAATCCATCGAAAACGAAACTCCTGCGCATCCGTGTGCGTTTGACCACGTGACTGTAATCGATTCACAGGGAATCGATTCGACTAATCGAGTCTCAATAACGAATGGTGATGGTAAGTGAGTTGGCACAAATGAGGGCATTGTCTTTTCAACACCCTAATTTAAGCTGAGTCTATATTTCCTTTGGTGTTTGTTATTCTTCCCTCAATCAAATCTATATCTTTCGTACTAACAGACCCCTCCATGTCTGCGGACATGGAGGGTGAACTCCCCTCGATTCCCCCGGCCCCTCCGGATAAAACTGTTCCGCCGGAGAGCCATCATGTTCCTGACAATTCTGACAACTTTGAGATGGAACTTTCCTCTTCCTTCCCGCCCAATACCATTAGCATCCCTAATGAACTAAATAGAAAAAGAACGTTGTCGTCCCTGGGCGACTCCCAACTCACACTCTCTCTCAACACAACAAAAAAACACCTCCATCCAATCCATATACACTCACCCTAGTTTAGATGAAAATAAATTAAAAGAGTATTCAAACTCTGATCGAGGTCCCTTTGTGGTCCATGTGGAGAGAGAGGCTGAGCCCTCCTCGAGAACTTCCTTCAACCCTATAAAACTTGGTCAATTCCTGTATGTAAATAAGATAAATCAGTTAAAGAAAGACGGTATAAAGAAGATTGGGAGAAACCGGATGTCGGTCACATTCCTTACTCATGATGATGCAAATAAATTTATTGTCAACCCAATTCTGAAAGGTAAATTCAAAGCATTCATCCCAACATTTGCTGTCTCCCGTATGGGCCTAGTCAGGAGTGTCCCTGTAGATATGTCTATGGACGAATTCGTTGAACCTGCTGAGCTACCCAATGGTTTTGGCGAGATCTTGAAGGCGCGTCGACTGAATCGTAAGAAGGTGGAAAGCGGTGTGCCTTCTTGGGTTCCAACTCAGTCGGTAGTGGTCAAAGTGATCTTCAGGGGTCAAAACCTACCTGAGAGGATCTACTCTTTTCACTCGTCCTTGATTGTCGAAACTTACCTCCTACCCACCATCCAATGCCATAATTGCTTGAGGTTCGGCCATGTCAAAGCTCAGTGTCGCTCAGAACCCCGCTGTTTCCGCTGTGCTAAACCACACAGTGGAGATGCCTGCTCTGTACCAAATCTAGAAGCTACCTGTCTGTTCTGCTCGGGTATTCACTTCTCTACTGATAAGGGCTGCCCTGAGCAGACCAGACAGAAATCAATTAAAATGTTGATGTCACAGGATAACATGTCATATAGTGAGGCATCGAATAAAATCCCGACTTCTAACAAGACTTACTCCAGTATGGTGAAATCACCCTCTACAACATCCTACCGCAAAACTGTTCTTACCCAACGATCCAGTCCCTCTTCACCGTATAGGAGTTATGACAGAGTAGCACATCAAAAAATAATAGCAGACATCCCATCATCGCTGCCCAACGGGTTTGCCCTGTCTTCCCAATCGTCTACTCTGTCTACTCTTATCTCTCCGAATGATTCCCTCCTCGAAACACTTTTATCATTAGTTATAAATATAATCTCCAAATTCAATGAAGCCTTACCGTCCAACGTCGCACATCAACTGTCTCAACTCTCAAGCCTCCTTTGTAATGGCTCCTCAGCTCCTGATCCTTCAATGGAACTCCCAAAGCATTAGAGCAAAACAATCTGAACTGCTTATTCTCCTAGATAAGTATAAACCCATAGTCGCTGTCATCTCGGAGACTTGGCTGACCCCTGGATCCCGATTCCGGGTATCTGGTTATTCTTGCCTCCGAGATGACAGGGATGATGGATATGGAGGTTCCGCTCTACTTGTTAGACGGTCTCTCCCCTTCTCCCAAATTCCCCTTCCCCCCATGATCAGAATATTAATGCCGTGGCAGTTAGAATACATGGCATTTCTTTGTACTTACCTGACCCTCATGCTTCGTGTATTCCCTCTTTATCTTCCATTATTTCCTCGTAATTTTTATGACAACATGTAAGCCGTGCCGTGTTAAGCACATAAAGATTTATTTTTTATTTAGTTAGGTTGTCGGTACTTATTTCAATATTCAATACACTTTATTGTACAAAAGAATACAATAAGTATTCCTTAATCCGTGGGTGACGCTTGGAAAATTCTTAAATGCAATTTTAGCTATGTGTTATTTGATATTTTCAGAGGCAGAAATTCAAAACATTGCTTATAAATACCAACATGACGTTGGAACTGACGAAGTGAAGCGTAGAATAGTTGGGGCTCTCTCGAGAAGCCTTCGAGGTACGAAGGTAAGATAAGCACTTAAAGGGCTCGACTCACGAGCAACCTGGCTTGCAATCTGTCCCTGCAACTCATAGAAGGCGGGTTGTCTTGCAACCGCTAGAGAAGGACAGAACAGGAAGATAGACAGAGAGATAAATGCATCGTGAGTAGAGCCCATAAGTCTGTTCGCGTTAAGATAATAGTGACTCATCGTAAGTAAACGCGTATTAATTAAACCATTTGCTGGTGCAGTGCATGGTGCTGCGGTCTGTAACCATCTTGTCTATGCGATGATCTTGATGATGACGGCTGCCTTGACTCGAAGCTTGCAGTAGCGCCACACCATATATAATGTGCCGAGAGACACTGTTGCACATACGAGGGTAACTGCAGATAACGACATCTTTCCATCAGATGTCCAGGGCTCTTCTTCCTAGACTAGTGTGGATCCAGCTACGCCGCCGGTCTGTGCTATTACTTGTTTGCTGGGAGCGTTTCCCATCTTCGGAAAAAGTTGGTGCGCTGTCTGCTCGGGTCAAAAAACGTGCTGTGAATGATCCACGACGCAAATAGCTGGCAGTCAAATATCAAATCTCACAGTCTTCCTGACTGTGCGACCAGGACCTTGTCACGACCGGTGTTGATGGGTCGATTAGGCTCTGGTGAAAACTGTTTTTAGGGTTCCGTACCCGAAGGGTGCCAAACGGGACCCTATTACTGAGACTTCGCTGTCCGTCTGTCCGTCCGTCCGTCCGTCCGTCCGTCCGTCCGTCCGTCTGTCTGTCACCAGGCTGTATCTCATGAACCGTGGTAGCTAGACAGTTGAAATTTTCACAGATGATGTATTTCTGTTGCCGCTATAACAACAAATACTAAAAATTAAAAGAAATTTAATATTAAGGGGGGCTCCCATACAACAAACGTGATTTTTTTGCTCATTTTTGCTCGATATTGATAATGGTAGCAGGTAGACGCTTAAAATGTTCACAATATATTGAGTATATTATTTACTTAAAAAATAAATAATTAAATTAAAATTAAATTAATATTTAGGGGGGGCTCCCATACATTTTTTTTTTTGCGTTTTTTTATAGATAATGGCACGGAACCCTTCGTGCGCGAGTCCGACTCGCACTTGGCCGGTTATTAATATTCCGTGGTGCGAACTGTGCGAACTGGATGCGTGATAGGCATGTCACCACTAATTAAAAGGTAAGCTGGCTTGAGACGATCGAGTGACACCATGATTATTTTACCTCTGATATCTACGTCCGTAAAATTTTGGGTGTCGTGATACGACTTTAAACAGTCCTTCATACGGTGGGAACAATGACTTTCATGACTCAGTTCTCCAAAAACACATGAGAGCTGGTATTCAAATCGTTATGAACATAATTTTTATGATCATATGATGCTTGTCATGAGACTTGGTGTTCAGAATGGAGTTGAGTGTTTGAGCCAAGTCTAAAATGAATATTTGATCTAGTGAATAAGTCGCCTGGTAATCTAATGTTTGTACCATACAAGAATTGAGAAGGACAATAAGCCAGATCCTGCTTTACGGCTGTTCGTAAGCCCAGAAGTACTAGAGGTATTGTTGTGACCATTATGTGGTATCAGTGTCAGTACACTTGTGAAATCGTTCAACCATTCCGTTTGCTTTTGGGTTGTATGCAGTTGTAGATATGAATGCGTTCGATGCCGAGTAGTTTTAAAAGCTGGGAAAATAACTGTGATTCGAACTGCCGGCCTTGATCTGAAGTTATTTTTCTAGGACATCCGAAACTAACTACCCATGTTCTAGGAACACCTTTGCTACTGTTTCAGCTGTAATATCTTTTGTAGGGATCACTTTACGACGTAGGCCCTCAACAAAGATTTATTTATTTATTTATTATTTATTTATTTATTTACAATTTACAAAGTCAACAGCACAAAAACAGTTGAACAATAGGCAGGATAGTGAGTTCAAATCCTCGTGAGGGCATAATCTTTTTTTTTTTATGATGTCACGGTACCCTTCGTGTGCGATTCTGACTCGCACTTGATTTATTGACCATAAAAATTTCCCGACAAATTGTAAAACCTTTTGTGAAGTCGGTTAAAAATCATACAGGAGTAGTCCAGTTGCAAAACCCACTATGAACCCTCCCTTATTTGTAACCTTACGCCTTGGTAATAAAGCCCAAAACCAATGAAAATTTTGTGGTTGACTTAGCGGGTTTTGTAACTGGACTACTAAGATAGCATAATCAACGTGTAAATCCTAAAAATATTAACTCCGTCATATTCCTCCTACCTTTTGCGTTGCCATCCCGTCTGGGAAAAGGCGTGATATTTCTTTGTGTTTTTTAAGGAACGAAACTTGTGGCCCTTGAGAAAGATGTCATTCTCTGGATACGAATTCAATCATCAAAAGCATGACTTCAAGAACTTGTAAGTATAACCTCTTTATTTCTATGGTACAACCGTAGTAAGTACTATTAATTATTCTGTGGTAGAACTTCGTACTAAGCAGAAGGATTGATTTTAATCTTGTGAAACTTTAGCATTCCATAGTTCTGTAATCTGCCCCTATTTACTTGACTGCACCAGTAGAAGGGTCATGTTATATCTAACTTTAAAAATTATCTTAGATTCTCGCTATGGAAAAATTCTCGAGATCTAAAGTTGCTCACTTAACCTTGGTCCATTATAGATGCATTTTGTGTTCACGTGTACGCGTATTTAACTTGTAGATTTGATTATCTACTACATCTTAATGACACTTTTATTGTATCTAGAGATGACTATAAAACGCTGCGAATGCAGGGACGTACTAAGTTTTGAAAAAAGGAGGGGTTTTTTTTGTTTATTGTTTATTAGTGTTATTTCATGGGCGAAACTTTACCCGGTACCGTGGCAATGACGGGACATTATTCTGCTAATTAGGTTTTTTAAAGTGTTGTCAATACGATGCAATGTAATTCTTCTCCGCGATTTGTTGTCTTAAAAGGCAAAAAATAACACAATTAATTTAAGTAAAAAAAATCAGTGGATATAAGATTTTTTTTTGTTTTAATTTACTATACTATTTGCGAAATGACTCCATTGAGCTGAGCTTCAGTAACTGAATCCAAAGCGGAGTACTATTATCTCTTCTGTGATCAAAGTCCAAAATTCCAAGCTGTCTCAGTATGATCTAAAAAAAAGCGATTGAAAAATCTGACTTTAATATCTACGCATTTTGGTGCGTCCTGAAATTCGGATCAGGATTCAGAGAGCCATTCCGGACGCGTGAGTCCGCTTTATTCATCCGTTGTTGTCGTGAGGAAACCTTCATTACTGTATAGCTACGGCGATGGGCTAGCCCTGTCACGCAAAATAGATTTATTGAATCATTGTCTATAAGTGGGCACAGTTAGGAAGAAAGCAAGAAAATATTTTTTTTCCAAACTTCAAAATAATCAATATTAATAATAACAATTTGGCAAGAGCCAGGCTGCGCACAGCGCTGGTTTTCAGTAGGGCCCCTTTCTCAAAACATTGCTCATACACAAAAGCAAAAGCTTTAATAAACAGGTAAAAAATAAATTGAAATAAAAAACAATATACCTAGATAATTTTAAGTTGAAGAAAGTAATGTGCCTTTGCTACTCCGCATAGGAAAAGGCGTGACGCTATGTTATTGTTGTCGTTGTCTTTAGTCCGTCACTGTCTTAAGAACCATTTGGTGTGCAGATGTGGACGGAAAAATAATTTTACATCACAAGAGAAAATGCCACTCTGAGAATTTGGTTCCGTATCAAGAAATAATTCTAGTAAATGGATCATTTCAGGTTTTTTTGTTAGGAAAATATTATTATTGGTTACGAAATACAAACTTCATAAATCTTCTACATCTTCTAGCATACAATATTTGTCATATTTACGCGGCTTCATTTCATGAAACCTTGAGAATCAGAGCCTGATGATATTTGTTTGTACGTAATTGTAACGCTTTTAGCAGAACCCTAATGACCTTCCGTGCACGTGTGTGACTGTCCTTCTTCTAGTGACTTATTTGTTTGAAATTTTTGACATACTTACTTTTAGGGATCAGTTCTAATTGGTTATTAAAACATTTGCCTAATCTGTGGGACTAAGATTTTATTTGGTCATAGTTAGCAACTTAGTCATAATATTTTTGAAATACCTAGAAAGGTCAAATCATCCGAGGTGAAGCCTAACACACATAGGGTCAAGCCCTTTCTCATATGGGGTGGCAAAGCG
Source organism: Argyresthia albistria (assembly GCA_963457715.1). Classification (NCBI taxonomy): domain Eukaryota; kingdom Metazoa; phylum Arthropoda; class Insecta; order Lepidoptera; family Argyresthiidae; genus Argyresthia; species Argyresthia albistria. The sequence continues at coordinate 4,194,595 of OY735281.1, forward strand.
AAGTGATAAGTTAGATAAGTTTATCTAACTAAGGTGTGTGAGAGCACTACCTCTCTCTTTCGTAAAAGTTATTGTAGGTATTTATTTATTATACATATGTAAAGTGTATGTAGTATATCAGTATGTATAGTAGTAGTTCTTCTGTAAGTATTTACTATTTTTTCGTTTATATTTTATCTAAACTTGTTATTGTGCACTGTCTCGTTATTTTATTATCATTTGGAGTACAAATAATTGCCATTTGTCAATTTACATGTATAAAAAGGTAAAAAAATATATATTTACGCTTACATTAGGGAATTTGTCGCCAAAACTTACATCCATATTGTATGACCCAAAACTATGACCAGTGACCAGGGCAGAAAAAATACTAATATGGACGTCAAAGTATATGTTTTGTGTTGGCCGTGTTTACCTTTTTCGCAACGAAATTAGTAAAATAGTATAATTGATAAAAAGAAAGACAAAAGCCGATCAGACGTGTTCTCGCCAAAATGAATTGTAATTCTACAGAACCCATGTAAGTTTACTTTCTGACATGCTTGCTTGTATTTTCCTGGCATTATTGCAAGCTTTTGGCCACTAAATACTTTCATCAGAGGGCTGAGCTTTATAAATTTATTAATCCTTCGCCGTGCGTGACTTTTCATATTCAAATACCAAGCATTCATTTTCTTAGCGTTGGCAGCAAGTGATTTTATAGAATTGCTTCTTGTCTATAGCTAAGCAGGTAACACCATCGCTATTGTAACGGTTACAAATGACATTTCATACTAATGTAACGACTTTATACCCTATCCAATATAAAAACTTGACAGATGTCAATCTTAGCCTGTGAGTGAGGGGATATTGCTCATAAAAATCGATTAATCACGGTTATATTGGATAGGGTATGTTAGTTCTCTTTTCCGATACTTTATCCATCCATCCATCTCTCTATGCTGACGTCTTGATCCCGGAATAGGGGTGGGCAGCGACTATACACCTCCACTTATCCTAAGACATTCATAAGTCTCTTCGTTTCATATGAGCCTAGATTCAGGTACAAATTAAGGTAATTGATCAATTAAAAATCCACCATTAATTGCCTAAAATATACTCCAAACGCAAGAAGGGCTCTAATCACGGTGCAATCTGTCTTGCAACTTGTCGCATGCAACCTGCAACCTGCCTACTCACCATGCAATCTTGATGCAATCGATTGCATGCAACCTGCAACCTGCCTACTCTACCTGCAATCAGTTGCAAAGCAACAAGTTGCAGCAACAAATAGCGAGACAGCTTGCACTGTGAGTAGAGCCCTTAGTGCAGCGTTTTCGTCGCGCCAGTGTCACTGCGCAGTCATTTGCTTACAGTATTGGGCCCCTGGCCGGTTACGGGTACTCTTTATTTGCCCCTTCACTGATACACGTCTATTGATATCTTTCGACATATCCCGATTCTACTCAGCTCTCAACCTGCGAATGAAAATACTCTATTACATAGTGGTTATTTGTGGATCTCAATATCACAATGAGCATTAACTTAACCCCGAATACAGGAAACAACCTATAAAGAATGTTAAGAGAGGTACTGATAAAAAATATGTGCCGGCATACATAGTGTGTTTACTCATTTTAAAAACAAATAATTCTGCTAATCTGTAGTGCCAACCAGTTGCGGACGGACCGGCGCGATATGCAAACGCGTTCTGAATTTAATTATACACAGTTAAGTATAAATAAATTCAGTGAAAACTATTTCGGTTGTTCGTTGGCCTTTGGTTGAGCGACCTAGTGCAGTGTTGTGTTTTTAAATCTTTGGATACAAACTCTGTGGTGTATTTGGTAGAGTATTTTGCCGCGCGATTGTGTTTTTTTTTATTTCATGGGCTGTGCGTGGGTCGGTTTATGCCAGCGTTTTGCATTATATCGGGTAAGGTACAAAAAAAGTAAGGACGTAGGTTTGGCTTGCTCTTCGATTTCGCATTCTTTACAAGGTTATTTAGATATTTTGTAGTGTTTTTGCGATGACAAAATATACACAATAACTATCTGCCCCTACTTTACAATAACTTTATTGTTTAAGTAAGTATATTTATCAAGTTTCGAAGACTTTCGTTAGTTTCAAACTCAAATCTTAATATTAATATCGCTTCTTGAAGTCTGTGCTTCATAGTGTTTTAAAAAAAATAACTGGGCCAGTCAACGAACCCTGGAAGGGCACTGCAATAACTTCGGTTTCCGTTCTTACGATTTGCAATTAAATAAAATCTAATAATTAAAAAAATCAATAGAATTTTCTAGACTTGCCTGTTGGTTGACGCTTACGACATTTGTATAATTTTTGCCGATAACACATCATTATCTATGTAAATATCCAATAGTTCTCTCTTTATGTTTGTTTATCGATAAATACTTGTAGGTAGTTATTAATTATTCAGTAATTTTACTTGAGGAGCTAACATTCAAAATTAGATTCGTAACAAAAGACTAAAATTAAGATAGAAATCTTCCATGCACCGCTTGTTTTGTAGATAAATTTCTCGATCGAAACGTGCATTTTTCTAAGTATTATTATATTATCAAAGAAAATTGGTGGTAAAACAAAATGTGTTCTGTCTATACAAAACGTCGTTTTCAGTAAACGTCAAAATCTAATTAATGCCTTTTTCTAGGTTTCACATACGAATGACAATTCACGTTTTGAATGCTACACTTACCTACATCAGGCACCACAGACATTATTCAGCTCAATTCTTTGTTAAATCAAACAAACGAATTAAGAATCTCCTTATTTTATAAACTCGGTTTTTTGAAAATCACGCAAATGACACATAATATTTTTTTATTAAATGTAAGTAATGTAAGGGGGCAAAAATAGTCCCACTGATATACTTTCCTCCACCTGGCTCCGACCCTGTAGATGTAGAGGACTGCAATGCAAGACTGTTTTGACTATTTTAGAGATAAATTATCTACCGGCTACATTTACATTTATTGTGGACTAATGAACCTATCTTACGAATGACATAGTTATTATTTTATATTTATTAACAAATCTCATTACTTACAAATACTTACAATTTACAATTCAATGAGTGTACTAGCCGGTCAGAATATCTGTGCACCTCGCTGGAATGCGGCGCCTCTCCCGCTTCCCCTGTCACCTCTCCGCGCACTCCCCGGTGCGACAGTACGGTTAGCATCTTCGTTGCCGATACACGTCCCGATAATTTTGATATTTTCGCTTTGTTGGTGTTTTGTTTTTTATTTATTATTTATTGTTAAGTTTAGACTGTTTACTGTTAAGTTTGGACTGGTTCGGTTGTTATTAAAATTGTTGTAGCTGTTAAACTGAAGTCATGGGAAAAACAATACATTAAATTAATTAATTAACATATTCCATTTAATGACAAAATGACAAAGAGGGAATTGTATCCCATTATACTTAGATAGAACAAAGCCGCCGAAAAAATATGTCGTCGACGATTTGATGCGAGAGCATGGCCATGAAGTTGTGCGTCTGCCACCTTATCATTGTGACCTAAACCCTATCGAATATGTATGGAACTTGGTAAAGCAAAGGGTGGCAGATAAAAACATTGACCAAGCGGAAAAGAAAATAGAACAACTTACAAAAGATGCGATTAAGTCAATTACGCCAGCTGACTGGAAAAAAGAAGTGAATCACGTGGAGAGACTACAGCGAGAATACTGGGAAAAGGATCATCTAGCAGACGACAACATCACACATTTTTTAATACCACTAGGGGAAGACAGTTCGGAGAGTTCAGAAAGTGAGAGTGAGGAAGATACAATGTCAGGCATTGAGTCAATAATTGACCGAGCGAGCGAAGCGTCTCCGTTTCAGGTTTGGGCAAAAATGCTTTCGTATGTCCGGTTGTTCTCCTCTACAGTTCGCATTTATGAACCGATTCTCGTGAAATTTTGTGAGCAGGTTGGAAAAATAAATAGAATTTTTTACTCGAGCCAGTTTTTAGATTTTTTTCAAAATGGCGGAGATATGGGGTTTTAAAATGTAAAAAAATCGCTACAACCCAAACGGCTCGATGGATATTAACAAATGAGGTGTCGTTGGATTTGTAAAGACCATGAGAGTGAAACAGATGAGCGAGCGAAGCGAGCGAAGCGTCTCCGTTTCAGGTTTGGGCAAAAATGCTTTCGTATGTCCGGTTGTTCTCCTCTACAGGTCGCATTTATGAACCGATTCTCGTGAAATTTTGTGAGCAGGTTGGAAAAATAAATAGAATTTTTTACTCGAGCCAGTTTTTTGATTTTTTTCAAAATGGCGGAGATATGGGGTTTTAAAATGTAAAAAAATCGCTACAACCCAAACGGCTCGATGGATATTAACAAATGAGGTGTCGTTGGATTTGTAAAGACTATGAGAGTGAAACAGATTATATAATTTTAGTAAAAAGTCAATAGGTTGTATAAAAGATGGCGAAATGTAGTTTACAAAGTTATTGGTGCGGCTACTTTCATACTGCATGTACGTAACCAGGTACATTCATAAGTTTGTATGTGTTATTGAAAGAAAATTATTTGGGTTATTTTTTTTATGTGTGTTAGCAGTTCAGCTTTCCCACCGACATACTCGCGAGGTCTACAGCTCACAGAGCCACTAGTTTATAGTGACTGAGTTTAATAATAAATGTTTTTGTAATCAAAATTATTGTTTTTTAATAACAAACCCTTCATCAATGATAAATTGATTTGAATAGGTTAGTAGTTTTTTTTTACCTCCACATTTCTCGAAATAACTTTTTTTCACACCGTACCCAGACCGCCGATATGACGTCACGAGGTCAGGTGCACAGATATTGTGACCGGGTAGTACCTACCTAAGTAAGTACATTAAATAAGTCCTTTTATAAAAATTCAACATAAAACTGTAAAAATCCACAATAGTTTCGTTACAAGAAATTAATTCTGGAAAGCACTTATTTCCATTCATTTGATATCGAGCACACCCATGCCTGAATTCGTAACTGATTCTTTCACCGAAAAACGCTTAAAACGTCCGGATGCAACGAGCGGCCAATGGCGTTGACATTCATCTCACAAACATTAACATGACCGATATAAGTCTCTTTTTACACTTGAAACACTTCATGTCACTCATGAATATTCATCGCTAGTAAAGTAATAGCATAATTAGTTTCCCGTATTTAAGTTCTTTGTTTCCGAGCGCGTGCGACTTCAAGCAGTTCGTGCGGATCAAATCAAATGAGAGCGTGTCCCCACTATGTCGTAACGATAGATAGTCGTTGCGTATATTGTATTTATTTATTTTATTTATTAGCTTCTTCTTAAAATGCAAAACAAAATGTTTTGTCATATCAATGAAACTAAGTTTTAGTTTGTCTTTGATACGATGTCTCAACAATGTTAGGTAGATTATCATTAATCAGTTCCGTAAAATATGTAAGGAATAAGCCTTCACGACATCGTAAAACAATAAAAAAACGTCACGACTAAAGCCTTCACAAAATAAAAGGCCCGTTTTGACAGTTCACGCCCAGTCACCCCTAATGCGTAGGTAATAAAAGCCAACTGTTGCGTACAAGCAAAGCGTACAAGTTGCAGCTAAAAACCGCTTCTATTACCTACGCGTTAGGGGTTAAAACTTCATGGGCGTGAACTGTCAAAACGGGCCTTTTATTTTGTAAAGACTGTAATTGAAAAACGAGAAGACGACTCCTCTTAAAAGTTGTCATGATGTTATTGTAACAGTTAGAGGCGATAGTCGTCTAACGGTAAACTAACCGTTACAAATACAAATACAAATACAAATACAAATATGTTTATTTTGCCAAACAGAGTACAATAATTATAAATCTTACTAAATATGTGGGTAGGTACTTAGGATTTTTAATTGTAGTTACTGCGATCTCCGCACTAGGCTTAGTGTTAGTGGGAACAAGGAACAAGTTAGTGGGAACGCGCTCTGAGGGTTTTCTGATTGATGGTGCCTTATTCCTGTAATGTTCTCTGTCTGTCTGTACACTCTGTTTTTTGTTCTGATCGATTCAAGCTCGAAATGGATCGAGGTATGCAAGAGGCGACGTACGAACGCAAATGCAGTAATCAAAGTGCTAAGAGAAACATTTGCAAGATTTGGCTTAACAGTTTGCGAGAATCATAGCGAAGTTTTTCATAATAATCTCTAACGTGACAAAAAATAATTGAAACAAAAAGTAAACTTTAGAAAAAACCGACTTCCACAAACCCTATTTGATTAGATTGAGTTTAATACAAAGTGTAACCCCTTATCCCCCACTCTTGGGGAATTAATTTTGTCAAATCCCATATCAGTGCTACCCCACGCTACTAAGGAACCCCTGTACAAAGTTTCTTGGTTTCTTGGTCCACCGGTTTAGGCTATGCGTTGCCTGCCCGTCAGCCACGCATTGTATTTGTACCTAGTATTGAGCAGATCTGGTGGCCATATGTGGTCTTCATCAGCAGTTCCGCATCACAATATTATGCTTACCATGTGCATTTGCACGAGTTATTATGAAAAACACAAAAATCACTATAGGTCTGCCTATAATATTTGAAGAGTTCCCTCAATTTCTCCAGGATCCCATCATCAGATCCTGACCTGGTGTCAATGGGACCACCCTTGAGGTATTACCTATACGCCGAAAAAATATTTGTTCAAATCGGTTCATAATTGGCGGAGATATCGCGTAACAAACATAGAAAAAAAAAAAAACATACGGGTCGAATTGAGAACCTCCTCCTTTTTTGAAGTCGGTTGAAAAAGTGTAAATCGGACAAGGTTGCTTAAGTTATTGTTCTGAGGTTTATGGGGTGGAAAATGTTACCGCTTTTTGTTTGGAAGCTCATACACGACACGACACTTCACTCTATTGTTCTGAGGCTGAACTCGTCCAAAAAACGTGGCATTCAAACGCCAAATTGAAATTATTTATTATTTCGTATATATTTATTGCACATATCAGAAAAAGAAAACACAAACAATACAGAAAAGGCATGAACAAAGGCAAGCTTATCTCTAAAAAGAGATTTCTTCCAGCAAACCCAGAATGTACAGGATACATTTTAAAACTCAAAACGGGTAGGCCTATGTGCCATAGTAAAAAATATTTTTTTTTTTTTTTTTTACGTAGCCTATAATGTGTCCCACTGCTGGGCAAAGGCCTCCCCATTTCGAGCCCACACATCTCTAGTCAGAGCCAGATTGACCCACTCTAGTTCGAACGTGTCCAGGTCGTCCCGCCATCTCCAATAAAATAAAAATAAAATATAAATAAATTATATTATTAAACTACTGAACATAATAAATACCTAAGTATAAATGACGCCAAACATCTTGAGCAAAATGTGTTATTTATTTATTAATCAAATTAAATTGTGCCACATTACAGACTAAACCAATACGCTGTACAAATTCTATAAACATAAATATTAACGATAATAATAATTAATATCAATGCATTCCATTGCGTATTTAACACGATTACAAATTCATTACAAAGATAATACACAATTAATAATCAGAGGACAACAGAATCATGCAATCATCTCACAGAACCTGCCACATTCTCGCACAATATCCCTCCATGCATCGCCAAACAGATCATTCAGCGGCGCCGGCGCTGCGCTGCTACCAACAGTGCGTCGAGTGAGGCTGTTCCGCGCCAACAGTGCGTCGAGTGAGGCTGTTCCGCGCCCGGACTCGCGGAGACTGCGCGCGCGCCGCAGCCGCGCCGGTGGGCACCGCCGTGAAAATATATTTTGTATTATATTATTTAGCCTTTTGCTACGAGATTTGTAAATAGAGTATAAGTAATATGTTATATGTATGAATAATTCATTCGTCAATCGTTCTTTGTATTATGCATTTTAATCACATACAAAATGCATTAATTATGGTTGCACCATTAGTATAGGAATACCGGAAAACAGAAGTTTAATCTAGTTAAATCTAGAATTATGTAATTTATTATGATAAGTGATGGTCTCAAAATAGAGCTTCAAGATATAATCACTATGACTGAGCTATGACTGGATAATCTTTATACTATAGGTAACTATAAATAGTTTATATTAGTTTTTATTATAAATATTTTGTTTTTCTTCATCAAACTTTATAAAAAACAACATTAAGTAATAATATTAAATCAGTACATACTAATTTTATAGGAACAAGAAAGAATTAACTGAATAAACGGTCCCGGGACATCTCCACGCCAAAGGTTCCTATAACGCTGGCAGCATCACCGCGCTGGACAGCCAAAGAAATGCTTTGCGTTATTACTTAATATTAGAGAAGAGAATCTACAGGGTGTAACAGAAAGGGGTGTACAAGCCGAAAGAGGGTTGTTAAGGACATCATTCTGAACAACTTTTACTATGGGACCGACTTGATCAGAGCAACTTAATTTTTATTAACTCAGTACATTTCGAGCCTAGCGCTCAGCTGATCTGTATGGTGGAGTGAAAAATAAAGTTGCTCTGATCAGTCACGCTGACTCGTGGTAAACAAGCTAGTGAAAAAACGTACAGCAATAATACTCGTCATTCCGAGTAATTTGTGTTTTGCTAAAGGCTGTTTTTGCCTTAGGCGCCGTCAAATCCATCCATTGGACCTACAGATCAATCCTGCCAACGGAAATCGTTTGTTCCCGAGACGCCCGCATACTGTGGGAGAAAAAGGAAGAAACAACTCCCAACCCCACAGTCCTACAGACTTATTTCTAACTTTAAAAATAAGTAAAAACTCTATGAATCACATAAACAATGTTCTTGTTGTTGTCATCAGAGCATCACACAACATGTCAAAATATTTAGTCGTGTTTCTCTCCACAATCTTTCCCAAATGAACCCCAACCACGCTGGCCTAAACCACTAACCGCAAAACCCGAACAGCCTCCCAGCAAATGAAAGAACCTCCAAGTGTAAAAAGTGTCTAAAATCCATGTGTCGTCCGTGAGGCGGCTGTGCACTTGCGATGGCAAAGACGATTACTAACGTGATGGAATGGGCGGGACTGCGCAGAAAGGAGCCTGCTCCGGAGATGAGTCGGAGTCAATACTCCTTGGTGTCATGCGGAGACCTTAGTCCAGCTGCCGTGGAGCTGTGGCTGGGGCTTCCTGAGGAGGTCAAATACGACCCTGCGCTTGCGCCGTTCAGAAGATACTATGAGAAGGATAGAGGTAAGTACCTAGCTTAGAAGTCTAATGGCCGATTTTACCAACGATCTCCATCTTTAGGGGACACTTTGATTCCCTTCAGAGGCCACCTACCGGTTGTTTCGCTTTGACCTAAGTTTAATGATCATCTAACTAGGCTACTAGGGGACCCCCTAAATTTATGAGGCCGGCCTCATAAACAGTCGATAGACAGCTGAGATAACCGACCAAGTGTTAGTCGGACTCGCGCACGAAGGGTTCCGTACCATTATCTATTAAAAACCGCAAAAAAACACGTTAGTTGTATGGGAGCCACACGTTAATTGCAAATACCACAAGTTGGCGCTAAGATATATAGGATTGATTCTAAGTTTAGCGCCACCTAGAAGTATGTTAACTGAAACCATGGCGCTTAAAGTACAAATCTTACTCCTCACGCCATCTCTTTTTTTACGAAGGGTACTAATTCTAAATTGTATGGGATGAGCACCCCGTGGTACAACCAACGCACAACAAGCAAAACTTTATCTTTCGGCACACCTCGGACACTCCATAGAACGCTCGTAAAATAATCACCTATTACACTACATAACCAAATGATGTTTGTATACGTGCAAATGTGTGCGTAAACTTTGCTAGGGCTGGTGGCGCGGCAAATGCAGCGATATTAAGTATACGCGTCGTCACTCGTCCGGCGTTCAGCCCTGTCTATTGATTCTCTAACCAATCTTTTGACGCCAGGGGTGGGGTGCGGTATCTGAATCCGCGCGGGGAAGGGAGTGGACGTTCTGTACGGAGTACTATTATCTCTTCTGTGCTGTCGGCTTGAAGAGGTTTGGCAAGCGTCTGGTTGAGGCATGACCGCATGAGACTGAGAGAAAATTGCAGCTTCGTACATAGTCATCCGCAGTCCGATCTCGGCCGGTCGGTACCTTAAGCATGGGCCATGTATCGCGTGGCAGTGGCTATAGCGAGCGCGCAAAATAAGCGCAAAAAAAATAAGAGTCGTTTTTAGGGTTCCGTACTCGAAGGGTGCCAAACGGGACCCTATTTCTGAGACTTCGCTGTCCGTCTGTCTGTCTGGCTGTCTGTCTGTCTGTCTGTCACAGGCTGTATCTCATGAACCGTGGTAGCTAGACAGTTGAAATTTTCACAGATTATGTATTTCTGTTGACGCTATAACAACAAATACTAAAAAAAAACAAAAGAAATTTAATAGACATTAAGGGGGGCTCCCATACAACTAACGTGTTTTTTTTGGGTTTTTTATAGATAATAGTACGGAACCCTTCGTGCGCGAGTCCGACTCGCACTTGGCCGGTTATTAAACATTTCTTATATGATAGTGCGTGTGCTTCGTGTTGTACATAGTCCTATTCGCACCTGACCGTTTAAGCCAGTCTTCTATCTTTAGTAGCAATCAATCGTCACCTGAATTCCTCGGTTTTCAATTTGCTAAACTGGTTATCGGCATTGAGTAAAAGTAGTTTTTATCGTACTTATCAACTTTTATCTGTCATAAGTCCTTGCCGTTTCTGATTATTTTAGCTAATCTGGAATACTTCGGATGGGTTATCTCGAAACTCATTACTACAAATGCCTATGCCAAAAATATACAGCATGTATTGCAACGGAAATCATCATAAAAAATAGCATGGGCCCTATTCAATACATCAAATCATGAATATTATAACAGAAAAAGTCCTGATTGACTGACTGAGGTAAGGAGTCATAAACGCAAGGCCCAAACGGTTAAAGCACAGTTTAACAAACAGTGCTAAAGTTAAAAGGCTGTGGAGTTTAATAAACAGTGCTAAAGTTAACAGGCTGTGGAGTTTAATAAACAGTGCTAAAGTTAAAAGGCTGTGGAGTTTAATAAACAGTGCTAAAGTTAAAAGGCTGTGGAGTTTAATAAACAGTGCTAAAGTTAACAGGCTGTGGAGTTTAATAAACAGTGCTAAAGTTAAAAGGCTGTGGAGTTTAATAAACAGTGCTAAAGTTAAAAGGCTGTGGAGTTTAATAAACTGTGCTAAAGTTAAAAGGCTGTGGAGTTTAATAAACAGTGCTAAAGTTAAAAGGCTGTGGAGTTTAATAAACAGTGCTTAAGTTAAAAGGCTGTGGAGTTTAATAAACAGTGCTAAAGTTAAAAGGCTGTGGAGTTTAATAAACAGTGCTAAAGTTAAAAGGCTGTGGAGGGTAGCTGCTGAAAGAAAGAAAGAAAGAAAGAAAGAAAGAAAGAAAGAAAAATCATTTATTTGACACACGTCAGAGAATACATTGATATACCAACAACAATTACATGTGTCAAAAAGGTTTGGTTTCAGCATATGTTGCATGGTGCGGTGGCAGCACACAACGCTGGTTTTCAAACCAAACCCTTTAAACTAAGCTAAAACTAAGAAAATTAAATTAAAAGTAAATTAAAAGAAAAAAAAACACAGTTGTACCAACATTTTATGTACCTACCTTTAGGTTTTGTGTTATTATTATTTATTCATGATCATGCATTTTAACAATAATTTATTTATTTGCCTGTAATAAGGTGAAAAAGGCTGTATATACGTTACTTTATTGCTATAATATTTATATAATATAATATAATATAAAATAATATTCTATCTTTAGGGTTCATTTAGCCTTGCAATAACTGAGTTCTAAAAAATATTTTCCGTACTTTCTCCTTGAAGGTAGCATTACTCATGTGTCCTCGTAAGGGCGGTGGCAGGTCGTTCCAAATCTTTGCAGCTGCAAAGCGAAATGAACCCCTGAACCCTACAGTGTTATGTGTTAACCCTATTATTGAATTGAAGTATCTAAGTCGTGCACTTCTCTGCTGTGAGGCCCCAGACCACATAAATTTTTCATAGAGATACACAGGTATTTTGCGATGGACTACTTTTTGCATCAGACAAGCTAGGTGGAGTTTCCTGCGACCATCCATGCATCTTCAGAATATTTTTCTCATTCAAATATGGCGTGACATGTGCTCGTCTAGGGACATCAAAGCAGAAGCGGGCGCATGCATTCTGGACCCTCTGAATAGCACGCTCAGTTTTTACAAATAACCTAGGCCCATAGACTGTATCACAGTAATTAAACAAAGAAAGGACCAGTGAATCGGTTAGCACTTTCCTGACTTCCTCAGTCAGATACTGCTGCCTTTTGTGACACTACGACTAGGACAAATTCATATGGAGTTGCTGAACACTCGAGCGTTAAGTCACGTTCCAGCTGGTGGCTGAACACTCGAGCGTTAAGTCACGTTCCAGCTGGTGGCACAAAGGGCACTAAATGTCTTCTTTTATCATAATTTCCTATTTCGTTCACGTTCCGTGCCACATGTCCTAGGTCTTTAGATAACTATAGATAACTTGTCGACAGCGCCGTCTGTACTTGACTTTGATTATGATTATGTATGACATATTATCTTTATTGTGACGAGTCTAAGCGATTATTTACTTCGAGTGATAGCAGAATGTGTGTCAGTTGAGATTTTCTTGTGGATTTAATTTTTATGTTTTCTAGGGTTCCGAAAAGGAAATAACCGGCCAAGTGCGAGTCGGACTCGCGCACGAAGGGTTCCGTATTATTATCTATAAAAAACCCAAAAAAAAACACGTTAGTTGTATGGGAGCCCCCCTTAATAAGTTAAAAAAACCGTGTCTATATACTTAGAAATGAAGTGTAAAATATCTGTTGTGTTTTGCAATAAATAAAAATAAAATAAAAATAAAATAATATTAAATTTCTTTTGTGTTTTTTTTAGTAATAGTAATTGTTGTTATAGCGTCAACAGAAATACATCATCTGTGAAAATTTCAACTGTCTAGCTACCACGGTTCATGAGATATAGCCTGGTGACAGACGGACAGACAGGCAGGCGGGCAGGCAGGCAGGCAGGCAGGCAGACGGACAGCGAAGTCTTAGTAATAGGGTCCCGTTTGGCACCCTTCGGCTACGGAACCCTAAAAAGGGACCCAGATTCCCTATACTATAGTCTCCATTCTGAACAACTTTCACTTTGAAACCGATTTGATCAGAGCAAGTTTATTTTTCCCTCCTCCATACAAATCAGCTGGCCACCCGGCCCAAAATGCATAAGAGATATCAAAAGTAAATCTCTTGATTTAACTAATTTGATAGTTTCATAGTAAAAGTTATACAGAACGATGAAGCCTACACCAATATAGTTATAGTTATAGTTATCGCGGGCTTGTTTTCCGCAACTCGACGACTGTAAATTTGCGCCTATTTTGCGTGATGCGGGTTGGGGACACAACTCCTGCCAACCCAGCTCCTGTAGGAAGTCTAGCAGACCCTTGACGTTGCCGACGACTTCCTGGAGCGACCTCGGTGTACCAAGGTGTGTTGCCCGGTAGGTGGCCACACCAGGACGTGGGTGGCTGTCTCGTCCATCTCCATGCAGGCTCTGCACAGGGGACTGTCTGTAATACCTAGGGTAAATAAGTGTTTGTTTAGTAGAGCATGTCCAGTAATCGCTCCGGTTACCAGCCTACACCAATAGCTCGGGTTGGTCGATTCATTACAATACAGCCTGTATATCGATGTCTATGTTTCAGCAAGCAAGCACGGCCCCAGTCGGAAGACGAGTCAAATCCACATGAAGCACCCGAGACTGCCGTCAGTCAACTCCGCGCCACTACTCAATAACAATGAGCACAGGCTACACGTCACACCCAGGTGAGTTACATTATGGGCGCTACTCACGATGCAACCTGGCTTGCAGTCTGTCGCTGCAACTCATAGAAGGCAGGTTGCCTTGCAACCGCTAGAGAAGGACAGAACAGGAAGATAGACAGAGAGAGAAATAAAAGTTGCAGCAACAAATCGCGAGACCGATTGCATCGTGAGTAGAGCCCTTAAAAGGCGATAGAATAAATAAGAAATAGTAAGTTCACTAGGCCCCTGTTCGCATGATAACTACCTACTCTTGCTCAAACGGCTAGGGTTGTCGCTTAGCGCCGCGGGTTGGACCGCGCCGGACGAATGACGTTGACTCGTCGCATGCATTGCTTGCATAGCCCTGTCTCGTAGCAAGCGAAGGAGGCGAGATTCGGCAATGTGTGCGTGTGGCGGCGCGTGCTTATACAGAATGTAATGTAGCTGTGTGTGTGCAGCTGTTCTCGTTGATTTGTTTGAAGTGAACCTGGCGTGGCTTTACTCACGGTGAAATCTGTCTTGCAACTTGTGCAATCTCGATGCAATCGATTGCATGCAACCGGCAACCTGCCTACTCACGATGCAATCTACCTGTCGGTTGCAAGGCAACAAGTTGCAGCAACAAATCGCGAGACAGATTGCACCGTGAGTAGAGCCCTTATAAGGTCACTATGATTCAGAAGCGAGCAAAATTATTTCGCTGAGTGATATTTCGAACTGGGAAAGGGCATGATTTATTATTAAGTTAACGAACAAATTTTGTTAGGATTATTTATATAATTTATACCTTTATTTTAATATTCATACGTTTATAATTCTAAATAATATAAGTCTAAAATATCTAAAGGAAATCGGCAAAATACTATCACATTACTAATAGAAAAATTTCTGTACAATTTTTCATATTATTGTGGAAGACATTACAGGCCACATAAAATTTATTGGATTATTTAGAAATTCAAATGACTTTCTTCGGTTTTGTGTTCCGAGTAAAATAGCAAAGGCACAAAGTAATTTTATTATTTGACAATCTATCAGATGAAGGTTGTTTCCAACGTTATGCGTGTACAAAGTATGTCAAGAAACGCTAGACAAAAGAATAATGGCAACATATTGTACATATGTGACATATTAGGGCACCACTGTGTGTTTTGATTGACAAACCAAATATGTCTTAAAGAAAAAACGCAGTACCTAGTCTTCAAATGTTGGCACATGGTTAACCTATTTTGGACTCCTGGCTGTCTCCCACTGTTTCTTAGATAGCATAAACTACTAATTTGACCTACCTACTATACATAATAAGTACCTACAATTCTTTTTGGGAGTTTTTTTTTTTCATTTCATTTCATTTCATTTTCATTTCATTTACATGGTTTGTAGTTAATTTCTTCTTATTTTCTGCCGTACAAAATAAGCTTAGCACGAGCTTCACTTCGAATACGTGTAAATGTACATTGTACATGTACATACTGTGCTGCAGGAATTTTATTGATATGTACTTACTTCACCATTTCACCTGTTTGTTTCCTTTCAGCGGTGGCGCCACTGACACGGGCAAGGATCTCGAAATTCCGAAGTGGAAGGAACCCATGTTAGTAAATATTTTATACTTTTTAATATTCATTTCAATTTCAATTTCAATTTCAATTAGGTAGTCCATCTTGCGTGAAAGGGGGCTAGGCCATCGGCGCAGCTGTGGAGTAATGAAGGTTTCCTCACGATGTTTTCCATCACCGTAGCACCGGGATTCGAAGCTGCATCTCCTGTGAGAGGCAAACATGAACCGCTGTGACGACCACCCCGTTAGAACGTCTGTTTATTTACCTTTTTTAAGACTTTAAAGATTAACCCAATTTAATATAATAATAATTTTATAATAATAATTTATTTATTTGCATAATTAAAGGTTCACAATTATATACCAGACTTAATTATTACAGAGCATTTGTGTCAGACAAAACAGAAATCACCTGAACCTGAGCTAGGATTAACCTGTATTTCAGATTCAGCGCTCTTCCTAGTTACATGATACGTGCTGGTGATAACATAGATTGAGAACCAGTAATGCATTAATTTAATCTCAATTAGAAAGCCAAATTTAATTTAATAAATTTAGAACGCGTTACATCTTAAAAAAAATAAATGAAAAAAAGCGAAAATTTAAATTGATACATTACAAAGAAAAACGGAAATTGGTGAGTGTAAGGAAGAACCTCTCTTTGAATATCGTGAGTATGAGTGAGTGTGTGTGAGAGGGTGTGTAGATTTGCACTGTTATACTCTTATTTATAACAGTGCAAATAGATTTATTATTATTATTATTATTATTCATGACAAAGATAAGCTTGCTTGTACATGTTTTTTTCCATTATGTGTGTAAATTGTAACCCAATATTCAGTTAACTGAATTTACTCTTCTCCTTGTTTCAGACCAGAGAACGAGCCAGAACCAATTCCAAGGATGTCCAGGGTAAATATTTTATGCTGCATTTTATCTGGATTTTATGGGAAGGAAAGAGGAATAGCGTATCTATCTTCTATCGTATGGCGGCATCTCGGTCACACGCACTTTCCCTGCGCGATTGAACGTAGCTGTAAAGCACGGAATAATAAAAATCGGTCAAGTTCGGGTCGGAATCGCAAACGAAGGGTACCGTACCATCGTACAACAAATCAAAAGCACTCAAAACAATAAAAAAACGGTTAAGTGCGGGTCGGTATCGCACACGAAGGGTACGGTACCCTAAAAACAATGTTTAAACAACTGTTTTTATTATTCCGTGGTGCAAAGGCACCTAATAATAATGATAATAATTTTGTCTTAATAATAAAATAAAGTATATTTGTTCTCTGTTTGTTTTTATAATGTCCTGTCTAGATTGTAAACCCTGGATAAATAAAAAAATAGATAACTCCTCTGTCCCCCGCTAGATGACGCGCGCGCATCTCTACATCAAGCTGTCTCTCTTGCTCGCGATCTGGATGTTCTTCACGATAGTGTTCATGATGTACAACGAGAAGGAGGAGCCCAACAGACAGTCTTCGATCGCGCCGGGACAGACTAAAGGTAAGTACCTAACATAACATAGCATAACCTAAAACCTAACATAAAACCTTACACCCAGGGAGCACTTATCCAGTGGAGAGCGCATAGATACATTTTCCTTTGAAACACAACTCACTTAAGAGGTAAGAGAGCTGTGATTGGTCAGCCGCTGCAAAACTGTCTGGCGGCCCGTCATCGTACATAGGTTGCGTACGTTGAATACAACTAACGTTTAGCGAGCCGCATTCCCCCGCAGGCGCAGTCAATTGGATACCTATATAGTCTCTGCTTATACCTAACCAAACGTGCCCTAACCTAATGTAACCTGAACGTTTTTTTTTATTGTTTTTTTATTTTATTTGAAAGGGTGACTTATTGATCCAGCCTCACTCACTCACTGTTGATTAAAGGTTTCCTCTTCATTACCTACGCCATTTATTACGTTATTGGACCAACATGATCCACTGTTGCCCAGCAGTTTTGGCGATGTCATCCGACAATTAAATTCAAAGTTATGAATAAGGGATTTTCTGACAGCTAAAAATAGTTCTGAAAGCTGCCGACAGATGGCTTTGTAAAGACATGAATGGAGATTTTTTTAAAAAACAACTTCAGTAGTTCCAAATTCGTCACTAGATGTCGTAGGCCAGACATGAGTTGAGAAAAGTTGCCAGTCCAAATAATAACAACTATAAATGGTCGGGGACAGCAAAGTGTTGGTAAAATAGTTGATTGACCCACTTGTATGTTCATTACACGACCACATTATTCTTCGGTTGTTATTATTTGGACTGGCAACTTTTCTTCACTCATGTCTGGCCTACGACATCTAGTGACGAATTGGGAACTACTAAAGTTGTTTTTTTTTTTAAATCTCCCATTGGCGATTTGTTCCAGACTACACCCTTTACTACTCGGCACCCGATTTCGCGGTCCTAGTGAAGGCGACCGGGCCCTTCATCTCCGACCAGAAGGAGTCGGGGATGAGCTCGGCCCAGAAAGACGCGGAGCAAAAGATGTACGTGTGGTTAGAGAGGCGGGCACTAGATGGCAGCACTGTCATTAGCACTCAGGTAAGTTAACATAGCATAAATAGGCTTGTGGCCTGTCAAGTCAAAATAGATACTTTTTATGAACTGTCAAAACGGAACTTTTGTTCCTGAGTTCTATGAAAAACAACAGAATTACGTCATGTAAAAGTGCCATCAAATGATGTCTTTTTTTGCACAAAATTGACTTTATAAAATATATCTGCTGGGAATATTCAATTCTGAGAATGTCAAGCCATTTTGTACATAATGCTTAAACTTCAGACTTGTTCCTAGATTTATTGGAATACCTTGGCCACCAGCCTATTATCATAGCGTCACGCCTTTTCCCATATGGCACCAGAGGCACAGAGTGCCCAATTTTATTTATTTATTTATTCAGGAAGCCAACAGCATTTATCATTACAAAAATGTTACTACAAAAACTTAAGAGATAAAGCCAATTATAGGGTTCCATCGATTACAAGCTTTTAGCTGACATTTTGCGTGACGGGGGTCTAGCCCATCGCCGCAGCTATGGACATATGTAGGTTTCCTCTATTCCAACACCGTTAGAACGTCAAAAAATGTATATTCTCATATTAATATTCTTTATTGCACAGTAACTTAATATTAAAACTTCATATTCATATGTATTTACGATTAAATTGGTTTTTAACCGACTTCCCAAAGGAGGAGGTTTACAATTCGTCCGGATATTTTTTTATTTTTTTTATGTATTTTCCTCGATAGCGTCTAGACGGATGGACCGATTTGGAAAATTATTTTTTTGTTCGAAAGGGTTTCCTTCCCATTGGTCCCATTGACACCAGGTCAGGATCTGATGATGGGATCCTGGAGAAATCGAGGGAACTCTTCAAATATAGGCAGACCTATAGTGATTTTTGTGTTTTTCATAATAACTCGTGCAAATGCACATGGTAAGCATAATATTGTGATGCGGAACTGCTGATGAAGACCACATATGGCCACCAGAACTGCTCAATACTAGGTACAAATACAATGCGTGGCTGACGGGCAGGCAACGCATAGCCTAAACCGGTGCACCTAGAGTCATGAAACTTTGTACAGGGGTTCCTTAGTAGCGTGGGGTAGCACTCTGTGATGGGATTTGACAAAATGATTTCCCCAATGGGGGGGGGGGGGGTAAGGGGTTACAGTTTGTATTAAAACTCAATCTAATCAAATAGGGTTTGTGGAAGTCGGTTTTTTCTAAAGTTTACTTTTTGTTTCAATTATCTTATTGGTACTTGGCCAAGACTGGCTTTTTCTACAGCATCTCTCATTTAACCGACTCTCCACCAGGCGTCTAAGCCCTGGTCCGTGATACTGGAGAAGGAGACACTCCTGGACTTCGCCGTCGGAGAGACCAGGTCGCAGGTGCTACGGGTTGAGGAGCCACCTTCCACCAGCGCCGGCTCCACAGGTACGTCTATGCCACACCGTCTGAGAAAAGCGTTAATGGCATTTATAATCTATTCATAGTCACTGGTCACTTAATGAGAGTCCTTAATAAAACTATGTCAAAAACGGCCTATTGAAGATGTCTTATACAGTGTAAAAGAATATTTAGATGACAAAACTGCATGGTCTTTACCATCTCAGCGCACAGAAATCCAAAGAGGGGCGATGGACTGAGTCAGTACGTCTCTCCTCGGTGTATTTCCTTAAATTTAAGTAGAAATACATAACATTGTATTTTTAAGGCTCTGATATTTTAAAAGAGGTACGGGGGAGTTTCTTGCCATTCTTTGCTCCATCCCTAAGCCCACAACTTCCGAACGGGCGGTAGTATACAAAAATATTAATATTATATTGACGTTGACTAAGTAATTTATGGTCAATAAAAATTTTGAACTTGTTCTTGATTCTATCAGATAGTGAGTAGCGTAGAAACTTCTATTTCATTACATTTTAGAGTAAAATAATATTATTTTTTTGCGGATTCCATGAATTAAAATGTATAAACTATCGAAATATAATCTGTGACGAAAACGCCCTGTCTGACGTTTATCTCTCTGGTGACGTCACACGTTCGTCTCTGACATCTTGCTTGACTGAATCATAATGATGGCGGGCGTTCACTTACGAGCATGTGACGTCACGCGAGTCATGTGACCGGGCGCCATTAGAAATACAGCATTTTGGCGCGGTCTTTTCAAATTCAACTATATCATATATATTTTTTAAACTACAGAAGATATCCCGTAAATAGTAATGTAATAACATTTATTTTAAAACTACTTAAAAAATGAGGCCAATACCGTAATTCATATTTTGTTAATTGTATGTATTTTGCATCGTGCTGTGGACTCAGTTCCAAAAAAAAAAAAGAAATAGAATACACACAAATATAATACACTACTTCGTACTTAAACAAGTCAAACGTCCAACATCCATAAAAGACAACGATCATTTGTTCGGTTTTTTTCATAGGTTTTGCACTTTATCTCGATGTGGGTAGGTTGAAAATCGAGGGTCGTGCACTTTGGACGGGCGAGCTAGTATAGTGCGACATAATAGAGTAGAAAATAAATAATGGCGACATAAGTGACATATTAGAGCACTGTTGCGTGTTTTGATAGACAATCCAAATATGGCAATAAAGAAAACACGCAGTAGTCTTTGAATGTTGCCATAATTTTTTCTACTCTTTTATGTCGCACGCTAATTACGTTTTGACAGCTCCTAAAAATATCTCTTTTGACCGGCAGTATTTTTTTTTTAATGTAGGTATGTTGTGTTCACCTATAATTGGGTCTACACATAGCAGGATGTACTGTTTTTTCTATTTGTGTGTATTGTGTAAGATCTGTTGGTAAACCATAATAAATAAATAAAAATAATAATATTATTATCTCAGTATCTGTCTCTCTTCCTCCTTAGTGTACGTGATACGGATGAACACAACGTCGCCGAGTACAGCACCACTCAGTATATCATACTTTCCCAACCCCCTGGACCAGAAAACTGGCGTGATATTATCCTGTGTATTGCTTGTTGGATTATACGTACTGATTATTTCTGAGGTGAGTTCAGTTCGTGGGTCGTTTGGGAATTATTATTTATTACCGGAAAACTGCTAGTTGGACTATACAGGGTGTAACAGAAAGGGGTGTACAAGCCGAAAGAGGGTTGTTAGGGACATCATTCTGAACAACTTTCACTAGGGGACCGACTTGATCAGAGCAACTTTCGTAATTTCGTAATTTCTTTATTGTACTCACATGACAGTAAAAATAGCTTAACACAGAAAAAAATGTACAAAGGCGAGCTTATCTCTAATAAGAGATTTCTTCCAGCAAACCATGTTGGGTAGGAGACGGAGACGATAGGTAAGGGGAAGAATTGCGCGTACAATAAAACTTTATTTTTATTAACTCAGTATTTCGGGCCTAGCGCTCAGCTGGAGTAAAAAATAAAGTTGCTCTGATCAACCATCCCGCCCCGGTAGTGGGCCTAAGCCTTTATTCACTACCAAAGTCGACCAAAAACCGGTGTGTCAAAGCGACGCCATTAAATCAGCGGAATCAAGGCTCAAGGTAACTTGACACGTTTCGCCTGTGTTTATTGTCATACTTACATATCATATATCATATCACTGTATCAATACGAGAAGGGAAAAGTTAATAGATATTGAGCAATAGTTTGGTAGTTTCCTCAAACAAACACGTTTAATCGGCTAATGACCGCGATTCGGAACAAACTTTAATGATGCAAGGCTTCGACTTGGAACTAGATTTATAACTCTAACCTTTAGCAAGCATTACGCGGCTTTTCAGGGTTTCGTACCCGAAGGGTGCCAAAACGGGACCCTATTACTAAGCCTCCGCTGTCTGTCTGTCTGTTTGTCTGTCTGTCCGTCAACGGCCTTTATCGCACGAACCGTAATAGCTAGAAAGTTGAAATTTTCACAGAATGTGTATAACTGTTGCCGCTACAGTAACAAATAGTGAAATACACGAAATATTGAAAAAATAAAGGTGTCCGCATACAAGAATCGTAATTTATTTGTACTTTTTTGATACGATGGTGCGGTACCCTCCGTGTGAGAGTACAACTCGTTCGCTTGCTAAATTAATAATATTTAGTTTTGTATGATGAAAGTACAAAAGAGTGTGTATGAGAGTAATGAATGTTAATTAATTAGTGTGAGTAAACAGAATACGTAAAAAATTGGTTGCCTGTAAAGTCGGTATACGGGCGAAAGTTTTACGTGACAACGACTTTGAGTGGTAAAATATTGGTCATTGTTGCGATGGACGAAACTACCTTCACATTATCACTACACAATTGTTTTACAATTAACTGGCAACGTGTAAACTTGTATGCAGGCGCCTAAGCGAAATAGAAGCGCAAGACATGAACCGGTGTGTATGCCTATCTCTCTCACTCTCTCTCTCTCGCTCTGTCTCTCTCGCTCTTAGGCGGGCTAACTGTGCTCGAGTGGAAGGGACGCGTGCCTTTCACTTTTTATGTCTGTCTCTCTCGCTCTTAGGCGGGCTAACCATGCCCGAGTGGAAGGGACGCGTGCCTCTCACTCGCTCTCATTGTGAGCGCATAACGTGAGCGGAGCGTAACGCAGTTTCTTGAAGTGTCACCCGGCAAACCAATTTATAAGACGTTGTCACGTCAATAAGTAAGAAAACAGTTATAATAAATGTTATGTACAGACGATTATCTCTTCTGTGGTACAGTATAAATAAATTACTACACTAAACTAAATATAAGGTTAAATATAACGAGTCACCTACCGTTTTGGCACCCTTGGGGTACGGAACCTTAAAGAAGGGCGACCGTGGTCGAGTATGGCTCAATATTACTCTTAACCGTGGTGCCTCTCGGTGGGACATTGGGCTAGAATGATTTTAATTTTCACCACCAGGTGATAAACCGCACGATGGCCGCCCTCGTGATCTCGACCTTGTCCCTGGCAGTTCTCTCGCTGGTGGGCGAGCGGCCCTCGCTCGAGGAGCTGGTCTCCTGGCTGGACATGGAGACGCTGCTGCTGCTCTTCAGTATGATGCTGCTGGTGGCCATCATGGCCGAGACCGGCATGTTCGACTACCTCGCCGTCTTCACGTTTCAGGTGAGCTCAACCTTTATAATTCCTTGAGCATTATTGATTCCTCCATCATTCTTTGGTGATTCATCCACCGTTACATGATATTTTTTATTGCACAAGTGCATTAAAACCCCCGGAAGAAGAAGAAGAAGGTTTAGGTACCTCGCCGTCTTCACTTTTCAGGTAAACTTTATTATGTTATGATTTTTCTATACTTAGGTCTTCAAATATTCTTTACTCTCAAACAAAGCTAGTAATGTGTTCATTATTTTGACAACATTCTTTGAGCAAAGTCGACGACGTTGCCGCTACTTGGTGGAGCCAGAAAAGGTGCCAGCAATTTCCTGTGAAAATCCATTACTGTCGTGTTTTAGCGACCAGTTCTGAAATTCCATGATTGTCGAGTTTCGTTTCCAAAATAGTCAAAGAAAAAAGTTGTGCAAGAAGGTTTTATTCAGTATTTAGATCCCCTCCCGCCGCCCACCGGTGAGTTCCACGGCCTGAACGGAACAGTTAGGTTAGGCTCACCGGGGTGCCACATGGCGTTTCTGGAAAGACTCGAAGCAATGCAACCTTTGATGTCCGCGCTATAAAGGCCTCGTCTTTCGGTCTCGGCCTTTATTCTAGCTTGTCCATAATTGGTTGCAATGCTGACCGCGCTGTAAAGGCCTTGAGCTGCGCTACGCTGCCCCTTTTGACCACCAACAGTGCGACCAGCAACGCTGTCATCATTACAGACCGCAGCAGTGTACTATTCATTTATTCTTGATTAATCCATTGTTTCCCATCATTCTGCCATGATTACTTCATTTTTCCGATCATTGTGTCATGATGACTCCATTGTAATATAAACAAACAAACAAAACAACGTAATAACAATCCGATCTCAGCTCTGAGAGTTGTCTCAGCCATGACGCCCATGACAGTTTACGCGCCTGAGATATGTACTATAAGTTATCAGAGCTGAGCGGTTATCAATTCAGCCTTAACTTGTTTATTAATCTTTACGACTGCGCCTTTATTTGTAACTCTCTATGTAAATATGCTTATTGCGATTAGTGATATGTTAATTATTAATGGGCACTCGTTAGTAAAGTCATAGTCTAGTGTAGATAAACATCGATAGTTTGTGGTTTCGACGGTATCGATAGTTTTTTTCAGTCGAAACCATATTTTGTAATCGAACCAAAAGAAAACACAGTTATTATGACAAAGTAATATTATATTGAATTATTTTATTCTTTAGATATTACAAATATACTTGGAATACGTAATTTTTGCCTCTTCTCTACGTTGGGCCACTGTAGGAAAAGAAAAGCAAAGAAACTCCCACAGATTATTATTTTGAAACAGATTTTTGTTCAAACCAAATCCAATATTTTATAGTATTTTTATCAAAGTTCTAGACCCTGTTACCATAAAAAATATTAAACGTTGTTTAACCTCAAAACAAACGTCAAATACCATACATTTTGGTTTTTAAACATGTGTTGAACGGAAGTTTTTTTTTTTGTAGTGAGACCTAACTGCCCCCCTTCCGGGAAAAGGGCGTGTATGTAAGAGTCTAATTAGAGTCTTTTCTATAGCGGCCACACTGCTGTTTATATTATCTTTGGCCATCGTGATATTAATGTATAGGTCACCGTCAAAGTATGAAAACCGACATTCTGTAGGTAAACTGACCAGTAACACTGTAGAATGACAGATTTAATTTTTGCCGGTAACATACACTATATCCTGTGACATACGATGTTACAAGCATAAGAATTTTTAAATTTGCCGCGCTTTGCAATGTTCAATTCTAAATAGTCAGACTCTAGCATATTGTTACTGAATCTAATGCTATATTATCGGGTTTGGTTTGCATTTAGTTCAACCTTTTGTCCAAGTAAACTATTTTCCTTGACCTTGATTATACGATAATTTTATCGGACTATCGAATTCATCACCGAAAAAAGTATCGATGTCTAGCCAACACTGTGATAATGTTTGATATATGTTTAGAATGATAAGCTTCACTGCACCGATAAAAGATGGAGTCAATACAATAATGTTGATGCAAGTTAGTTCCTGGTACTCTGACATGAGTATAGCTTATGCTCACGTTAGATAGAGTAGGTAGGTTCCTATAACAATGTCATAGAATTTACTAGGGAAATTACTAATCAAGTTAATACATTAACCTCCTGCCTACTGTCCTTCATTAATGAACTTCCGAGTTCTAATAACAATTTACTGAATTCGATCGAAATAATGATAAACCCGAAGAACGGTCTCTGGTAGGCAGGTTAACATTTTTGTAGGGTTCCGTACCCGAAGGGTGCCAAACGGAACCCTATTACTGAGACTTCGCTGTCCGTCTGTCCGTCCGTCCGTCCGTCCGTCCTGTCTGTCACCAGGCTGTAACTCATGAACCGTGGTAGCTAGACAGTTGAAATTTTCACAGATGATGTATTTCTGTTGCCGCTATAACAAAAAATACTAAAAATCAAAAGAAATCTAATATTAAGGGGGGCTCCCATACAACAAACGTGATTTTTTTTGCTCATTTTTGCTCGATATTGATAATGGTAGCAGGTAGACGCTTAAAATGTTCACAATATATTGAGTATATTATTTACTTAAAAAATAAATAATTAAATTAAAATTAAATTAATATTTAGGGGGGGCTCCCATACTTCTTTTTTTTTGCGGTTTTTTATAGATAATGGTACGGAACCCTTCGTGCGCGAGGCTGACTCGCACTTGGCCGGTTATTTGTTAATGAACATGCCCAATCGTTGCTTCTAGCTCTAAAATAGGATTCTCTGCGTCTCGTTGCAGTCACGCACAACATACATCCAAGTCCTAAGGAGTTATATTTTTTTAACTTAGAATAGAATAGAATAGAAAGCACATTTATTCAACTGTTACAATACACAAAACACAGCAATAACAAATTATAAACAGAAACCAGTAGGAAATAAAATATACACAAGACAACAAGAACAGTAAAAATAAGGTCGGGCAGAACGGAGCCATGAAGTGTGTACAGCAACAGCGACTTCGTTCGTAAGTTTATAGAGTTAGACTTACATCCGTTCGTGTAGTCCCGTTGTCCCCATAGCCGGTGTCCCCATGATTTTTGGACTTCGAAATTGTGATAAATTAATTAACTTTTGGTCCAGTTGTCCCCATCGCCTCTGTCCTCTCCTCACTAAAGGGGATCGGAACAACGGGACTAAAAGTTAATTATTTTATTACAATTTTGTTATCCAAAAATCATGGTGGTAGGGTAATGTGGACAACGGGACTATACCATCCCGATAGACAAAATAAATGCATAAATTGTGTCTTTTAAACTACCTATAGCACCGAATAAATAATAGTACTAGGTACGTACAGAAGGTTTACTCCTGAACAAAATTCAAGTTTAGGTACAAACAATTGCGTACTGAAAGACCTTCATTTGCTTGCATGTGAAATTGAAACTTATCGTATGACACGAGCGTTCATATTCCATTAGACACCGCTGACACGATGCCGATCACGCAGGGTTGCGACTCGCACTCGGTTGTTTTTTGGCGCCATTGTTTTCACGCGACTAGCGCGCGCTCCGAGAGCCGAAAGGCGACCTTCTGACAACTTCCCCGCGCGGCGCGGCACGCCGGCCGTTCATACCTTTTCAGCGGAGTGACACCCCCTGCCTATAGATGGAATAAAAAGGTCGAAGAAAATACCTTTTTGAAGTCCATGAAAAAAAAAGCAAACAATTTTGTTTATCTTCCCATTTTTGGCGCAAAACACATTACGACCCAAGTAAACCAATACAACCTTTGTTTGCGGTTGCAATTATTATCACGCCTAATTAGGATTGATGTGTTATATAGTGGAAAAGCTGTTATGGTACTGAACACTAAAATTGGGTACTCGATTACGTAATCACCGTATGGTTTAAATGTAAACGGCTTGGTTTGTGAAGTTTACTAAGCATTACAGCGCAGCTACGACTTACGTCCGTGTGCTGTTTAGTTTGCTTGACTGCTCCTTGAGTTGGTCTTACTTATGTAAAGGTTTCCTTACAGAAGTAAAAAATACAATTTTGATCAATCTCTTGAGTTAGATTGAGTCGAGGGATAACCGGGTGGATGAAACGACTATAAGCATATTTAAATAAAATTATTAAAAATTTATTAAATATTTCCAATCGTTATCGAAAAAAATATCGTAGTACGACAAACGTAATTTATAAAAGTTTTTGTCTAATTATTTACCTACCTTTAATTTAGTGCCAACGATTTTTAGGATCGGGTTACTCTTAAGTGTCCAACAAAACAGGCATCAATTTTTTTTCTTTAATCGTAGTTATACACATTTTTAATAGACATTCGCACCATATAGGTACGAACATATTAAAACAAAACATAAAGATTTCGGAGGCACATTTTTATAATATCCATTTCCATGTTTTTGATATTGATTTATGCAGTTAAATCCACAGCTAAATCGAGGCAGTTTATGTCAAATTGACATTACTGTATGGGAAAACTGTCACATTTTTTGGCAGCTTTTAGTCAGGTAAACAATAGGGTAAGGTCCATGGGATCAGATTGGAAGACACCGCCATAACTGACCTTGTGGAAAACTCCATGCCCTTAGGCGTGGTTCACACGGCATAGTCCTGCACGTTTTTTTGCAGTATACTTCTTAACGGATAAACAGTGGCCTAGGTTCACACGACGTATACTGCAAAAAAACGTGCAGGACAATGCCGTGTGAACCAAGGCCACTGTTTATCCGTTAAGACGTATACTGCAAAAAAACGTGCAGGACTATGCCGTGTGAATCCAGCCTTAGAGTAGTAAGTCGATGGTAATCTATCTTCAAACAGCAATAAGTATTATCGTCCAAAAAAATGCTTACCTAGGAAGTTTACTAGGTTTTTTATAAAATACTTTATGCTCCGTAGTCTAGTGGGCGGGCTTCACGCATGCTTCTGACGCAGGCGACGCAGGTTCGAATTTCAGGGCTGACTGTGAGCATGTATGTACGATTGTCCGTGACCATGAGATAATTAATTTGTCTTAAGTATATAGTTTATCGGACGTTCCGTGTTTCCCGACCCGGCTGCTATCGCCACTCGGTAGTAGGTAGTAGTCGTAAAACCCCTCCACCAACCCGCACTGAGCCACCGTGGAGTATGGCTCAACCTTACCCGTATCCCTGTAAAGGCTTTTGCCCCTCGGTGGGGACCTGATGGGCTACACATTATTATTTAAATCATTTGTTTCAGGTGACCAAGGGCGAGCTGTGGCCGCTGATTAACCTCCTGTGTGTGATCACGGCCATCTGCTCCACAGTGCTGGACAATGTAACCACCGTGCTGCTCATGACACCGGTTACTATCAGGTTTGTGTTGGTTACAACCAGCGAGCACTTATCCAGTGGAGAGCGCATAGATACATTTTCCTTCGAAACACAACTCACCAATTTACGGGCGGCGGGGGACGAGGTAAGAGAGTGATTGGTCAGCCGCTGCGAAACTGTCTGGCGGCCCGTCATCGTACATAGGTTGCGTGTTGAATACTACAAACGTTTGGCGAGCCGCACTCCCCCGCAGGAGCAGTCAATAGGATATAATTGGTAGAGAAGAGGCCTATACCCAGCAGTGGTACCGCGGTCTACCGCGCCATCCGCTCCGGTAAAATTAACGGTAATGTCGACAGAGCTATACACACATACACAGCATTGCCAGACGTCCGAGCGTTGCCAGACGTCCGAGCGTTGCCAGACGTCCGAGCGTTGCCAGACGTCCGAGCGTTGCCCGACGTCCGAGCGTTGCCAGACGTCCGAGCGTTGCCAGACGTCCGAGCGTTGCCAGACGTCCGGATAAAGCCGATCATGGTTAGGGTTTTTAGATGACTGTCCGTCCAAATTTCAGGCTGTTCGGCCAGTCCGGATTTTGTTAGGCTTTTAATTTCCTCTTTAGACGAAACGGACTACTGAGCAGTTCGCGCGCGTGAATCTTCGCACTATAGTTATGATGGGAAAGTGATTCACCATGACTGTCATTGTCTGTAGCTGCTCATTTCTTCTTTCAAACGTTGGATTCGTTTATAGTGCTTAAATTTGTGGTCATGAGATGTCGGCTTTACTTTCTGAATGTCCAGCTTTTTCATTGAAAAATCCGGCTAAACTGGGCGAAAAGTGCGGTTTACTGAATTTTACACCTGGAAACCCCACAAATACAGGATGTATCGTGAACATTGGACATCATCCTCATCATCATCATCATCATGCCAGACCCACTGTTGAGGATACGCCTCCTCATGTAAAGCCCGATTTGAGAAAGTTTATTTTTCAGTCCTTCATATCAATCAGCTAGTCTCTAAATAAATGACTGAATTACATATTCAAACTGAATTATCTAAGAAAGCCTACTATTTTATGACATTTTGTCAAAGAATATTTGTTGTTTGTAATAGACATAGAAATAGACCTAAAGTCGAGTCAAGATATTAGGTGCACTGGGCCAAACTAAATTCAACCTTATTAGGTCAGTCACAGAGACGCTGTCAGTACACCTATTATCTTGACCCGACTTTAGAGGCAGGAAATAGACATAAAATTATAGAAGAAAACACATATTTTCTAAACAAAAGAGAAAGATGATGTACGCCTGTGCCAGCCAGTGAAATGGCTCAGCATAACGCTACAACAGCTAATTAAATTCTCGATCGATGGAATCGTTGTATAGATGTACACGAAAAAGCGAAACTTTAAGGTACTTGCAAGCTTCAAGGACGGCACCATACAAAAATGTTCTAACCCCTTTCAAAACCCGTGACATTCGCGTTTGCCTAAAATGTTAGGCCACCGCAGTTGAAGCCGGCTACACACACGCCTGCGGCAGGGGCAATCTATGGTGTACAAGTGTGGTAAACTGGAGCCGCCTGCTGTGTGTGAGTACTCACTACTATCCACTAACAGCAAGCGGCTCCAATTTACCACACTTTTACGCCCTAAATTGCCCCTGCCGCAGGCGTGTGTGAAATACCGTATTGGACAACATTAAAAATAATCGACAAAATGTGGTAATCCTATCAGACAGCAGCGTAGAAATCTATATTTCATTAGTTTTAGAGTAAAATATTAATAAAAAATTATTAAATAATAATTATCCCATCAAAAACATCCTGTAAAAAATACCAAGTCTCGCAGCTCTGTGATTCTACCGTAAAAAGTTGTGAGATCCATGTTATACCAAGTCGGTTAACTGATTTAGTCCCTACTTAAGGGGCCTTCTGTCTTAAGTTAATACGTAAGATATTTTCATATCTATATTCAAATCTTTTACTTTTTAAATAAAAATATCGACTTGGCCATCGCATGCTTAGTTTGTTTAGTCCTTTACAACCAGGGTCTGCTGGAAGAAATCTCTATTTAGAGATAAGCTGACCTTGGTACATGTTATTTCTGTTTTTATGTCCTGTCATGTATCGTGTAATAAATATATACAAATACGTTATCTATCACACAGAACTAAGAGCCAGAAACCTGGTTTTTCATCAAATTCCTTCCGAATGCATAAAGAAGTGAAAGGTACTGGAATTTAATGGACTGAAAATAACTAGAGCATTAGTAATTTTGTTGCACTAGTCTTCCATTTTCTATTGTTGCCGCTTGTTAAAGGTATACATATATTAGTTTTGGAACCAAGTTTTAATCGTGTAGAACGCAATTATACTCTAAACAACCTAATATAATGTAGATATGATTTCGAAGATACATTGTGCCTTCATGCGATGGCCAAGTCGATATTTTTATTTAAAAAGTAAAAGATTTGAATATAGATATGAAAATATCTTACGTATTAACTTAAGACAGAAGGCCCCTTAAGTAGGGACTAAATCAGTTAACCGACTTGGTATAACATGGATCTCACAACTTTTTACGGTAGAATCACAGAGCTGCGAGACTTGGTATTTTTTACAGGATGTTTTTGATGGGATCTCACTTCTTTTTGTAAAGTTCTACTTTTTAAAATTTGGTACCACCAGGTTGCAGGACCGTAGTGCTGAGTCATACAGTTGACATCATTCCTCGGCTTTCTCCAAAACTGTTCTGTATTACGTAACCTACCAAATATTGCCGTTATGTCACCTTCTAACTCTTCCTTATTGAGCATTTCGAAATACTGTTCAGCTGTAATTTTCTGTTTTTGGTTAACACAATTCATTTTATAGAAAATACCAGAATTAATTTGTCGAATGTTAGCATCATTAAGTAGAAAAAATAAATATTGTTGATTAAGACGAAATTGGGAATGCTTTGACATTAATCTTGCTTTTATAAACTCACTAGATGTTAGCTTTTGCTGTTGCTCTGATCAAGTTGGTCCCATAGTAACCACATACATTCGGGAGTTAAACCCTTTTTGTTACACCCTGTATATAAAATTCTCGTGTCACAGTGTTTGTCTTCGTAGTCTGAGAATCGGCTAACATCTATTTTTCATACCCCTAAGTGTTATAATTATTTATATGGCAAAACAGCGTTTGCCGGGTCAGCTAGTAATATATAATTTAAGCATAATGGTAACCAAAGGAAACGAGGGATGTATGCCTGGACCGTGGTAAGTGGTGGTCCCTGGTGGATGTACGTATCCCTCTTCTAGGAAACAGGCGTGATATTATGTATGTATTACATAATATGTTTATAGAATCTTGTTTGTAAAGGCATATTTTCCTAGGGGCATTCAATGATTCATAAACTGCAAATGTAACTTTGTAATCCTATACATTTTATATAAGATTACAAAGTTATTGATGCAGATGAGTTTTCTGGAAAACTATACAATAAGCTTGAAATGTTTAAGTTTTCCCTTGATAAGAATACTAATTACTATTTATATCCCAAATTTGAAGGTTCTATGTCTGCTAGAAGTGCCTGGGAGTTTTGATGATCGGTCAGTCAGTCAGTGACAAAATGAGGAAACTTTGACATGTTACAATTCTTAAACTACTGGTTCAAATTGAATAAAAAATTTAATATATCGTGTTGATATAAGGCCTAATTAGTAACAGAAAAATCAGGCTTCTTGTTTTATCCACAACGAAGTTTTAGGGGGGTCGAATATGGCCTGAATTGCTTCGAGAAAAGGATGGTACGGCTGTGCTTGCTCGACTTGGTGGTGCACTGCCGTGCACCCAGATACATTATTTTTAATATTTATTTTTTATACTATCGAAACATAATCTGTGACGCAAACATGACGAAAACGCTCTGTCTGACGTTTATCTCTCTGGTGACGTCACACGCTCGTCTCTGACATATTGCTTGACGGAATCATAATGATGGCGGGTGTTCACTCACGAGCATGTGACGTCACGCGAGTCATGTGATCGGCGCCATTAGAAATACAGCGTTTTTGGCGCGGTTTTTTCAAATTCAACTAAATTATTAGTTTTTATTAAAACTACAGAAGATATCCCGGAAATATTCATGTATAGTGTAATAGCATGCCAAAACTACAACTACAAAATGAGGCCAATACCGTAGAAAGAGAATTGACCTGACGTGCCTGTGTCCGCAGACTCTGCGAGGTGACGGAGCTGGACCCGGTGCCGATCCTGATCGCGATGGTTCTCTACAGCAACATCGGGGGCACGGCTACTCCGGTCGGCGACCCGCCGAACGTCATCATCGCTTCCAACAAGCTGGTCGTTGACTCGGTGAGTGTTTTGGACGACCTCAAGAAAGGAACCTGCAGCCCTCCGCGTCCTTCCCGGGTATTGCTAATGAGCAGCGAATCAACACTAACAAGTGAATCTGTCCGCATCACAATATTATGCTTACCGTGAGTAAATGCACGAGTTAGTACTAAAAACACAAAAATCACTATAGGTCTGCCTATAATATTTGAAGATAGTTCCCTCGATTTCTCCAGAATTCCATCATCAGATCCTGACCTGGTGGTCTTTAGTACCAATGGGAAGGTAAACCCTTTCAAACAAAAAAATAATTTTCTAAATCGGTCCATCCGTCTAGGCGCAATCGGGGCACATAGATAAAAAAAATATCCGG
The DNA here is from genome assembly GCA_963457715.1 of Argyresthia albistria. Taxonomy (NCBI): domain Eukaryota; kingdom Metazoa; phylum Arthropoda; class Insecta; order Lepidoptera; family Argyresthiidae; genus Argyresthia; species Argyresthia albistria. The sequence continues at coordinate 4,227,669 of OY735281.1, forward strand.
ACGAATTGTAAACCTCCTCCTTTGGGAAGTCGGTTAAAAAATTTAAAAACACGTCACATTGGCGGCGGTGGTGGGGGAGGGGAGAAAAGTTTTATTTGATCCTACAGTAAAGACGTAAAACTCAATTTCGAGCCGCTACATCGCTGTCACAAAAAGCCATAATGGTAGCCGACCTCCGATAGGAGATGGTACTCGAAGAAGATAGACAATTTAATAATGATTTTTCAAGCGACATTAATAGTTTTCAAGATACAAGCAAAACTTCCCCCCTTTCATCCCCCACCGCTGGCTCACCTCCCCACCCTCGGGGACTTTAAGGTTCATCTGGACACTTCAAAGAATAACTGTAGGTACAAATTGTCATTTTAACTGACCTGGATAAAAGGAATATTGAACTGTCTAAAAGTGGGCAAGCAGACTATGCCCTGGCTACCCCATATGGAAATAAACGGTCAAGTGTGAGTAGGACTCGCGAACCACAGGTTCCGATCACAATTGGAGAGCGTAACTGATGTAACTAGGTTTCCACATAAAAAAATAATGTATAAAGTCAACCATGTAAACCAAATCACATATTTTTGCAGAAAGAGAGAAAATTGCAGTTTTCAGATTTTTCCCTTTACTTGTGCTATAAGACCTTGCTTTGTACCAAATTTTATGATTTAGCACAACGGGAAGTACTCGTACCTATAGGTTTTGGGTCCATCCATTGCGATTACTATGAAAATCCAACATTTTTACAGCATAGACGGTCGTAGGTCGTAGCGTTCGATTGCGTTGACCTAGAAAGTTGATTTTTCACAGCTATATGCGACCATAGACCTAAGAAATTGATATAATTTTCTGCTTGATTCGGCTACGCGTTCTCGCTATAAAAGGTTTTGACACACAGACGGACGGACAGACGGACGGACAGCAAAGTGACCCTATAAGGGCACAGATTACTAAATAGTTACTACGTAACAGATACTTCACTCAGTAGGAAATTTCCAATACCTACTGCTATAATAGCCTACTCCGTCGCGTCAGCAACCGCTGCATGCTAAAATGTGCCTAAATGCTCAAGCGTACAGTTGTGATCGCCTCGCACCGCGCGATCTCACACTGATCGCAGGGCTGCCTCGCATCGCAGATACTCGTACGATACGAACACAGTTCAAAACGTGCGTGCGCTTGGCTTGCGACAACCATACTGACTTGGGGAGCCGGGCCATAGCCGGGCTGCCCGAGAGCTCGGGCGGGCGGTAGGTAATTATAGCGCGCGAGTACATTCAGTGACGGAGGCCTGATAAGGGTTCCTTTTTTTCCTTTCAAGGATGGGAACTCTAAAAATTAACGCAATGTTATGTTTCAGGGCATAAACTTCGCAAACTTCACGTTGCACATGACGTTAGGCAGTCTGCTGGTTTGTGTGCAGACTTACTTCCAACTGAAGTACATCTACCGGGACACAAACAAACTGAGACTCAGTGTGCCTAAGGAGATCCAAGGTGAATCTAATAACTATAACGCCCGGTCGCCTGGGGCCTCAGCCAAAAACTAAGCAAACTTATTCAAGCTGTCGCAATTCAATTTTGCATTTTAGTGGCTTAGTTTTGTGCTTCTGACACCTCCCAAATCGCCCCCAGATTAATTGGGTTGCTCTACTCCAATAATTTATTAGTCCAATCATTGATCAAACATCTTCAGCTTCCTAGTGCTAAGTGCTTATTATTAAATTCTATATTATGTAGGTTTTCATTAAAATACTAGATTGTTATGTCTTGAATATTGTCCTTAAGAATAGCTTATGGACCATAAGGTTATCATATTAGTAGATGGTGTCGCCATTCATGCACTGTAGTTGAGTATAAAAAATAAAACCGGCCAAGTGCGAGTCAGACTCGCGCACGAAGGGTTCCGTACCATTATCTATATAATTGAAACAAAAAGTAAACTTTAGAAAAAACCGACTTCCACAAACCCTATTTGATTAGATTGAGTTTAATACAAACTGTAACCCCTTATCCCCCCCCCCCCAGGGGAATTAATTTTGTCAAATCCCATATCAGTGCTACCCCACGCTACTAAGGAACCCCTGTACAAAGTTTCATGGCTCTAGGTCCATCGGTTTAGGCTATGCGTTGCCTGCCCGTCAGCCACGCATTGTATTTGTACCTAGTATTGAGCAGATCTGGTGGCCATATGTGGTCTTCATCAGCAGTTCCGCATCACAATATTATGCTTACCATGTGCATTTGCACGAGTTATTATGAAAAACACAAAAATCACTATAGGTCTAATCGGTCTAATTTTCCAAATCGGTCCATCCGTTTAGGCGCTATCGAGGCACATACATAAAAATAAAATTAAAAAAATAACAAACATCCGGACGAATTGTAAACCTCCTCCTTTGGGAAGTCGGTTAAAAAAACCGCAAAAAACACGTTAATTGTATGGGAGCCCCCTTTATATTAAATTTATTTTGTTTTTAGTATTTGTTGTTATAGCGGGAACAGAAATACGTCATCTGTGAAAATATCAACTGTCTAGCTACCACGGTTCATGAGATACGGCCTGGTGACAGACAGACGGACGGACGGATATCTTGAGATTTTAAGGTACTTTCCCTCCAGGGCCCATTCGTTGTATCCACCCTGTATATGTGTGATCTGTAACTGTATTTTTCATGAAATACCCAAAAAGTTTTGTTCAAATTATCATCTTATGTCAGAATAACTTTGTAGCTAGTTGAAAAATAACATTTGAATTGATTCAAAGCTTGCCGCGCTTTTAGGGCCTTTAGTACCTACTAAACGCCGCCGTAAGCAGCACTGTCTACAACCTACTCCTACTGGAAAACGTGAGACACCCATCTACAATTTCCGTACAATGAGGTTCACTCACTCATTATGTCAATGTCATGCAGACTGCAAAACATCATTTCAACGCACCAAAGAGTATTTAATTAAAACATCACTGGCAGCCAAACTTGAAGTGGCCAAAAGGAAAAAATTAATTTCTGAGCTCTGAGATTTGTATGAAAACAAAAGTAATTAAAAACTATTAATTTTATAATTATTTTCTAAAAGTTCTACAGACTAAATAGAGACGTCGTAATTCATCAATTAATATTTAAAGTCTTTGTAGAAGTCCGGGGACGACATTGCCATATCATTTAAATTTAGTTTCATTAAAAGAAGGCTTACCTACCAAAACAAAATGGCCTTGGTATAAACTTTTCAAGCGTGTTGTGAAGACGTATCTTGTACCGAGACCACTTTCAATTTGTAATATCTCTCGTATTTCAGTATTTGTAGTTGGTGCGGCAACAGATATACACATTCTGTGAAAATTTCAGCTTTCTAGCTATTACGGTTCGTGCAGGCGGACCCGGTGACAGACGGACGGACGGACGGACGGACGGACGGACGGACGGACAGCGAAGTCTCAGTAATAGGGTCCCGTTTGGCACCCTTCGGGTACGGAACCCTAAAAATGGAACGCGCTAAGCAGGACCCCTACAGCTCGTAGCCTCAGTCAGACCACCGCTGTCTACACCGCCACCGTCTACAACGCCAACGTCTACATCGCCGCTGTCTACACCGCCACTGTCTACACCACCGCTGTCTACACCGCCGCTGTTTTCACCACCACCGTCTACACCGCCACCGCCATCTACACCACCACCGTTCCCATAACTGGTTTCCTCCGCGGAAGACGAGTTCCCCCTAGATAACTAGTTACCAAATCTGGTTTTCTGGGTGGAACAAAGGGTCTACACCGCTGCCGTCTACACCGCCACTGTCTACACCACCGCTGTCTACGCCGCCGCTGACTTCACCGCCGCTGTCTACACCGCCACTGCTGTATACACCACTGAGTTCATCCAGAGACTCAGATTCAGAAACTAATGACTATTTTTCGGAGACTTCGCCGAGTTACTCCACCTGTGAGGGACAGAGCTGTTCATAGTGCATGGCTTTTTCTTTCATTCATCCGCAACTAAATCCGCACCGCGCCTCTTTATTAATCTGTGGCCGCGCTCGGAATGCTGCTGGTGCCAAGCATCATCATCATCAACAAAGAATTTATTTTATTAAGAAGGTTAGTACTTGCGACAACTTATAGAGTTTTCCTTTATTTGTACTCATACCTGGGTGGATCAAATAGTACCTGTGTTTGATGGCAGGTGGCGTTACTTAGGAAAGTTGGCATTACCGTCGTGTAGTATAGACCTTATCAAATAAAAAAAATGAAAATAGGCAATTGTCTATGGTTCAGTTTTTTTCTGGCGGCAAATTTTGTAAGACTTGTTTTGTTTTTCGTACAAAATGGAGAATGAGCAATATCGTTCCGTAATTCGCTTCTTATTTTTGGATGGAAAAACATGCGAACAAATAAAAGTTAAGTTAGATGCTGTCTACGGAGGTCTTTCGCCGTCCATGTCAACCGTGAGATATTGGTTTAATGAATTTAAACGAGGTCGTACATCTGTTTTTGACGAGGACCGCCCAGGGCGCCCGGCAGACGTGGTTACCGAAGAAGTCGTGCAAAAGTAAAAAACATAATGGTCACCGATCGACGTACTAAAGTGCGTGAATTAGCAGAGGCTGTAGGAGTGTCGTACGGAACAGCAATTAATATAATACACGATAAAATAAATATGAAAAAAGTGTCCGCCCGATGGGTGCCGCGTTTACTCACGGATGAGAATAAGCGGTTACGGCTGTCAATATCGAAGGAGTCGTTGGGCTTGTTTGAGCGAAATCCGCAGGAGTTTTTCCGCCGTGTCGTTACTGTTGATGAAACCTGGATCCATTATTATACACCTGAGACCAAACGGCAGTCTAAACAGTGGATTTTTTCTAACAAATCTGCCCCAAAGAAGGCGAAAACGGTCCCATCAGCCGGAAAAGTCATGACTACGATTTTTTGGGATAGTAAGGGAATAATCCTTATAGATTTCTTACAAAAAGGAAAAACTATCACAGGGCCGTACTATAGTGAGTTATTGGACCAGTTTGATAAAAAATAAAGGAAACACGGCCCCATTTGGCGAAGAAGAAAGTGTTGTTCCATCATGACAACGCACCAGCACATTCATCCAAAATTGTCACTGCCAAACTAACCCAACTACGTTACGAATTGCTGCCACACCCGCCTTACTCACCGGATCTGGCTCCCTGTGACTTTTTTCTGTTCCCCAATATGAAAACATGGCTCGGGGGAAAGAAATTCAGGTCAAACGAGGAGATTATAGCTGAGACAGAAGCGTATTTTGAAGAGTTTGATAAATCCTACTTTTTGGAGGGGTTAAAGAAGTGGCCGAAACGCTGGGAAAAGTGTAAGGACCTAGAAGGAGATTATGTTGAAAAATAAAATAAAACTTTTTAAAATTATATGCGTTTTCATTTCTAACACGAGTACTTTTTGATCCACCCACGTACGTCCAGCGTCCACAAAAGACAAAGATATTTTGTTCTGTTTTGACGTGACAACGTCTTATAAATTGGTTTGCCGGGTGACACTTCAAGAAACTGCGTTACGCTCCGCTCACGTTATGCGCTCACAATGAGAGCGAGTGAGAGGCACGCGTCCCTTCCACTCGGGCATGGTTAGCCCGCCTAAGAGCGAGAGAGACAGACATAAAAAGTGAAAGGCACGCGTCCCTTCCACTCGAGCACAGTTAAATATAATTCTTTGTATAAATAAATGTTTTGAATTGTTACTATTATTTCATCCTTCTTCCTACTATACGAATGAATATTCACATTAAAATTATTTTACCACTCAAAGTCGTTGTCACGTAAAACTTTCGCCCGTATACCGACTTTACAGGCAACCAATTTTTTTTTTCTTGTTTTGAACTTTATCTCGGACGTACATACAAGTACATTTTAATAAAGGAGAACTCCAAAAGTTGCCGCATGACTATTTCATTACATCAGTCACAGAACCAAAATTCTGGCTCGTTTATTAAAACCGTTTTTTTATAAATTTAACAAGAATTAAAGAAGATAAGCATGCATGCGTGTGTCAGGAAATAGAATTAGACTGAGGGTATGGAGAACTATTCTATGATTTGTATGTTATATAATATCAAATCAAAGGTATTTATTTTCTGTAGATATTTCAAACAAAACTGGTTTTTGCGCCCTCGCTATAAACACTGCCAAGCCATCGGTTTGTAGAATTGGGGGTCAGTTTCTTGTATTTGACACACGCCCCGTTACTGCCCCGCTTTTGACCCGCCCGGTGGTGTGCCTAAACCTGATTCAGCTGTTTAGGGGGGGCGTCCATTAATCCATTAATTACGTGAGGGCTTTTCAGTGATTTTCTGACCCCCCCTCCCCCCTTGGTGAGATATCGTGAGATTTTAATCAACCCCCCCCCCCCCCATCCCCCAATCTCACGTGAGATTTTGAAAAATATGTGTTTCTATTTTAAAGGCTTTAGGATTTATTAAAAAAAGTGTTATATTTTTATTTTAAGACTACTTCAGACAATTTTTAAGATTGCTTCGAAAGTAGGCTAGAATCACAGTGAGAATTACAACAATTCTTACTTAATTTAACCCATTATTACCGCAATTTCGCTCGGTTTCTTGCGAAAAAAAAATATCACGTGATATTCGCCAATCCCCCCCCTCTCCCCAAAGTAAGAAAAGATGAGATTTGGCTCTACCCAAAAGTGATATGCTCCATAGAGCTTATTATATTGACACCAGCCCCGGTACTGCACCGCTACTGACCCGCCCGGTGGGGTGCCAAAACTTGGCCCTGGAGGCGCGTACGTAATTGCGTGCCAGTGGCTAAATAACGAAGGCCCAAAAATCTTGTTTTGAGTTTTGACTTGTCGACGGTATTGAGACGCGCCGCGCGAGCTATAAACAAAACAATTTCGCGCTCTCGCTATAGACACTGCCAAGCCATACCCGTACGCGACTCGCCACCCTGATTCAGCTGTTTATAGTTTCTAAGAAAAAAATCAACAAAACTGATTTTTACAATACAGTATTTTATTTCAAGTTGATTTTTCACAGCAAATCTCAACATCCACCTTAAAATCCTTTTACTAATCTCTAGTCCCCTTATTATTAAAAAGTTAATCCGCTGTCTATAACTCTGTCCGTTCCGCCGCTCGGATTAACTTTTTATTAATAAGTAGGTAGGACATTAGGTACTCGAGAATAATTGACGAAAAGTTACCAAGTGTTCTATCCTGACATACGAGGAGTAATGTGAGGCCAGCCTGAACGAAGACAGATGAAGCTGTGGGGCCGATACGAGGCTTCGATGCCGTAGCTGGCTACGGTCTGCAACGAACTTGCCAGGCCTGCCTTCACAATTTATTTATTTACATTAATTATTAAACATATCAGTGTGAAGGCCGGCCCACCAAATTGCGTTGCAGACTTCGCGAGTTCCGTCTCAACTTTTTACGGTTTTGTTTCTCAACAAAAGTGCGTGAATGGCAACATCTATCAAAAAGGAACGGTAATGAATGGCGTAGGAAAGTAAGGAACAGCTACGGTTTTTATCACTCGCCGCCGCCGTCGTCGTCGACTGGAAAACTGGTGCGATTTGACAACGAAAACTCACGTGACTTTTCGTTCTCAAATGCTTTTCTTACCTCGACGTCGACGATTCTTTCGACACATCGTACAGAACAGGGGCCGGGATTCGAGTAAGGAATCGGCAGTATCTATAGCTAGAGCGCAAACAGCCGGATTTGGCTTGTCGACGGTGCCAAGACGCGCCGTGCCGGCTACAAACAAACCTAAATTTTGCGCCCTCGCTAAAGCCAGCCATGCGATTCCTGATGCTACTAATTCGCATCTCATTTCAGAGCTAAGACAACAGATCGCGATCTGGCGGCGCGCGTCCGAATCTCTGCCGCACATGTCCAAGGACGAACAGGTGGTCAGAGAGCAGCTGGACCGGAAGGTGAAGAAGCTGAACTCCCAGCTGGAAATCAAGGTCCAAGAGAGTACCAAGTGCGCCTGCCCCAGGGAGGACTTCGATAAGATGCTCGATGAGATGAAGGCTACGGTGAGATATCTTGTGTGCTGCTGTGACCCTGGTAGTTTAGTATTCGCTTTTAGGAGGATTAGGAGGGAGTATACCAACGCGTAACCCAAGGACACGTTTCGGAAGACGATTGATGAGATGGAAGCCAAGGTCAGTGAGATGAGAGACTTGTTTCTAAGATGTTGCGACCCCCATTGTGTATAGAATCGGGAGTCTACCAAGGGCGCCAGAGACTTTTGATGATATGGAAGATTCACGGTGCATTCTGTCTTGCAACTTGTCGCATGCAACCAGCAACCTGCCTACTCACGATGCAATCTCGGTGCAATCGATTGCATGCAACCTGCAACCTGCCTACTCGCGACGCAATCTACTTGCAATCTGTTGCAAGGCAACAAATTGCAGCAACAAATCGCGAGACAGATTGCATCGTGAGTAGATCACTTATGGTGAGACTGCTTAGCGGTTGCTGTGTCCCTGGTAGGTACCTACTTTAGGATCCGGGAGTGTACCAAGCGCGCCTGTCCCAAGGACACGTCTAGGAAGACGAGAGATGATATGAGCCAAGGTTAGAGTTCCCTAAGTGTATGCAGCCCTGGTACTTCGTAATTCATTACACAGCATTTTTAACAACTTCGGTTGGTTGTTTGTCTGAAAGTAAATACATTACGAAATTACGAAAGTATACAGATGACCATTCAAATAGGTAGCCATCTTGAATGATCGATAGACACTAACGGACCTTTGAAATAAAGAAAGAATCTAGATATTTGTGTCACGGATTACGGACTACAAAGCATATAGTAACGTTTGAGGAAAAACTAAAATAAACTTCAAGGAAAATGTTCGTCGTTATTGCTAACCTTACGAAATGTTCGCATTTATATCATTACATACTTGGCCAAGGGCCTTATGGCTCGTGTATCGGAAAACCTGGGCCCTAATGTTGCTCTGAGAATTTCACTTATATTTCATTACTATTTCATTACTATTCCATTGCAAACACCCAATCAAGGAGGATAATAATTTAGGAGAATACCAAATGACGCCATTTTGGGTGTTTGCAATGGAATAGTAATGAAATATAAGTGAAATTCTCAGAGCAGCATTAGGCCCCTGGAACTCGTTTTAAGGGCGGGCCCTAAGCAACCATATCTTAGAATTTCATCATTAAGTTATTTTTAGAGGAAATTAAATAAAAGAATAAAAAAAGGTTAAAGCCAAGCTAAGCAAGTCTAACTGAGCAACATACTGTGCCATTTTTATAATGATTAGATAAATAACAAAAACAAATTTAGATGCTTTGCGAAATTTTAAAATAAAACTTTGCGACAGACAGATTTTCTGGCAACTTCAGGAGACTTTTCTATCGAGCAAAATTAATAAAATTACGTTTATGGGAAAGCGAAGTCACGATGACACTCTTGATAAACAAGCTAGTAAAAAAACGTACAGCAATTCTACTCATCATTCCGAGCGATTTGTGTTTTGCTAAAGGCTGTTTTTGCCTAGGGGGCGCCGTCAGTGAAAAACATATTTTTGATTAAAAAAAAATTGCACATAGCTTCCAGTAACCTGTGATTTTTAGGGATTTATTTTATTTATTTTTTATGGATTTAGGAAATGACTCTTCAAAGATGGGCATTTCATTAAAGCAACTCCTTTAATTGACATTTAGTAGCATTTAGGCATCCTGGCCAACGCACAAAGCATAGACCAAGCATTGGTCTAGTCTAGTCTAGATAAACCTAGAATATCTAATCTGTGTGCACAATATCAAGTGCACTAGATACCTTTATAGCAAGGTAACAACAAACTGGCTGCACGCGGGTAGATAGAAGTAATAGACAGTAGACCACATCATTGATTTGTCTATTTACAATTTACACTATGTACTTAAACAAGGTGTAAATGAATTAACGCAAAATAAGAAACTACTTTGTTAGGGACATTTTTCTGAGCAACTTTCATTTTGAAACCGATTTGATAAGAGCAAATATTTTTTTTCACATCTCCACACAAATCAGCTGATCCACGCAGGCCAAAATGTACTGGGAAGTGAAAAATAAAGTTGCTGTGATCAAATCAGTTTTATAATGAAAGTTGCTCAAAATGATGTCCTTATCAAAGTAGTTTCTCGTTTTGCGTTAATTCATTTACACTTTGTACAAGCTTTCCAATGATCTTTTGAGGCGCGGCTACAAGTGGAACTAACTCTTGACGACCAATGAGTAAAGGTCTGTGTTGATGACAGGTTCGTTGCATTATGTTGCGGAGAGCTGACACCCCCCTGTAAACGTCGGCCAAAAGATCGTTGAAAAGACTGTAGCGCAATATAGTTGTAAAACAGCGGTTGTTATCGTGTAGTTATCCAAAGCAGCCGAAAATAACGTTCAAACAGCGGCTGGCAAGCGGCTGCTTATCCGACTCTATTCCTAAAGGTCTTAAAAATATGACAGTTCCTGAGTCAAAATTGTTATAACATACGAGCTGCTACATACAAATATGTATTTTTACTACGTTAATTACCTACTCTGTCATGGTTTAAAACATAAATGTGTGCCTCAAGGGTCAATATTAGGCCCCCTCCTATTTATTCTTTATTCGGCAGAGATCGTTTCTGTTGTGGAGAGCAGCATGTGCCATCTCTACGCAGATGACACCCAGTTATATATATCTTCCATTCCTTCCAACGTGAACACTGCTGTCCAATGCATTAACAACGATTTAGAGCGGGTGGCGTCATGGTCTGAGAGGAGCTGTCTTGTGCTAAACCCTAGTAAATCTAAGTACATGATCCTTGGCACAAAAAGTCAGATCCATAATACCGTCCAAGCCCTAGCCCCCAATGATATAGCTATCAGGGGCAAACCAGTGGAAAGGGTCGTAGAAGCAAAAAATCTTGGGTTGTTGATGGACGGTGAGCTTCGTTTCGAAAATCACATTAGAAACGTAGTCAGCAATTGCTTCTACCGCCTTAAGATTCTTTATAATATACGTGATTACCTTAGCACTGATTTGCGTGTCAGGCTAAGTGAATCATTGATATTATCTAGATTAAACTACTGTGATGTCGTCTATGGTGGTTGTATACTTGGTCGGACTAAAAGGTTAATACAACGTGTGCAAAACGCATGTACACGTTTTTGTTTCAAAATCCCGCCTAGATCCCATATCACCCCATACTTGGATGCAGCAAAACTTCTGAACATGGAAGCTCGTCGGCATCTACATCTTGCTAAATTACTATTTGGTGTAATACGCACAGGAACCCCACCCTACTTGTACACCAAGATAAAATGGGCGACCCGACAACGTGGCGTGCACAAAGATAGAATTTTGATACCATCGCATCGTACGGCGACTTTCCGCGGGAGTTTCAAATTTGCGGCATCTAAGTGTTGGAATGATATTCCCCCTCCAGTCCGTGAAGCGACTAGTAAGTATGCCTTTGGGCGGAAGCTCAGGGCACATTTGCTAGATCAGCAGAGACTATTCCTTCCTCTCGTACCAACCTCTCGCCGCAACAAGACTTGAGTCTGTAGTCGCGCCGTCTCTAGTTACCACTTCCTTTTGTTTATTTTCTTCTTTTTTTTGTTACTAAATAGTATGGCTGAAAATCGCGGACCGTTACTTTATTATTCATACTTATGTATTATTATTTTTCTTGATCCTTATTTTCCTGTATTGATACTTATTTTTATTTACTACATTCATATTATATTATTATTTTTATCACACATTACGCACCATTTTATACTCTTTTATGTATATGTATCTTCTTGTACCACTTATTAGTAATTAATTTTATTTATTTCGGATTGTACCACGCCAGCCGCAGCCTGTGACGCTCGCGGGGCAACACCTGGCGCTGACTGAAAATCAGCGCTGAAGGCCTGGCCTTCAGCATATCGCTGAGTCAGTTGCCATTTATAATGACAGTGACACACCACGACCGTCATTTCATGTGTTTTCATCTATTGATGATTTTGTGTGTGTCTTAATTTCTGTTTTTGGTTTCTTTTGTCTAACTGTAATGTGTTCACTGTCCTTGTAATAAACTTTTCTTTCTTTCTTTCTTTCTTCTTTCTAAATTACAATGATGTGGGGGTTGCTGGGGTTCCTGAAGCTACCTGCCTGCCTGCACCGTGGGGGTTGTGGGGGCCCTCGCCAATAAAAGACTTTCTTCAGTTTTGAACGTAGTCCCGGAGCAGTTGTTCGTCCGCCGTGTGCCGCGCAAAGAGGCCGAAACTTTTTTTTTTTTTTTTTTTGTGTGTGAGGGGATAAAAAATCTTTTTAAAGATGCCCGGGAGTCAGACCTCCCTGCTATGTCCGATTCTCCACAATGAGGTCCGGATGAGGTCTCCACCGTGAGGCGGAGACTACATTGAGCGGAACACTCGTATGTGGCATACGGACTAAAAAAACCCCTGTGTGCTGTTGTTGCGTGCAGTTGCGCGTATGCATCACTGTTTCCATGGCCTCGGTTAGACGCAGAGGGCGTTCTACCTACAAGTTATATATAAGTTTCGATAATATATATGGGAGGGGTCTGCCTGCTTTCCCCAGCGACTGTGGCTACTCGAGCGGGCCTCGGCTCGTAGTCAGTGGGAAGCGGCATATCAGGGGGCAGATGGCCTCCGCTGCTATGAGATGATTATATAATGGTTAAACCTATCCTAATCCTAATCCTAAGCCTATCTGCCTAGTGTTGATCGGGGGGGCGGGGCGGGGGAGGGGGAGGTTGTCCGTCTGGCGGATCCAGACGGCGATCCCTTTGGATCCAAATTTGGTAGCGGAGGCGCTGGAGGGCTTCCGGGATAACGCCTTCGACGGGTTGGCGCGCCTGAGGGGCGTCGGGGGAGGGGGGAGGAGGTTCTGCCTTGAGAGCTATTGTAATATCATCGTCGGGTTCTAGGAGGACGTCTTTGGGGCGTCTTTTGTAGATATGTTTGGACTGAAGGTCTGGGGAGGGGTCGTAAGAGATGGCCTGAGTGACAAGAGGGTTGGGGTGAGCTGAGGCAGTTTGAAAGAAGCGTTCGGACGCTTCTTTTATAAACTGCTTGACTGTGGGGAGTCTAAAGTCACTATGGAGGTCTACGTTGCGCACGTACCACGGGGCACCCGCGGCTTTGCGCATGAATTTATTTTGGAGTGTCTGAAGGGTTTTTAAAGATGGTTTAGAGGAGTGAGCGAATACTGGGCTTGCATACGTGAAGACCGGACGAATGCAAGTCTTGTATAGATTTATTTTGCAGCGCAATGGGAGTTTGCTGTTACTTCTCAAGAGTGGGTGAAGCCTACTCAAGTAGAAGGCTGCTTTGTCGCGGACCGTTTTGATGTGTTTCCGAAAATTTAGTCGCGAGTCTAATGTCACGCCTAGGTACTTCACATCTTTCTCCCAGGGTATGGGTTGGTCAAAGAGTGTGATGGCGGGTTTGCGTTTATTTCTTTTCCTAGAGAAGAGTACAGCTGCACTCTTCTCAGGGTTCATCTCAATCCTCCATTTGAGAGCCCATTCACCGAGATCGGTTACTGCTCTCTGGAGAACTTTGCAAACGCGCGCCTGCGTCCTACTGGTATAATAGAGGGCCGTATCGTCAGCGTAAAGGGCTAGCTCGACGTACGGAGAGCGGGGGACATCATGAATGTAAAGTGTGAATAGAGTGGGGGCGAGAACTGAGCCTTGCGGGACTCCTGCGGCTATGGGATGGGGCTGAGAAATGGATTTTTCTACTCGATAGCAAAAGTTACGCTCAGAGAGATAGTCCTTGATTATGAGTACTAGCCTATCGGGGAGATTGAGTCGGTAAAGTTTATAAATAAGACCATTGTGCCAGACTTTGTCAAATGCTTTCGCTACGTCAAAGAAAATGGCGCCGGTATCTTTGGACTTTGCCGTTGTTTGAAATCCTCTGTGTATATGCTCCGTTATGCGGTGCACTTGTTGTACACACGAGTGTTTGGATCTAAAGCCGAACTGCTCGTTTGGAATGAGGTTCCTAGCTGTGCAAATGTCTTGGAGACGGTTTAGAATAACCCGTTCGTAGACTTTGCCAATGCAGGCTAGTAAGCTAATGGGGCGGTAGCTGGTGGGGTCAGATCTATCTTTCCGAGGCTTGTGAAAGCCTATAACTACGGCTTCTTTCCAAGCGGTTGGAAAGACGCAGAGGCGGAGGGAGACATTGAATAAGACCGTAAGAGTGGTGAGAAGCCTAATGGGGAAGGATTTAATAGCCAAGTTGGTGATTTTATCAAGCCCCGGGGCTTTCCTAGGTTTGAGGTCTTTGATTAAAGTTTTCACTTCCTCGAGGGTGACCTCGGGAAGGGAGTCAGTGGGGGGGAGGGAGCTTCTACTGTCTACTTCTGAGTTGACCATGTTAAGGTGGGCTGGGTCTATTGGTTGGGTGGATGGGGTACATTGGGATTCTAGGCTTTCGGCAAGACATTCGGCCTTTTCGTCGTCGTCAAAAGCTGGGGGTTGGTTGACCCGATTCAAAGGGGGCATAGGAACTATTGTGTCGGATTTAAGATACTTAGTGAATTTATATATGGCTGTATGGTTGGGGGCTATGCTAGAGACAAAGTCATCCATGCGGGTGGCTCTGAGCTCTTTCATGCATCTATTGACCTCTCGTTGGAGGAAGCGCATTCGCTTTCTGGTTTGATCAGTGGGGCTATAATCGTAATCTCTCTGGGCCGCATTCTTTGCACTAAGCAGCAGTCTCATGTCCTCGGGGAGCTCGATGCGATGATCGGGCTTGACCGGGACTTCGCGAGAGGCGCCGATTAGGGCTTCGTTGAGACTGCGGCCTATTTCAGAGATTTTGGCTTCTAATTGGGCTTTACTGTTAATTTCTGAGGTGATATCTAATCTCGAATCTGGTTTGCTGAGGGCTTGTCTGAATTTACGGTTATTGATGATGGTCTTCGTTTCAGTCGGTCGGTCGAAAGGCCTGCCGAGATGGTATAGGACTGGTCTGTGGTCCGAGTGAAGCTCGCTGAGGACACTTATGTCCTTGACTGGTAGGCTAATGTTTTTGAAGATGCAGTAGGAGAGGATATCGGGTCTGTGGGCTACGTTGAAGGGATAGTGGGTGGGGGCAAATGGGGCTATGACTTCGCAGTCATCGAGGGATTCGAGAACTCTGTGAATGGTCAGTCCGTTACTGTTCGTCTCAGTACAGTTCCATTGCCGGTGCTTGCTATTGAAGTCACCGCCAATGATGACTGTATTACCTAGTCCTAAGAGGGTTTCTATATCTTGATCTATCATCCGCTGTCCGGCTGATAAATAAATTGAAGCTATAATTACGGGGTCATGGCCTGTTAGTGCAATGCGGATGATAGTTGCCTCGCAATTTACTAGTGTGGGGGTAACTATAGGAGATATATGGAGGGAACGTTTGTAATAGATGGCAGTACCGCCTCTACGGCCTAGGGGGTCATTGGAGCGATTCGGATCTGGCAAACGATCGTTCCGAAGAAGATTGTAACCGGCTATGTTAAACCGTCTATATTTGGGTTTGAGGCAAGATTCCTGGACCGCGAGTATATCTATCTGATGTCTTTTGAGAAGATCGGCTACTTCTTCTCTTTGACTTACTAAGCTGTTCGCGTTATAAAGTCCTAGGATAAAGTTGTGGGGCTTCGTCCGTCCGTTAGTTGAGTTCATTTGTACTGCCATAATGGGGTTGAATAGTTAAATTGTTTGGGGGAGGCGACCACGGAGGCATAAGACTGTCGGGAGAGATAGCAAGGGGGCTCAATTCGGGGGAGGTCTAAGAGGCTAGGAATGGATGGAAAGGGATTTTGAAGGTTGAATGAATAGCTATATTGCCGGCGCTGAATGTGCCGTTCGAGAGAAGGGGCGTGGGGGCGGGGTCCGTAACCTTGACCGAGGGGGTAGAGGGTGCGCTGTGATTGGGACTGGCCGAGCGTTCCCTGCTCCCACCTGCGATTCTTGCCCGGGGCCGCCGGACATCCGCCATAGCTGGCTGGGTGTCCGGTTTGTCCGCACAAAGCGCAGGTGGGAGGGGTCGACGCGTCCTTCTCACACAATGCGGTGGCATGGTTGCCAGCGCATTTTACGCAGCGGGAGGGGCCTAAACATCTAAGTTGCGAATGACCATACAACTGGCAGTTGTGACACTGCTGTGTGGTCGTTTTGGATTGGGGGGTTTCTACTTTAATATAAGAGAGGCCGCAGATTGAACTAAGGGACCTAAGCTGCCTCCCTGCTTCCGTTGGTTTGGTTGTCACCAGAACCATGCCGAAAGGCTTAGTGGGGTGGTTGGGGTGGGAACGTTCGCGATGTAGTCGATGAACTTCGACTACGGGAATATTCTTGGAGAGGAGGTCATCTTTAATGGCCGAGGTTGAGATATTTATTGGGACGGGACGGAGGATGAAGTGGAAGGACTTCTCCTCGGGAATTTGGTAAGTACTAAAGGCCAGGCGGTTAGACCTAAGGAATTTGGTTAGGGCTCTATAGGAATCGGGCCTTGCCACTTGGACGCGGGTTCCGGCTGGTGTTAGCGCGGAGCTGACGATAGATAAACCATTTTTCTGTAAATGGATGTTTGCCCGCGTCCAAGCGGTTTGGTCTCGAATGACGATGGGCGGTGGGGGACGTGTGAGCGATAGGGGTGCGGGCGTTCCGGTTGTCCCGGTCGGCGCAGTGGTGGCTGGGGGGGGCATAGCGGGGAGAGCGGGACTCTGGAGAGTTAGGGTTCGGGGCGCGGCGGTGGGTTGACTGCGCGGAGTCGCTAATGGGGAGTGAGATGGTTTGCTCAGCTTAGCCTCGGGGCTAACCGGAGACTCGGAAGAGCGGTTCTTCCGCTTCTTGTTGTTTTTGACAACGGTGGCGAAGTGAGCTTCGTCATCGCTGTCACCAACAGCAAGGGAGGTCGTGGGGGAGGGCAGACTAAAGGCTGGGCCTGGGGTCAGTGGGCTAAAGGCTGGACTGGGGGACGGGGAGCGATTTAGCGGAGTCGAACCGCCTAGAGCTACGGGGGATGCAGTGAGGGTCTGGTCGGGACTGGGGTTAGATGAGGTAGGGATTATGACCGGCGATTTCACTGGGAAATCAGCGGTCGAGCAGGAAGACGGGCTGGAAGGGGGGAACTTACGCACAATGGTGCAAACTAATGGGTTCGCGGGCGGGTTGGGGGCTAGAAGTTCGTCTATATACATAGATAAGAGGGGATGAGCCTCGACCATCTCTTCTCTCCTCAATTTTCTGAAGAGAATCTCCGAAAAATACGGAGAGAAGACATGGCCGATGGTCTCGGCAAAGGAGGCCATGGAAAAAACCTCCCTGTGGCTGTAAGCGCACAGGGAGAGGTGTGTTGAGTACCTGAATGTGGTGAGTACCTAAGTGAGTCTCTGACCGTCTCCGTCTCAGTCCAGACGGCCCGAGGTGAATAAACAAACACAAATAATATAAATAATAGGGAAGAAAACAGACAGTGGGGGACAAGGGGGACAAGTGAGACAGAATAAATAAATATACTATACGACCTGCCGGAACCAATCCAAAGGGAGGGCACTAAGCACAGTCACTTCACAGAACTCGCGGCGGTCGCTACTACCTGCCTCGACCGGGACGGTCTCGGCGGGTGTGCGAGGGAGAGAGAGAGCGGTCTCTCACGCGGGCGCGGGCGCGGACGCGGGAGAGGGAAAACTGGTTGCCGGGGTGGCAACGGGGGAGCGCGAGTGGAGACGACCGTACAGCTCGGCTGCCGGACGCGGAATCCGATTCATTCCTCAGAGGCCGAAACCCTCCCAAGCCCCCGTATATATAGGCGAGGGAGGGGGTCGGACGCTGTGTTGGGCAGCGATTGGACTACGCTCGGTAGCGCACCATTTCTTTCTGTAGGTGGCGCTACCGAGCGAAAGACAACTAAACCGTGATACGGTATTTTATTTGATAACAGTATCTAATCTACTGATAACAGTGATAACGAACTAATGCTATGCATTCTATATGACTATTTGACTAGCTATCTATCTTTATTTGTTATCTATCTTATCTGTTATCTATCTTTATTTTAATCTATCTTATCTGTTATCTATCTTTATTTTAATGAGGTACACAGCAGTTAATATCATTTTATTACTTAAAACTATCTTTGCAATATTAGATCTTATGACTACCTATGTACATAACTTTATTTAAACTTATTTAGGGTCGTCGTGAACGGTCGTCGTGTACAACTACCTATGTACATAACTTTATTTAAACTTATTTAGGGTCGTCGTGAACGGTCGTCGTGTACATTTCTCCCGCCGTCGCATTCTGCGATCTCGTTGTTGGCAGCACGACGATCTTCTTTGTGGGTCGTCTCAGGACTCGGCCGCTGCTTGTTGTCACGTCCACCACTCGTACCTCGCCATCCTTGCCGGGGTAGGTTGCGCTGACTCTCCCTCGGGGCCATATGTTGCGGGGTAGGTTGGAGTCGCATACAATGACCACGTCGCCGATTTTTGGGGCAACGCCGGTCGCGTGAGGCTCCCGCCGGTGTTGCAGCAGGGGGAGGTATTCTTTTACCCATCGCCGCCAGAAGATGTCGGCGAGGCGTTGGGCTCTCCTCCAGTGGGCGCGTGCAGTGACGTCCGTGTCCTCGAACGTGCCGGGGGTTGGCACGTGACAGTTGGGGCCGAGCAGGATCATGTTTGGGGTCAGCGCTGGCGGGTCATCGGGGGTCACGGGCACATGTGTGAGTGGCCGTGAGTTGACGGTCGCCTCCACCTCGGCGAGCAGCGTGGCCAGGGTCTCGTCGCTGGGATGCTGCTCCAGTAGGGTGACGCGCAGAGCTTCCTTCACCGTCCTCACCATGCGCTCCCATGCGCCGGCCATGAAGGGTGCGGCCGGCGGCATGAAACGCCAGACGATGCGGCGTCGCGACGCCTCTTCTTGTAGGGCGCGCCACGCGTCCGTGAGCTCACGGTCGGCGGCGCGAAAGCACGTCGCGTTGTCGCTCCAGACTTCGGTTGGGCAGCCCCGGCGCGCAATGAGGCGGCGCAGGGCGCTGATTGCTGAGTCGGTGCTCAGCGAGGCTGCGATCTCGAGATGCACGGCGCGCGACGTCAGGCAGGTAAAGAGCGCGACGTATCGCTTCTCCCGATGTCGCCCCACGGTGACTTCTAGTGGGCCGAAGTAGTCAACACCTGTGAACGTGAAAGGTCGTGTATGATGTGCGAGGCGCGCTGAGGGCAGGTCTCCCGTCGATGGCTGGGCTGGCTTGGCTCTCCTCAGGCGGCATGGCAGGCAGCTCTTGATCACTTCCTTGACTGTTGGGCGGATGCGTGTGATCCACAGGCGTTGGCGCAACTCGTTGACCACCATCTCGACGCCCCCGTGATGCAGCTTCTCGTGCACATGTTGTATGTATAATCTTGTGTACCTGTGCTTGCCGTGGAGTATCACGGGGTTGGTCGTCTCGTAGTCGATGTCCTCTGCCTCGCCAATGCGCCCTCGCAGGCGCAGCACTCCGTCTGTGTCCACCACCACGCTGAGGTCTGCCAGGGGGCCGTCGTCTTGTAACGGCTGCCCGTTGCCTCTTGCGTAGGACTGCTCTTGTGACAGTCTGATGAGGCGGCGCTCTGCTTCATACAGGTGTCGCGCCTCTAGTGTGACGAATGTGCGCGCGCCGGCGGCGGCGGCGGCGGGCGGCGATGTTTTCTTGCTTACTTTCTTTGTGTTGTTTTTCTTCCAATCGGCATCTTTCTCGGCGTTTTTTCTCGTTCCCTTGCGGCGTGTCGCGTTGACTACGACGCGGGGGCGCCGACATAGCTCGATGAATTGTAGCACGCGTCCTGTCGTGCGTAGTAGGCGTTTCCATTGTGAAAAACGCTCGAAGTCGATGAATGGCACCGATGATCGCGCGGCGCATAGCATGTTGCAGCTATCTCGCTCTTCCCCGGTGTCACGTACCTCTCTTTTGGTTTCGCTCGGCCAGTTACTCTCGTCTTGATACAGGAAGGCTGGCCCGGTGAACCAACGGTGCTGCGGTGACAGGTCCGACGGCGTGGCACGCGTAGAGTCGTCGGCCGAGTTCATAGCGGTGGGGACCCACCGCCATTCATCTTTCTTCGTGAGGTCTTCTATTTCCGCCAAACGATGCGCCACGAACGACTTGTATGTGCGTGGCTCGTCGCGGATCCAGTGTAGCGCGGTGCGCGAGTCGCTCCAGTAGGTACGACGCGCGATGACAAAGTCATGGTTCTCTTGTACTGACCGTGACAGGCGTGCGCCGAGTAGGGCGGCTTGCAGTTCCAGCCGCGGCACGGAGACTGGTTTCGTGGGTGTCACGCGGCTCTTGGCTGCTGCAATGCTGACGTTGATGGACCCATCGGCGCGCTTCATCCGTAGGTAGACGACTGCAGCATAGGCCTCTTCGCTCGCGTCGACGAACGTGTGCAGTTCCCACTCGATCGCGGGTTCGTAGTCGTAGCACCGCGGCACGCGCAGTGTGTGAAGCTCCTGTAGCCCTGTCAGCCATCTGCTCCATCTGGATACGAGGGCTTCCGGTATGCAGTCATCCCAGCCGGTCTTGTATTTCCAGGTGTCCTGCATGATGCGCTTCGCTGGTGTGGTAATAGGTGAAATCATACCGAGTGGATCGTAGACCGACATGATCAGGCTGAGTGCTTCCCTCTTGGTTGGCGCGCGCAGCCCATGCAGCACCTCCTGTGGCACCCTCCTCTTGTTGACTCTGAAACCTAGTGTGTCTTCTTTCACATACCACAGCAGTCCGAGTGTTTTCTCGATGTCGCTCCCGCCGATTTCCACGGTAGCGTCCTGCGATGGCTGCGTGTTGCCTGTTTCCGCCGCCAGGTGTCGTATAGCGTCGTGTGTGTTCGACGCCCATCCTCGTAGCTCGAAGCCGGCCCTCTTGTGTATGCGGTCGACTGCTGACGTCACGTAGGCGGCCTCCTTGACTGATGTAAAACTGTGAAGATAATCGTCCATATAGTGATTATCCTGGATCGCGCGTGCCGCTGCTGGGCACTCCTCTGCATATTCTTGCGCGTTCCTGTTTTTTATGTAGAGTGCACTACATGGCGATGACGTTGCGCCGAAGATGAGCGAAGTCATCCTGTACTCGTCCGGCGGCGCGTTGTCACGTCTGTTACCTCGCCATAGGAAGCGTAGCGCGTCGCGATCCTCTTCTGCTATCTTGACTTGCATGAACATTTCTTTAATGTCGGCGGACACGGCGACTGGATACTGGCGAAACCGCATGATCACGCCCGGGAGTGATTGCAGCAGGTCGGGGCCTGGCAACAACATGTCGTTGAGGCTGCGACCGCGAGTTTTGGCGGCCGCATCGTGCACGACGCGAATCTTCTCCTTGTCCGGGTTGATAACAGCGAAGTGTGGCAGGTACCACGTTCTCCCGGCAGGTGGCGCTAGGGCGCGCTCGGCATACCGTGATGATAAGAGATTGTCGATGCGCTCGTTGTATTTCGCCTTCAAATCTTCATCACGATCCAGCTTTTTCTCTAAGCTGCGCAGCCGCTTCGCCGTGTCTTCGTAGTTGCGCGGGATTTCCGCATTCTCGTCCCGCCATAACAGTCCTGTTTCAAATCGCCCGTCAGGCAAGCGCTTACTTTTATTCTGCAGTATTTCCAGTGCCTTCTGCTCCGGGTCGCTCGCTTGCCGCCGTGGTTCGATGCCCAGTGACTCCAGCTGGAAGTGTTGTCGCATCATCTCTTCTAGTCGATCTTGTGGGGGCGCCTCTGTTGCGGCCAGATGCGAGCAGTAAACCAGCGGGTACGTGAGCGTCGTACGGCAGCCGTGCAGTACCCACCCTAGTTGTGTGTGCGAGGCTACTGGTTGGTGACGCGGGCCGCTGTGCACGCTTCGCGACACGATCAACTCCCAGTTGTCTTGTCCGATGAGAATCGTCGGTGTCGCGTTCTCGTACAGCAGCTGCTCTCTGATGTCGGCCACGTGCGCGCAGTTCTCTAGGTCGCGGGCACGTACCGTTTGTGTGAAGGAATTCATCTCGTTGAATGTGCGGGCGTCTCTCATTTCGAACACTTCTTGTTCGTACTTGCCCTTTATTTGCGCCGTAACCCGCTTGCTTTCCCGATGTGTAGTCACCTTGCCGCTAACTCCTTGCACCGTCATCATCTCCGTCGGCCCGTCTAGTCCCAGCTCGTCCGCCAACTCTGCGTCGATGATTGTGATCGTGCTGCCTTCGTCGAGTAGAGCGTAAGTATCGCGGTTACCTTTTGGTCCCATCAGAGTGACTTGCGCGACTTTTAGGTAGGCGCGCCTGTGCGCCTTCGCCGCGTTGGTAGACTCGATCGTGGACGCGTGTATCTCCTGCGCGGGGTAACTCGACGCGGACTCTGACGGCCGCGACTCGGCGACAGCTCCGTCCCTCTTGTGGTGCAGCAAGTTGTGGTGGCGCATGGTGCAGCCATCTTGCCCGCAAGGACGCGCGTCACAGCTGAGTCGGCGATGCGTGCTGCGTAGACACCGATAGCATACCTTCTTTGCCTTGGCCATTTCCCACCTCGAGTTCGTGTCGGCGCCGAGGAAACGTGGACACTCCGGAAGTTGATGCGGCTTACGACATGCAGGACACTCACCATCTCGCTTACTCTCATTGGCTGTCTCATTGGCTGCGAAGGCGCGCTCAGCTTTCTTGCGCGTGGGTCTGTCCTTCTCTCTGTCTCGCTCTTGCTCGGGCGGGGCGTAGGCGGCACACTTGTCGGCTTCTGCATTTAGAAAAATAGACAAATGTTTTAGTTCGGGTTGACTGGAATCTTGCACAGCTATAAAATCGTACCACTTGTTACGAATAATAGGCGTGAGCTTTTCCACGGCGGCGCGCAGCATCTCGGGACTGTGAAGGTACTTCGTCTTGTTCAATATCTCCACAGCAGCGACGATATTTGCCAGCCGGCTAGCGTACACGCATATGTCGCGCGGGCTGTCCGTAATGCGCGGCAAAATCTTCAATTTCTCCATCTCGGCGAGGACGAGGGCGTCGGGACGGCCGAATCTTCTTTCTAGGGCCATCACTATTACCTTTGGGTCCGATGCGGTGATGAGGAGCGCGGTGACCGCTTCTAGTGCTGCTCCTTTCAGGCATCTCCGCAATCGCGCCACGTTTTCGCCTCTTGAAAATCTGTCTTCTGTTTGCTGGAATGTCGCCTTGAACAGCAACCATTCTTCTGTTTTTCCTGTGTACACTGGTAACTCTGTGATGTACTTGGGCGGCGTCGATCGGGCGTGGGCTTGCGTGGCTTGTCTAATGGCCGATGCAAGCGTGGCCACGTCCATTCTTGTACCTTCATTTGCTTGTGGGCGCGGGGAAGCGGGGCGCTCGGGGCGTGGTGACGCGGGGCGCGACGCTTCGATGGCCCGCGGTGAAGGGGGACGCTCGACGTTCACGTGCGGCGCTTGTTGCCGGAACCACGTGTCTACCCGTCGTGTCATCATCTGCTCTTCTTCTAATACCTCTTCGTCGGACGACGACTCCTCCGCCATCCGACGCTCTATTCTTGCTCGTTCCACCTTTGCTGCAGCCTGAAGTTCACGCAGCTCTAGTTCTGCCATCTTTTCGTTGAGCTCCAGTTGCAGCAATCTCTTCTTTTTGGAGGTGGTTGTACGTACCGACGCGGGGCGTGACCGGGGCATCCGCTCTTGTGACGCGGGGCGTGACCGGGGCGCAACCTGCGGCGGCGAGACGCGGGGCACGGCGGGTGCCTGGACGGCGGCGACCTGCGAGTCCGCTGGAGGCGCTAATGCTGGGCCTGGGGAAGATATTACCGTATCTTCAGTCCCGGTCGTCTCCATGCTCGTGGTGGCCGTCGTCGTAGTGGTCTCTGTCTCCGTGCTCGTTTCTCCCCTTCCGGACTGGCTTCTTGTGACTGGCATCTTCTTTCAGGATCCGGCTCGAAGGACCATTGATGTGGGGGTTGCTGGGGTTCCTGAAGCTACCTGCCTGCCTGCACCGTGGGGGTTGTGGGGGCCCTCGCCAATAAAAGACTTTCTTCAGTTTTGAACGTAGTCCCGGAGCAGTTGTTCGTCCGCCGTGTGCCGCGCAAAGAGGCCGAAACCCTCCCAAGCCCCCGTATATATAGGCGAGGGAGGGGGTCGGACGCTGTGTTGGGCAGCGATTGGACTACGCTCGGTAGCGCACCATTTCTTTCTGTAGGTGGCGCTACCGAGCGAAAGACAACTAAACCGTGATACGGTATTTTATTTGATAACAGTATCTAATCTACTGATAACAGTGATAACGAACTAATGCTATGCATTCTATATGACTATTTGACTAGCTATCTATCTTTATTTGTTATCTATCTTATCTGTTATCTATCTTTATTTTAATCTATCTTATCTGTTATCTATCTTTATTTTAATGAGGTACACAGCAGTTAATATCATTTTATTACTTAAAACTATCTTTGCAATATTAGATCTTATGACTACCTATGTACATAACTTTATTTAAACTTATTTAGGGTCGTCGTGAACGGTCGTCGTGTACAACTACCTATGTACATAACTTTATTTAAACTTATTTAGGGTCGTCGTGAACGGTCGTCGTGTACAGTAATGTCCTTTATTTTTTTAGGTATACCGAAATAAACAAGGTAGTATGTAGTTGCCATTTATAATGACAGTGACACACCACGACCGTCATTGATGGTCTTTACAACAAGTAATGATATTGTGTATGTCCTACTTTATGTTTGGTTTCTTTCTTTTCCTTTGTCTGGTGTGTTCCTGTCCTTGTAATAAACGTTTCTTTCTTTCTTTCTTTCTTTCTTCTTTCTTTCTAGATAAACAAAAATAATCACTCAGGCAGGACATAAAAGGATTCAATAAATCTTGACATGTTTTCAAGCGCAGACAGCCGCTGTTTATGGGTGATCAGTTGATCACAGTAGTCACCGAAAAAAGCGGCTGGTTACCGGCTGACTATGATAACCAGGGAGCACTTACCCAGTGGAGAGCGCATAGATACATTTTCCTTTGAAAGACAACTCACCAATTTACGGGCGGCGGGGGACGGGGTAAGAGAGCTGTGCTTGGTCAGCCGCTGCGAAACTGTCTGGCGGCCCGTCATCGTAATAGGTTGCGTATGCGAACGTTTGTTGAATACAACAAACGTTTGGCGGGCCGCATTCCCCCGCAGGCGCAGTCAATTGGATATATAGTCTCTGATGATAACAAACGCCTTCACATTTGTAAGCGCAACTGAGCCGTTCCCACTCCGTTTGTGAAAAAGTGTTACGCTGTGTTTATGTGTTTAAAGAATAAAATCAACTGTTTCGTATATATTTCGTATATATTTATTGCACATATCAGAAAAAATACACAAACAATACAGAAAAAGCATGAACAAAGGCAAGCTTATCTCTAAAAAGAGATTTCTTCCAGCAAACCCAGGATGGACAGGATACATTTTAAAACTCAAAACGGGTAGGCCTATGTGCTAAAGTAAAAATAAAATATAAATAAATTATATTACTAAACTACTGAATATAATAAATACCTAAGTACCT
Organism: Argyresthia albistria; assembly: GCA_963457715.1. Lineage (NCBI taxonomy): Eukaryota > Metazoa > Arthropoda > Insecta > Lepidoptera > Argyresthiidae > Argyresthia > Argyresthia albistria. The sequence continues at coordinate 4,253,219 of OY735281.1, forward strand.
ACATGAATACAACTGTAGAGTAACATACAAACTGTTTGTATGTTACTCTACAAAGTATACCGTTGGCTTGGTCGGACGTTGAACTCGGTAACTCGTATGCATAATGCAATACGTAACACTCAGGTGCAACACAAAATTACATAATCGTTTCTACCATATGTGTAGCAGATGCTAGTATAGCAATTGAATTAAAATATAGACTGACCTGGGTTGGTGCCAAACATGATTTTTAGTCAACGGGAAATAGCCTATAGGCATTTCTTAATTCTAGTATCAAGCATATCCACGCGGCACTCAGATGGCAAGCGGGCGCCTTCTGAATACAGAGTATTTTTCTCTATGCTTCTGATGCCAGCGAACACCAGCGTGGTTTGGACAAAATTGAGATTCTACAAAGCAAAGGGTCCGAACGCGCAATCGCAATGCTATAGACATGTCGTATGGCGATCGTCGAATATTGGCCATATCATGAAATGCCCAACCATGAAATATCATGAAACTATAAAATCTTTTCTCTATTTTCTCACAACACACCCTCACACACAAAATACACATTTTACAGTCAAAGGACATCCTCCCCTCATATTTCCCGTTTTGTTGAATTAATTTCATAACCGCTTACTGCCTATTTTTAATAATTGATTATTTTTACCCATTTTCATGATAAGGTCACAAGATAAGGGTCCTTAATTGGCCTATGTTCAATCATATTTTTAAGTTATAATAATGTATATCGTGCTGTGGACTCAGTTCCCAAATAAACAAACAAACAAATCTTTTAGGGCAAACACTGCGGCTTCGGTAGCTTAGGTGAAGGCTTAGGGGCGAGCGCAGCGAAGCCCCCGAATAGTCTTTGTGTTAGATTTTTCATGTATAACACAAAAAACATCACGTAATGCTGATTAAAAATGTTTTTAAAATAATTAATACAAACAAATAAGCTGCCAATTGCGAGTTGCACTCGCCTTGAGAGGGTTTCGTACAACAATAATAGGACAAACACCCCTAAAAGTACCCTAAAATTCAGTTTTTCGTACAAACTTTGCACCCCAGGTTTAGTGGGTTAGGGGGTCTAAGTTGTAGATTTCGGAGTTTTTATGGAATATGGGTGCAAACATGTGCTTGCATACCAAATTTCAGAATTTTAGGACTTCGGGAAGTACCCTGGAGGTTTTGATGACATGCGAATCGGTCATATTATTGAGCACAACTTTTTAAAAATAAGTCTTAAAAATATTATAAAAATACATATTAGATCCTTACACCACGCGCTTTCATTTGATGTATCACACGGCATACTATGAATTTTTATAAATTTTATTTGTATCATTTGGCCCCCCAAAATATTTATATATTTACATTGCACCTCTGTCTTTGGGTCACAGATATTGATATGTGTACCAATTTTCAACTTCATCGGTCCAATACGTTCTGAGTAAATTGCCTGTGACGGACGGACGGACGGACGGACAGACGCACGAGTGATCCTATAAGGGTTTCTTCGTTCTTCTCCTTCTGAGATACGAAACCCTAAAAACCTAAGGAAAAAGCATAACGCTCTGTTATCTTCAACACCATCTGTACATTATTTTCAATATTAACGTATATATATGTTTCCAGTACAAGATTCGGGACAAGACTCTGCTCATCAAATCGTTGGTCGCCATTGGCTTTGTGGTCACCGTGTTCTTCCTGCACTCCATACCTGATCTCAGTGAGTACACCACTGCTTTAATTATTGTTCTGAGGTACACAAACACCATGGTCTGTCGTCCGTTTTCAATAACCTATCTAACCTCAATTTGTTTAATAATAGGGTCGTATTTGACATTAGCACACCTCGGACACTCCATAGAACGCTCATAAATTATTCACCTATTAATCTAATAAATCATCTAAATTTAAGGGTTCGACCTCCGGAACAATCGCTAGACAGCCATGTAAAAGAGCTAAGTGTCCACTAACTGTTGGTGAAATCGTGCGGCATCAGTTTGGGCATAAGTTATTCATATAAGCATCGGAAGTACCCACCCATGCTAAAAAGTAAAATTACCTTTATAATTTTGACTGATAAACTCCTTGGTTTGATGAAAAACACTGAGCAATACTGTGTGTCCAGAGCGCGTCTCGCTGGGCTGGACGGCGCTGCTTGGCGCGCTGCTGCTGCTCATCCTGGCTGACCGCGAGGACCTGGAGCCGATCCTGCACCGCGTCGAGTGGTCCACGCTGCTCTTCTTCGCCGCGCTCTTCGTGCTCATGGAGGTATGCCTATCCTCTATATATTCATTCTGGCCTATTCAGCCAGTTATCCCCATAGCCAGCTTTCTATTCATCCTGGCCTATTCTGGCAGTTATCCTCATAGCCAGCTATCTATCATCCTCTATCTATTCATCCTCTATCTATTCATCCTCTATCTATTCATCCTCTATCTATTCATGCTCTATCTATTCATCCTCTATCTATTCATCCTCTATTAATTCATCCTTTGTCTATTCATCCTCTATCTATTCATCCTCTATCTATTCATCCTCTATCTATTCATCCTCTATCTATCATTCTCTATCTATTCATCCTCTATCTATTCATCCTCTATCTATCATCCTCTATCTATTCATCCTCTATCTATTCATCCTCTATCTATTCATCCTCTATCTATCATCCTCTATCTATCATCCTCTATCTATTCATCCTCTATCTATTCATCCTCTATCTATCATCCTCTATCTATTCATCCTCTATCTATTCATCCTCTATCTATTCATCCTCTATCTATTCATCCTCTATCTATTCATCCTCTATCTATTCATCCTGCCTTATTCAGCCAGTTATTCCCATAGCCAGCTTTCTATTAAGCTGGATGGATTGATGAATGAGTCAGTGAGTGAATGATCCTGCACAGCGTCGATGTTCCAAGCTTCTGTTCTTTTCGGCGCTCTCTGAAGGTGAATCCGTCATCCTTCAACGCGATTTTAAAAATCCTTTATATTCTCATCTGTCAAATTATTTTCTAGACTTTACCCCTCCCCCCATCACTATTGACAACGTCACGGATGTATTTAAATCAAAAATGACAATGCGAATGTTATCTGATTATCTCGTAAAAGTGATTTTGGCACACCTCACGCTTGCAGGCTCTATCGAAGCTGGGTCTCATCGCGTTCATCGGCGGGCTCACGGAGTCGCTCATACTCAGTGTTCATGAGAGCGGTCGGCTGGCTGTGGCGCTGTTACTCATGTTGTGGGTGAGTATGCAACACAAGCAACGTATTAACATGATACATATCTACTTTATACTTTACTTTATACTTTATTGCACAAAATCAGAATACAGACACTTAATAATGAAAAAAACATGTACAAAGGCGAGCTTATCTCTAATAAGAGATCTCTTCCAGCAAACCTAGGATGGACAGGATTAATTAACAAAAGATAGACCTACATGTGTGCACAACGATAAATATTAAATTAATAGACTACTTACTAATAAGTACATACATACATAAAAACCATACATAATATTTTAAAAAATGAAATATATATATATATAAATTTATAAAATACATAAAGAATGTAAACTTAAATATATTAAGGTAGAGAAAGATAGTGTTCTTTTAAGCGATTTTTAAAAATGTTGAGTGAAGGACTGTCCCGCATACATACATATTCTTTGTCAAGAAATGCTAGACAAAAAAAAATGGCAATATATATGTGTAGGGCACCACTGCGTGTTTTGAATAGTTTTGATTAGCAAACCAAATTTAATAAAACGCGAGTGCGAGTCAGACTCGCGCACGAAGGGTTCCGTACCATTATCTATATAATTGGAACAAAAAGTAAACTTTAGAAAAAACCGACTTCCACAAACCCTATTTGATTAGATTGAGTTTAATACAAACTGTAACCCCTTATCCCCCCCCCCAGGGGAATTAATTTTGTCAAATCCCATATCAGTGCTACCCCACGCTACTAAGGAACCCCTGTACAAAGTTTCATGGCTCTAGGTCCACCGGTTTAGGCTATGCGTTGCCTGCCCGTCAGCCACGCATTGTATTTGTACCTAGTATTGAGCAGATCTGGTGGCCATATGTGGTCTTCATCAGCAGTTCCGCATCACAATATTATGCTTACCATGTGCATTTGCACGAGTTATTATGAAAAACACAAAAATCACTATAGGTCTAATCGGTCTAATTTTCCAAATCGGTCCATCCGTTTAGGCGCTATCGAGGCACATACATAAAAAAATAAATAAAAAAAAAACAAACATCCGGACGAATTGTAAACCTCCTCCTTTGGGAAGTCGGTTAAAAAAACCGCAAAAAAACACGTCAATTGTATGGGAGCCCCCTTTATATTAAATTTATTTTGTTTTTAGTATTTGTTGTTATAGCGGGAACAGAAATACGTCATCTGTGAAAATATCAACTGTCTAGCTACCACGGTTCATGAGATACGGCCTGGTGACAGACAGACGGACGGACGGATATCTTGAGATTTTAAGGTACTTTCCCTCCAGGGCCCATTCGTTTGTTCCACCCTGTATATGTGTGATCTGTAACTGTATTTTTCATGAAATACCCAAAAAGTTTTGTTCAAATTATCATCTTATGTCAGAATAACTTTGTAGCTAGTTGAAAAATAACATTTGAATTGATTCAAAGCTTGCCGCGCTTTTAGGGCCTTTAGTACCTACTAAACGCCGCCGTAAGCAGCACTGTTTACAACCTACTCCTACTGGAAAACGTGAGACACCCATCTACAATTTCCGTACAATGAGGTTCACTCACTCATATGTCAATGTCATGCAGACTGCAAAACATCATTTCAACGCACCAAAGAGTATTTAATTAAAACATCACTGGCAGCCAAACTTGAAGTGGCCAAAAGGAAAAAAATAATTTCTGTGCTCTGAGATTTGTATGAAAACAAAAGTAATTAAAAACTATTAATTTTATAATTATTTTCTAAAAGTTCTACATAATAAATAGAGACGTCGTAATTCATCAATTAATATTTAAAGTCTTTGTAGAAGTCCGGGGACGACATTGCCATATCATTTAAATTTAGTTTCATTAAAAGAAGGCTTACCTACCAAAACAAAATGGCCTTGGTATAAACTTTTCAAGCGTGTTGTGAAGACGTATCTTGTACCGAGACCACTTTCAATTTGTAATATCTCTCGTATTTCAGTATTTGTAGTTGGTGCGGCAACAGATATACACATTCTGTGAAAATTTCAGCTTTCTAGCTATTACGGTTCGTGCAGGCGGACCCGGTGACAGACGGACGGACGGACGGACGGACGGACGGACAGCGAAGTCTCAGTAATAGGGTCCCGTTTGGCACCCTTCGGGTACGGAACCCTAAAAACGGAGTAGTCTTCAAATGTTACCATTATATTTTAATGCCTAGAATTTCTTGCCAAGGAGCACCTACTTAACTTCACGACAAATTGTGCCCACTTTGAGCAAGTTATTCAATAGGTTACCTACTCTATTTTGCGGAGAAAGATGGTCAATGATAAAAACTTCTATTTTAGCGAAACCGAAACAAAGGTAAACAATGTATTTTTTATGTTTCTGTGCAATAAAGAATATGAACATATGAACAAAAGCCTAATTTGTTCCAAAAAAATAGGCAGTTGACTTTGTACCAACCCTCATAAAGTTCGGAGAATAATCTTTGTGGAGATTGAAGATCTTAGTGAAGATTACAGACAGCCAATTTGTCCCGAACTATACCCAAAATGCTTTTTGACACACCACACACCGTTTCAGGTATCGGGCGTAACGTCTGCGTTCGTCGACAACATCCCCCTCACATCGATGATGATCCGGATCGTGACGTCACTCGGCACCAACCCCAACCTCGGTCTTCCGATGGCGCCGCTCATCTGGGCGCTGTCGTTTGGAGCCTGCATGGGGGGTAAGACTATCGCCGCTTTCTTGTTATTGTATATATATATATATATTTGTGGAATACCTTTATTTAAATTCGTACAGTATTGACAGTTCATAAATAGATACTTTTTATGAACTTTCAATGAACTGTCCGTCCGTCCGTCCGTCAGCGGGTCCTAGAGCACGAACCGTAATAGCTAGAAAGTTGAAATTTTTACAGAATGTGTATATCTGTTGCCACAACAACAAAAAATACTGAAATACGCGAGACATTAGAAATTAAAGGGGGTCCCCATACAAGAGACGTGTTTTTAATTTTCTTTTTGTTTTACTGTTTTGAGTGCTTGAGTTGTGTTGTACGATGGTACGGCACCCTTCTTGTGCGATTCCGACTCGGACTTGACTGATTTTATTCCCGCTTCGGCAGGCAACGGCACACTGATTGGCGCGAGCGCTAACGTGGTGTGCGCAGGAGTTGCCGAGCAGCACGGCTATAGGATCTCCTTCATGCGGTTCTTCAAGGTGAGACAGAGATAGATTTTCAGATAGCGATAGATAGCAGTACCAGTCAGACTCGGAGATAAGCTCGCTTTTGTACATGATTTTGGCATTATAAAACGTGTCTATATTTTGTATCTCTGTGTTTTAAAGTATTTAAAGTATAGATGATAACGTGGAAATGAAACTAATCTAAAATTAGTCCTGGATGTTTTTGTATGAACTGTAATTGTTATGCTGTAGCGCCTGCGAAACTCGATACGGCAGAACGTTCGATTCGTACACCGCTGCAGTACAATAAATTGCAGTTCAGCTTTCGCGAGTGCTGCAATGCATGCGCTTACGCATGTTATGGAAGTACATACGATGCTTCTGGCCCCACACTGGGATACCATGTGGCATAATAACCAGAAACAACGACGGCACAAGTAAGCTGAACCTAAGTTTCTGCGCACACAGAGTTCGTTGTCAACTGTTAAAAACGCATTTCGCTACTTAGCAACAGATGGCGGTAGTATTGGCATTTCAGCTTCCAAAACTGTTTTTTTACCGACCCGAGTTGTTAAACCTGTGCTTCCCAAGCGAGAGAGAGGTGGATACAAAGGCGAGCTTATCTCTATTAAGACGTTTTTTTTTCGCCTAACCTAGGATGGTCAGGAAATAATTATCTAGTGAATGAATAGGTAGTTAGACCGCAGACCTGTCAGAGACTGTATATCCAATTGACTGCGCCTGCGGGGGAATGCGGCTCGCCAAACTTTAGTTGTTTTCAACGTACGCTACCTATGTACGAACGATGACGGGCCGCCAGACAGTTTCGCAGCGACTGACCAATCACAGCTCTCCTACCTCGTCCCCCGCCGCCCGTACATTGGTGAGTTAAGTTTCAAAGGAAAATGTATGTATGCGCTCTCCACTGGATAAGTGCTCCCTGACCTATGTACACAACACCCAAATATAATAAAACAGATAAACTACTCTTAAAATGTACTGAACAAACTCGAACGACTTCAGAACCTCGGGATTCGGTTTGTCTTCGGACTGCGCAAATATGACCATGTCTCCCAGCATCGCAGGGAACTTGGATGGCTACCGATTTGTCTTCACCGTGATATGCACATTCTATCGTTTCTGTTTAATATTCTGAGAAATCCCCGCTATCCCGCTTATCTTCGTGAACGCTTTGAGTTTCTTTCCCCCAGGGATAGCAATAGGCGATCCCACACGATGTCTCTTCTCTCGACTTCTCGACATTACACTGCTGCTTATGATCACTCTTTCAGGTTGAGGGCAATCCGGTTGTGGAACGCACTTCCCTGCGCTATGAGGGACAGTCCCTCAATTTTCACTTTTAAGAAAAGTTTGAAAGAACACTTCCTTTCTCTTTCATGATAGGTATCTTGATTATATAAGTAGATGTATATGTATGTTTATGTATTCTACTCAATTATATATATTTTTATTTTATTTTATATATGTATTCATATTTAGGTCTATGTAGCATTTTTATTGTGTAGATATATTATAGTAGATATATGTAGATTCATTCATTTATCTTCATTTTCAACCGACTTCAAAAAAGGAGGAGGTTCTCAATTCAACCCGTATGTTTTTTTTTTTTTCTATGTTTGTTACGCGATAACTCCGCCAATTATGAACCGATTTGAACAAATCTTTTTTCGGCGTATAGGTAATACCTCAAGGGTGGTCCCATTGACACCAGGTCAGGATCTGATGATGGGATCCTGGAGAAATTGAGGGAACTCTTCAAATATTATAGGCAGACCTATAGTGATTTTTGTGTTTTTCATAATAACTCGTGCAAATGCACATGGTAAGCATAATATTGTGATGCGGAACTGCTGATGAAGACCACTGGCCACCAGATCTGCTCAATACTAGGTACAAATACAATGCGTGGCTGACGGGCAGGCAACGCATAGCCTAAACCGGTGGACCTAGAGCCATGAAACTTTGTACAGAGGTTCCTTAGTAGCGTGGGGTAGCACTGAGATGGGATTTGACAAAATTAATTCCCCAAGGGTGGGGGGATAAGGGGTTACAGTTTGTATTAAACTCAATCTAATCAAATAGGGTTTGTGGAAGTCGGTTTTTTCTAAAGTTTACTTTTTGTTTCAATTATATTTATTGTGCACTAGGACTATTCTCTCAGAACAATCTGTCCTATCTCGCCTAGGTTTGCTGGAAGAAATCTCTTTTTAGAGATAAGCTCGACTTTGCCTATTTACCTTTGTTTTAAGACTATTTTTAGGCAAAATAAACAATTTCTATTTCTATTTCTATTTCTATTTCATTTCTATGTATCACATTGTTTTCCGTGCAATAAAGAAATTATTATGAATTATGTATGTGCCTGTATGTAAATGTATGGTTGTTTCAGGTCGGATTCCCCATCATGATAGGTCATCTGGTAGTCGTCACCTGCTACCTGCTGCTGTTCCACTGCGTCATCGCGTGGCACTGATCGGACATTACACATTCTCAGCAGGGAGCTACTTTTGAACGGGGGGCGAATCCCCCCGCTGCGCCGGGTTTTGATACCAGATCGAGATCATCTCCCCAGTCGAGATATCGGTTTTGATACCGCCTAAATCCGTCTGAAACGATCTCGATTTATATTTACTTCGATCGAAAACGGGTCGAGATCTCGGTTGGTCGAAAGGCTAGTCGTAAGAATAGCTTTTTCTTGTTTTTGATAGAGTTTTAGTTATCTCAAAATCGATATTTCGACCATGGACATGATCTCGCTAGCGCCAGAATTGCCCCCCGGAATGTTTATTGTGAATCGTTTCAAATTGCGAGTAACTGGTGTTACAGTTTAAACTATCTGGATCCGTGCACTGCACGTTTTCTAACGGGCGAAATTAATAACCTATCTTAAATCCATAATCTACAGATTTGAGATGCTACAGTCTATTCGTGATAAGAATGCTGTCCGGCGGGCGGCCTAGCCATGCCCCGTAACCGTTGAAATCGTTTCCAATTATCAAGCCAAGTTCACAGCGACCAGTTGAAGGCAAACTTTCGAACGCGACGGTTCTGTCCTGTCCTGTGAGTGTTAACAGATTTAAATTTAAAACTCACTGCATTCTTATCACGAATAGACTGTAGTGTCAATTTTGACATAAATCCCATAGCGCAACTGTCAATTGTAACGCGTAATCTGCAGATCACGGATAGAGATAGGTTATTGGGATCGGCCGTAAGAAAGATGTTGAGAAATCGATAGTTATTTATCGGTGGAATTAAGTATTCAAAATTATTGAGGTCACGTAACCTAGATGTCATGTTACGGCGATTAATGTATTAGATTAATTTTTTTTTGTAAAAAAAGGGACACCCTGCAGGGCTTTATGAAGCCCCTTTATGGTACCTACCCCTGGGGAACAAATCTCCCCTTTATGGTACCTACCCCTGGGGAACAAATCTCCCCTTTATGGTACCTACCCCTGGGGAACAAATCTCCCCTTTATGGTACCTACCCCTGGGGAACAAATCTCCCCTTTATGGTACCTACCCCTGGGGAACAAATCTCCCCTTTATGGTACCTACCCCTGGGGAACAAATCTCCCCTTTATGGTACCTACCCCTGGGGAACAAATCTCCCCTTTATGGTACCTACCCCTGGGGAACAAATCTCCCCTTTATGGTACCTACCCCTGGGGAACAAATCTCCCCTTCGTCTGGGAGATTACCATGAAATGATCAAATGGAAAAATTTAAGGTCTACACACAGCTAACATCGCATTTATTTCCAAACTATATATTTTTCCAGTATTTTTGTTTCCATTCTCGTTGTGCTACCAACGCTTTTTTTTTACCTATTTTGTTATCTTCCGCCAAACAGACTGTAGAAGATTAACCTGAAAATCCAGTATGACCACTTTCCATTTATCAGCTTACAATTTTTACGCGATTGTAAGTAACACATTCCCATTAAGAAATAACAATATTGGAGTGGTAGGTATCCGATTTCGTGCGTATGAAGTGATTGTGTGACGTGTTGTCGACTGTACTTTTGTGAAACGGGAATGTTTGTACCTGAAAATAATGTTATGGACATCAATTAATATATAAAGTTAAGTAATATCTGCTCCGTCAGATAACGAGGCTAGGTTTGAATCTGGGAGCGCGGTAGTGCCCCCGCCAAGCGAACTAAGGCACGCACAACAGAAGAGATAATAGTACACCATACTGCATATTCGAGCAGATTTTTATGGATATTTAAGCCCCTTTTTTACTACATGTACATTTAGTGATTTTTTTGAAGACGGCAGCAGCATTTTTTTTTTATAATTCTTTGACAAAATCTATCGATTTTTATGGTTTTTTCTGTATTTGGATTTTGTAAGGTTTACCCGTGACTGTCAAATCAATTATAAATCAATTATATACAATGTACAACAGCCAGGTTTAATAAGAATATATTATTACCATTCTAACTATTCCTTTTGATATGACATACTTATTTTATATTTTTTTCTTATTTATCGAAATGTCTACCCCTATATTTTTTATGACTTTAATCGTTGTTTATAAACTTGAAATAAAAACTAAACTTTATTATATTATTGCGTTTCAAGCATAAACAGTTCTCTTCCAGGTGCGACAATAACCATAATTACTAGGTAGGTATAGCTAACAACCGGATAAGAGCTATAGTAATACAAGTTCACTTCTCTTCTTTAATTAGTTTTAAGTTAAAATCTCCTACCACAGTCTTTACAATTTGGGGAACAGTCATTTTGAGGCATGGTAGCTTGAACCACAGGGTGCTCATCCCATACAAATTAGAATTAGTAGCCCTTCGAAAAAAAGAGATGGTGTGAGGAGTAAGATTTGTACTTTAATGGTTTCATTTAACATACTTCTAGGTGGCGCTAATCTTAGATTAAATCCTATATATCTTAGCGCCATCTCGTGGTATTTGCAATTTTTTGATGGTGCTGCACCAACCAATAATGGCCTCGAACTAAAGAAGCTTCCGTAGCATCTCAGTTTACGCCGGTGTCATATTTTGTTCTAGGTGGTCTTGTGTTAGTATAATATTATAGTATCTGTGCCTAACAGACCGATGAGCGCGTGAATTTCCCATACAAACGTAATACAAAAATAATTTGAATTTGAGTACTAGTCAAAGCATTTAGATTGTTAATCGGATTAATACAGTGTTTACGCAGGTTCCTGGACGTATATCAAGGTTCTTATTAAAATTACCTAAGTACTTAAAAATATTTTTAAATTGATTGAAGAGAAACCCTGGTATACAGAACAGGAACATGCGTAAACACTGTATTAATCCGATTAACAGTCTAAATGCTTTGAACTAGTTCTCAAATTCAAATCATTTTTGTATTACGTTTGTATGGGAAAATCACGCGGCCGCCGGTCTCATAAAGTCCATTATTTATAAGTCTAGTGTGGTGATAGCTAGAAAATTATTAGATTTGTCAAATTGGCTCTAGTTTTTGAGGTAAAGCTAAAGTAAAAAGAAATAAGTTTTAGTATTAATTCTTTACCAAAACCATATGAAAATATCGGCACTTCAAATTTTAACACTATATGCATCCTCCTTGATTCTAGTATCGCAAAGATTCTGCACAATGTTTACTGACGATATTGTTGGGCATCCAATATTTATTATTTTGTGCAAGCTCTATCCTAAAGTATGCTTGCTTGGTAGGTTAATATTTCTTCTTTGCTTTTGTCTAAAAAAAAGCCACATATTAACAAAAACTGTAGGAGTTGATAAAGACAAGGTGTTCGTAACGAACTCATAATTTTTAAGACAAAAAGTACTTTTAAACTTAAAATAAGACACGAACTGATAGTTTCAAGGTCTGATGGCTAAAATAAAACTGTTGTTACTAAATACGTCAATAGATAATAACATTTAGTAGGGTATCATTAAATTAATATAGCTGTAGGAGGATAGTTATTTATTTTCAATAAATACTTGTGTTTCGTTTATTTCAAGAACCAGAGTCAATCCAAAAAAAGTAAATGCATACCTTGTGTATGTCTAAAACACGTATTTACAAAAATCAATTACATAAAATAAGTGCCGCAGATTTAATTATTTTTTTCCCGCAGAGTATAGCAGTGAACTCTGTTCCCAAATAAACAAACAAAACTGTGAAGCGGAAATGATGAGACACCAGAAAAGAGATAGGTAAGATAGGAGGTTCAAGCCTTCAGAATTCTAGTTTTTATCTTTCAACATTCTCTACTGTGAATTTAAGATATTTATAATCAAAAAATCGTGAATGAAATCATTTCTAAAGAGTGCAACACGTATACAGCTTGTCTAAACTGAAATGACGCGTCCCACTCCTTCATTTCATTTACGTGTGTGTGTGTTAGTGCGGTGCTGTGGCACGTCATTTCAGTTTGTATAAGCTCTAATTAGTTAGTGTAACTAATTTAATTTATTAAATTAGTACCAAATATTTCTAAGATGCCTGTTACATAATACCCAAGAAACATATGGTCAAAATCGAAAAAAAAATTGGGTCTCCCATAGTAACTTGAAATCAGCTGATCAGGGCAATGTACTGGGGGGACGAATTTTTTTTTCATTTGCGACTATATGTTTCATAAGGAAAGTTGTTCATAATGATGGGTACTATCATTCCCCAAAATATGGTCCGCTAATTAAATTTCATCCTTTGTAATATCTTTTTTTCTCTTTTTCCTTACCTTAATTTCATTAAAATTCTAATTTAGCCTTAAAGTGAGAACCGTACTCAAAAATGTAATAGTTATTGATAACCTACTATTGGGAAGAAACTGTCTCTCAAGACACAGCTCACGCTAATTTGAGGGACAGGGCATTCCATCTATGATGTACATTTGCTTGCAAATAAACGAAATTTTTACTTTTTACTTTTTACTTTTTGTAAATCAGATGACGTAATACGATAAGAAATATAGTATTTGATTGAGCATAAATATTGATTTTATTTTACAGTTAATTGCAGGAATCCTATATTGCTAATTCAAAACGTTGCAAAATCCACCAGTGGTTTCAAAAGTGCTTTTTTAGGGTTCCGTACGCGAAGGGTGCCAAACGGGACCCAATTTCTGAGACTTCGCTGTCTGTCCGTCCGTCCGTCCGTCCGTCCGTCCTGTCTGTCACCGGGTCCGTCTGCACGAACCGTAATAGCTAGAAAGCTGAAATTTTCACAGAATGTGTATATCTGTTGCCGCACCAACCACAAATACTGAAATACAAGAGATATTGCAAATTAAAGGGGGCCCCGATACAAGAGACGTGTTTAGATACACTTACGCATTTCAAAATTGGATATCTTGACTGAAACTGTTTATTTATTGTCATAGCAACCATGTCATAGACACATATACTACACATTTAAATATGATAGCATATTTCGCGTCAACCCACATGGTTGTGGTAGCTCAGCCGGTATGATGTAGACTCTCAATCCGGAGGTCGTCGGTTCAAATCTCGTGAAGGCATAAACTTTTAAAATTTTCTTTTTGTTTATTTTTTTATTGTTTTGAGTGCTTTTGATTTGTTGTACGATGGTACGGTACCCTTCGTGTGCGATACCGACCCACACTTAACCGATTTTTGACCGAGCGAGCGAAGCGAGCGAAGCGTCTCCGTTTCAGGTTTGGGCAAAAATGCTTTCGTATGTCCGGTTGTTCTCCTCTACAGGTCGCATTTATGAACCGATTCTCGTGAAATTTTGTGAGCAGGTTGGAAAAATAAATAGAATTTTTTACTCGAGCCAGTTTTTTGATTTTTTTCAAAATGGCGGAGATATGGGGTTTTAAAATGTAAAAAAATCGCTACAACCCAAACGGCTCGATGGATATTAACAAATGAGGTGTCGTTGGATTCGTAAAGACCATGAGAGTGAAACAGATGAGCGAGCGAAGCGAGCGAAGCGTCTCCGTTTCAGGTTTGGGCAAAAATGCTTTTGTATGTCCGGTTGTTCTCCTCTACAGGTCGCATTTATGAACCGATTCTCGTGAAATTTTGTGAGCAGGTTGAAAAAATAAATAGAATTTTTTACTCGAGCCAGTTTTTAGATTTTTTCAAAATGGCGGCGATATGGGGTTTTGAAATGTAAAAAAATCGCTACAACCCAAACGGCTCGATGGATATTAACAGACCATGAGAGTGAAACAGACTATATAATTTTAGTAAAAAGTCAATAGGTTGTATTAAAGATCGCGAAATGTAGTTTACAAAGTTATTGGTGCGGCTACTTTCATACTGCATGTACGTAACCAGGTACATTCATAAGTTTGTATGTGTTATTGAAAGAAAATTATTTGGGTTATTTTTTTATGTGTGTTAGCAGTTCAGCTTTCCCACCGACATACTCGCGAGGTCTACAGCTCACAGAGCCACTAGTTATTTAAATATGTAACCCTCGTAATATATCCTCAAATACCACGTGTTTTTTTAAACAACACAATGCAGTGCCTTTATTCCTGCTAGCCCGGTTCTCTCTAAATAAGGATAAAAATTCAGGTAACTTTTTTTGCACTTTTTGTACGTGTGAAATGTCAATAGCCCCAGATAAACGCTATCTGAGGAATGTGAGAAAGGCACTTTGTAATATAAAAATAGTGGGTCTCATAGACCCCCAGTTTCTGGAAGAGTGGTCAAATTTTACAGGTAATTAATGAAAATTAACAAATAGCGGCACGTGATTGGCTTATTGTTTACCAAGAGTTTATAAAGAAACTGCGCGTAAGAGCTATCAGGGGGTCATTCATACATACATAACATACGGGAATGTACGGAATACGGAATTCATAACTAAATTTCATCTTTCTTACTTACAATAAATATGATAATGTAAACACACCCTTTGCGAGCATCAACACTGATTCGTTAATTCATCTCATTATTTACGCATTCTTTTTAGGACTACCCTAGATATTTATTTTTGTTTTCTTTTGCGCCTGTCGGTTTGCTATTATTTATTTTATTACCTAAGTGTTTCTCAAGTAAGTGAATTGTATAATTCTTTTTGAGAAATAAATATCTTAAACCATAATGTTTCCTGTAATAGGTAATAATGATAATAACACAGGCTGGTGTGTCGCGAACTCGGCTCTACACACTTAATGTACGAGCTAACACGTACAACAGTCAAATCAGCATTGTATAAAATCGTTCATTTATTGCACTTTTGGCAATTACCTACTTTTCGAGTCAGTTCGTGTACAGCCATCAAGCGAGCGTCGCGTTCTCATTATCATTACATCATCTATAGAGTTTTTACCAGTATTTCAATACAGTTTTATTATCAGTTTAATCAGTCTTTCAGTCATATCAGTCTCATAGCTCCGGACACCCCGGAACATTGGTCCTTCGAACCTACGGGAAGACTGGATTTGAACACGTGTCCGTGTCGCGTAGAAGTTACACGTGTCGCCATTTCCGCTTACCGTGAAAAAGACTCAGTGCCGCTACGGTCTACTAAAGAACTTCAACTGTGCTATCAAGTGTCGCAGTGACTATCAAGGAGGAACTGTGCTATCAAGTGTCGCAGTGACTATCAGTTATCATCAGGACTATCAGTTATCATCAGTACTATCAGTTATCAGGACTATCAAGGATTGGAGTGAGATTGAACATCATCAGTTCATTCATTAACCAGCAGCAGTATCAGCAGTGTTGGCCGGGGAGACGTGTTCCAGCCAGCCCCTAATTAGCAGTTCAGCAGTAATCAAGTAGTACGAGTCGATCAAGTAAGATCTTTCCTTTTTACATAACTACATTATGGCTTCTTTCAACGAAATCAGCGCTGCTCAGCAGCAACTGGCTCAAGCGATCGAGTCTGTTCTTACCAATTTCAAAAAGGATGGCGCGGAGAGAAAAACTTCGGGCTATTTTGAGAAGAAAATAAATGTGTTGGATAGCCATTGGTATGAATATGAACGCAATTTCAATAAAATGTCTGCCATGGACATGGAACCAGGTGTGAAGCAGTATATCACGAATGATAGGGAGACAGTGCGTGAAAGATATACGAGCATCAGAGAGTACATTCAGGCTCAAGCTTCAGAGAGAAGATCGGAGCCGCCCGTCATCAAGCCAGCTACTTTTGTAGTCCAGCCTCCGGCGTTTGGAGTCTCGCCGGCGGCGCCGGGTGGGTCTGCCAGCCCGCAGGCATCCAGCGCAACGGCAAGCAAGACCGAGGAAATGATGAGAAAACAACAGAGCAACTTCAGGGCCTTCCATCGCACTCTATCAGCTATTAATATTGATACAGTATCAGAAAAGTGGGAGTTAGAGGATCTTCTCAACACCGTACAGTCCCGCTGGACTACCATCGACAAGTTTCACTGGGAGTTAGACAGCGAGTTGAACGGCTCTAACAAAGATTATGAAGATGCCTACACTACCTACGAAGGAAAATACGAGGCTATCAAGAAGGCCATAAACAAGAAAATGTGGTCGGTTTCTCACATCGGGAAAACTACCCCTAAAATCGATTTACCTATTTTCTCCGGGAATTACAACAGTTGGATTTCATTCAAGGACCTGTTCAGTGAAACCATCCATAAAAACCCTTCTATGTCAAATGCTCAGAAAATGCAATATCTAAAATCAAAGGTGAAGGGTGAAGCAGAAAAATTAATACAGCACTTGCACATCAGTTCCGAGAATTATGACACTTGTTGGAACATACTAAATCAACGCTACAACAATGAAAAATTAATTTTTAATTCGCTTATGCATACTATCACGAATCTCCCGGCTATGCAACAAAAATCAGTAGCTCAAATAAAACGCCTACATGACACTGCTCTCGAATGTCTCAACGCAATGAAAAATATGGGAATCAATATCAGTACATGGGACCCTATGATAGTCTATCTCCTGTCACAGAAATTGGATACAGAGACGTATACTGACTACGTAGAGTCCGTTAACAAACCTAGGGAGCTGCCAGTTTTGAAGGAGTTCCTGGAATTTTTAGAGTTGAAATTCACGACTCTAGAAACATCGCGCAGAAAGCAAGATAATTCTACGCAAAAGAATCAAGTACAAGAAAAATATCAGTCATCAAATTACAATAACTACAAAAAATCATTCACCACAAAAATAAATGCAATTTCACAATCAAACGATAACGGCGCAAAATACACGTCAGCAAAATACCATTGCGCGTTGTGCGATAGCAACGAGCATGGAATCTATTTTTGTAAACGGTTCCTAGATTTGCCGCCTTTCAACAGACTGAAGACAGTGAAGAGATTGAGCCTCTGCCCTAATTGTCTTTTTAGGCATGACAATAAATGTCTTTCTGATAGGGTTTGTCGAGAGTGTGGTCAAATCCATAATAGTTTATTGCACGAGGCGTTTGCACATTCCCCCCACCCGCCGACGGACGGCGCGGGTACAGGTGGGTCACACTGGGCGGGGGCGGCGAAGAGCGCCTCCAACGGAAATGCAAGCGCAGAAAAAAATAATAGAAGCAGTTCACACGTGTCGCTGCAAAATGACCTTTACGAAGTACTTTTGCCTACCGCTCTCATCAATGTTCAAGCACTAAATGGATCGTATATCAAGATGCGCGCCCTTTTAGATCAGGGTTCCCAGGTCTCACTAATCACAGAAAATGCAGCTCAGCTCCTGAAAATACCTAGGAAGAGATGCAAAGGTGGGGTTTCGGGAATCGGAGCAAGGGAAAACAACTGTAAAGGCATGATTACAATCATTTGTTCTTCAACTGCAAGCGACTTCTCTTTCGAAACAGATGTGTTGATTATGAAGCAGCTCATGAAAGATTTACCAAGTCAGACAATTTCCAAACCAGACTGGTCATACCTGGAACACATCCAATTGGCCGATCCAGAATTTAATAAAAGTCGCCCTGTAGACATTTTGCTAGGTGCCGACGTTTATTCAAATATATTAATGAGCGGGATATGCCATGTAAACCCATCTTTACCGACCGCTCAACAAACTCAGCTCGGATGGATTTTGAGTGGCAATGCAAAAACATATCAGTGCAATGTAGTACTCAATGATATCGACAGTATTCAGAAATTTTGGGAGATAGAAGAAATATCTGAGGAGTCAAATTTATCTTCTGAAGATCAACAGTGCATTGAGTATTATCAGCAAACAACATTAAGACGAGATGACGGTCACTACGAAGTGAGGTTGCCGTTAAAATCAGATTATCAAGAAAAATTGGGCCAATCAAAATCAAAAGCGATCGCACAGTATTATAAGTTAGAGCAGAAACTTTCAAGACAGCCGAGTATTGCGCAACATTACAAGTTATTCATTGACGAGTATGCATCGCTCGGTCATATGACACCCGCTGACACAGTACCTACCAGCGAAAACGGTGGTTTATTAAAATGCTATTTACCTCATCATTGCGTCACACGCGAAGACTCCACGACTACCAAGTTGCGCGTGGTTTTCAACGCATCAGACAAAACTTCATCAGGGGAGAGTTTGAATGACGTAATGTACAGGGGCCCTAATTTGCAACAAGATTTACAGAGCCTCATCATCAAGTGGAGGCAACATAAATACGTATTTACGGCCGACATAGAGAAAATGTTTAGGCAGATATGGGTTCATCCTGAAGATCAGAGATTGCAGATGATCATATGGAGAGACAATCAGTACGAGAGGCTGCGGGAATATCAGTTAGCCACGGTGACCTACGGCACAAAGGCCGCTCCATTCCTCGCCATGATGACGCTAAAACAGTTAGCCCAGGATGAACGAAAGAACTATCAAAGCAGTCCAGCACCGAGTATCCTAGAACAGTCAATCTACATGGACGACTTGATCCATGGTACACACTCTATAGAAACAGCTAAGCAGTTACAAGCAGATATGATTAACCTATTACAATCAGGAGGTTTTAATCTAAGGAAGTGGAAATCAAATGCACCGGAGTTGCTAGAGGGTGTAGAAGCAGATCAGAAGCAGGCAGAAAATTTTGACTTCAAACAAGCGGAGTCAACCAAAGCCTTAGGCCTCGGGTGGAATCCACAAAATGATGTATTTACTTTTCAAGCAGGAATACTATCATCATCTTCAAGACCAACCAAGCGGTCTCTTTTATCAGACATTTCGAAGCTTTTTGATCCCCTTGGGTGGATCGCCCCAGTCACTACTAATGAAGAGTCCAAGCAAATCAAGCAAGCAACTGTGACGCAAATATCAAGTGATTGCGATACTATAAAGCAGTTATTGGAAAAGCAGTCTTCATTAAATAAAGCAGTAAGGATATTAGCATGGGTCCTCAGATTTACAAGCAAGAAAGAAAAGCAAGATTATTTGACAGTACAAGAGTTGAGAAGAGCGAACAGGTTAATAGTACAAGGCATCCAACGGGAATCATTTTTTGATGAAATAAGCAACTTATCAGAAAACAAAGCAGTCAGCAGTAAAAGCAAAATAGTTAGTTTAAATCCCATATTAGATGAAGAGGGCATTCTACGAGTCGGGGGTAGGTTGAGACACGCGAACCTTAACCCTGAGATGAAACATCCAGCCATCATCCCAAGCAACACAAGACTAGCAGATCTGATCATCGACCAGGCCCACAAAATCACATATCATGGTGGGGCACGTATTACGACATCTTTCATCAGACAGAAATATTGGCTTCTGGGTGGCAACAATGCCACTAAAAAACGACTACGCTTATGCGTAAAATGCAGAAAACACAGCCCCATTCTTCACCCTCAGTTAATGGGAGACTTACCATCAGCACGCACCAACCCATCGCGCCCATTCTATCACTGCGGCGTCGATTACACTGGCCACGTCAACGTCAAAGCTAACAAGGGCCGTGGTATCAAGACCACGAAGGGGTACGTGGCAGTGTTTGTATGTATGGCTACGAAAGCCGTACATCTAGAGCTGGTCTCCGATTTAACAGCGTCGGCCTTTCTGGCTGCATTGAAAAGACTAGCTGCCAGGAGGGGCCAGCCCGGACATCTATACAGTGACCAGGGGACTAACTTTATAGGGGCCAATAAAGTACTAAAACAGGAATTAGCAGCATTGCAAGAAATATTTGATCAAGAATTTCAGGCAGAGATAGCAAGCATGGGCATCGAATGGCACTTCAACGCACCCTCTTGGCCCTCGGCAGGGGGGCTCTGGGAGGCTGCAGTAAAAAGCCTAAAACACCACCTGAAAAGAGTAATAGGCGATCAGAACCTAACTTACGAAGAGTTTTCCACGCTTCTAAGTCAACTAGAAGGATGCCTGAATTCACGCCCACTCTGCACAATGACAGAAGACCCCGACGACCTAGATTTCTTGACACCGTCACACTTTTTGGCGAGCGGTCCCATTTTGACCCTCTATGATACCGAGAAAGATCTAAGAACAAGATGGCATCTGCCTCAGAAAATATTCAGTGATATCTGGAGTCGTTGGCGTGACGAGTATTTAACCCAACTCTCATCACGTAGCAAGTGGCGTCATTCTCACCCCAATATCAAGTTAAATGACGTAGTCATAATCAAGGACGAAAACCTTCCCCCCGGAAAATGGGCTTTGGGCCGTGTAGTACAAATGCATCCCGGCGGAGATGGTTTAGTGAGAGTTGTAACCCTAAAAACAAAGGGTGGCCTTATGAAACGGCCAGTCATCAAACTTGCGATTCTGCCTGTCAGCCAGAATGCAGAGCAAGAACAAGGAAATCAATCAGAAGAAAGAGAGCCAAAACCTAAATTAAAATCAAGAAGCAGAAAGACATTTTCAGTTGTATCATCAGTACTCATGGCTCTATTTTTCATGTTTTTGGCAGTGCCATCTATAAACTGCGCCTACAATATATCTCCGCTACAGAACAACAACACCCTGTATTTTGATCGGATTAATAACATGAACATAATTCGAGACGACTGGCGCCTTGTTGTCTACTATGATACTCAACCTTATCAAGAAGGAAATATGGCACTTGTAAAGTACATAACATACCTGAGTAACATATGCACAAAAATACAGTTACAGTCACATTGCGAAGGCATCATGTTGCAGCTGCGTCATGAGGCTACTGAACTTCAATATTATTATGATATAATCATGAATCATAATACCAGAACATCGCTCCGTCGTCGGCGCCGCGGCCTTATCAATGGAATAGGATACATTGCTAACAGCCTATTCGGCGTCTTGTCGGAAAAATATGAGCGTGATATAAACCTTATCAAAACGAATCAGAACCACCTAGCATCACTGTGGAAAAATCAAACCTCCGTAGTAGAGGCGGAGTTTAACATGCTGAAACGAACAGAAGATTTGATGGACAAGCATCATAAGATAATAAACAAGAAACTCACCGGCATCGAAAATGCAGTTCATCAAGTAAAATTAGCCGTTCGGAATGAATCGCTGATCAGCGATTTTTTATCAACAGCCATGATTACAAACAATATTTTAATCAATCTAAAAAGTATTCATCAGATGCTGCTGGAATCAGTCACAAATATTTATAATGGCAAATTTAATTTCCATTTACTTACCCCGGATCAGTTGCGACATGAACTTGGTGTGATATCTGAGCAGCTCCCAAAGGACTTGTCGCTACCAATCAAGAAAACAGACAGTTTATCACAGATATATAACTTGCTACAAGTGCGTGCAAGAGTTACAGCCAACTTCATAATATGTGAAATCAAGATACCTCTCATTGGAGAAAACACGTATGAAATTTTAAATGTGATCCCGATTCCCCGACTGATAGGAAATAAAGAGATAACAGTAGTCCCAGTGTCAAATTACGTCGCAGTAGATCTGCGGCGAGATGCGTTTATTGAGATATATATGCAGGAGATACGGTCTTGTTTACATAAAGATCCAGAAAATATTCTATGCCATATCAAGAGGCCGATTCGTATGATCAAGGAAGATAAAAGTTTATGCGAAGTATTACCAAACAATACAAGGTGTAAAACGATAACAAGACCATGTAGTAATAAATGGATAGAGCTAAACAAAGTAAATTCTTATATCTATTTTTGTTGCGAGCAGTGTCAGTTGAAACTTGTATGTGGCGATCAGATTACCCCACTAACAATTACTCACGTTGGATTCTTCAATATAGATCAAGGATGCGTTATCAAAACAGCTGATTTCTTTATATACTCACACAGACACGAAGTTACCCAGATTAATGTAAGCGTCAAAATAGAAGCACCAGAAATTTCCCAGATAAATCATATTATCAATATATCATTACCAGATTTATCGACATCCGAAATGGACAGAGTCGACTCAAAATTTAATCAGATTCAGCTTCAAAAAATCGAAAAGAATATCGAAATAATGAAGAACAATGAGCCTCTCGCAGTTGGAGTATCATACAGTGATATACATCATTATGCAGCGATATACATATTGTTCGCTCTGGTAGCAGTCATCGTCGTGGTGTGGGCGCGGCGGCGCTTCAGTTGTCGGCTCAGGCCTGCTAGCGCCGCGGCCGCAGCGGAGCCACCGGCGGCCTCGCCCGCAGCGGCAGCATCCACCAGTGTACAGTGTACTGAACATTACAGTGAAGTGAGTGAATTTACCAAGAGAAGTGCGTGTGTGCCGGGACCAGCCAAGCGTACCCTTTTTACTAACGATCAAAGTGTGCGAGTGTTAATGAAAGACACTAGTTCATCGCCTATAGTGAATCGATCAGTTTTTAAAATATCAGACGGACATGTAGATTCTTAGTTTTAATACTAAACATATAATTTCTTTAACATAAATTGTAAAAGAGCAGGATAAGTGAGAATATTTTAATCTTAAGCTACTAACAAAATGAAATATTTTAGTTATTTAAGCTTAAATCATCATGTATCATATCAGCATCTTATCATCTATACAAAACTAACCCCATTTCTCTCGCCCGGGAATATGTACGAGCTAACACGTACAACAGTCAAATCAGCATTGTATAAAATCGTTCATTTATTGCACTTTTGGCAATTACCTACTTTTCGAGTCAGTTCGTGTACAGCCATCAAGCGAGCGTCGCGTTCTCATTATCATTACATCATCTATAGAGTTTTTACCAGTATTTCAATACAGTTTTATTATCAGTTTAATCAGTCTTTCAGTCATATCAGTCTCATAGCTCCGGACACCCCGGAACACTTAATGAGTGTTTTTTTATGTACCTATGCACCAGCTGCTAGCGGGTGGCACGCATCACACGATGGCGCGCGCGCCGCCGGCGCAGTCCCCGCTGGTCCGGGCGCGCCTCAACGGACTGTTGACTGCAGCACCACTGAATTATACAGGGTGAAATTAAATTAGCTGACCATATTTCGAGGAACGATAGTACCCATCATTGTGAACAACTTTCCCTATGAAACATATGGTCGCAAATGAAAAAAAATTTTCGCCCCCCAGGACATTTTACCCCGGTCAGCTGATTTCAAGTTACTATGGGAGACCCAAATTTTTTTTTCGTTTGCGACCATATGTTCTTTGGGGAAAATTCTTCATAATAAAATTCCCCAAAATATGGTCAGCTAATTTAATGTCACTTTGTATATGTTTGGTGATGCATGGAGGGATATTGTGCGAGAGTGCATGTGGCAGGTTCAGCGAGAATGATGAATGAGTATGCTGTCCTCCACAAATACGTAATGGAACAATTAATAAATAAATATATTCGCGACGGACCCTATTCTTGTTATAAAAACCATTTCGAGTTTCTTTGATTAGTTAGAGTATAATTATCTATAAGGTACTCAATCAGGTGAATTTATGTAAAACTAGAATCTGTGACGGACGGACGGGGAAACCTCAATGTCTTGTTTATCCTTACCCACTAGCATAGGGGCTGGGCAGATAGAGGGGTTTCCCAAGACCCGAGTGAAATATCCCCGCAATGCAAATTTCCACATGGCCAGTCGTTCGATACCGATACAATCTGTTTTAAAGCATTTTAGCGTCAGTCAGACTCAGGCTGTGAACCAGACGGCCGCGCGCGCGGCGGCGAATAAAAAGAAAAAGGCGCGCGTTTTAAAATTACTTTAGTTTTTTTCTGTTTTATTGCTAGTTTTGGTGTAAGTGATGAAGGGACAAAGCAAAAGGTTCGTGGACCACAAGGGGGAGGCTTTCAAAATGGGATTTTGGAAGAGAAAAGTGTTTGAGGACCGCAGCATCAACTTTCCAGAGTTGGTAAGTTAAGTTTTTTTTTTTGGGACCCAAATTTTTTAGTGGTCTCGGCTTCAAGGCTGCAAAGCTCAGCAAAGCCTGTTTTTTAAATGTTTCGGCGATTGGGACTGCATTTTTGGGTGATTTATGTTTTATTTTTTAGCAAAAAGTTCTGCATGTTACTTTTTACAGCAGTAGTAAGTAGTAGTTGAACAAAAACATACTTACTAACAACTGGTTTACTAACTACTACTTATAACTTATATTTCGATAATATGTTTGGGATACCAATAAAAATGCATATTCATTTATTACATCTGTACGAATATGGTCAATAATGAACATATAAATTATGAAATATGGGAGTCATTTTACTAAAATAACTCAACGTTTTTTGAAACCTTATGAACCCTAATGATGACTATAGTAGGATTAACCTGAACTAGGTCCCATTAAATCCTCCATAAATAACACATGTCATTCTTTGTTGTAGGTACCTACTTTAAGTAATTAATTAGTAAATTTGTTAATTACTTTAAATAATTAAAGTAAATTAATTAGCAAAAATCGGCCAAGTGCGAGTCGGACTCGCGCACGAAGTATTCCGTACCATTATCTATTAAAACAGCAAAAAAATCATGTCTGTTGTATGGGAACCCCCTTTAATATTTATTATAATCTGGTTTTTAGTATTTTTTCTTATAGTTACAACAGAAATACATCATCTGTGAAAATTTCAACTGTCTAACTATCACGGTTCATGAGATACAGCCTGGTGACAGACGGACAGACGCACGGACAGCGGAGGCTTAGTAATAGGGTCCCGTTTGGCACTCTTTGGGTACTCACGTCCTGGATCTTTAAACTACCTACCTGCCAAATTACAGCTTCAGGTAAAGGATTATTTTTTCCCCGAGACGCCCTATAATTAGACCTAGAACGGCCGCTATATGATGAGCAGAGAAAAGAGAAAACGAGACATGCAATGGTTCCCAAAGAAAAAAACATTTATAAGTAAAGAGTTATTGTTACATGAAGTTCACACATGCAATTAGTAAGTATAGGTGTGTGTTTTCGGAAGTAAAAGTGTATGACTGATTTACATAACTAACAGGGATATTCCATAGCTTCGTATCGAATAACTGGCTAAAAGTGGGCATAGTTGTGCCTCTGCCCCGTATGAGAAGAGGCTGATGCTATGACAATCAATCAGCCCACACCTACCCACTGGGTATAGGCCTCTTCTCTACCACGCCCTCCGCTCCGGTCCTGCGGGTCGATTCTCGCGCCTTCGATATACGGATATCTACACCTATATCGAGTGATTTCGTATGGGAATCTGTCAATATAGGTCTCGATATCCGTATATCAAAGGCGCGAGAATCGTGCTCCTGTGCCTCCCGCATCCACGATATGTCAAGATAACTTGAAAATCGCGTGATAATCATAAATTGGCCAGTTCTAAATAAACTAAATAAAATATGTAGCCCTCAGTGCCTGAAGAACTCGGCCCGTTACTCAGGAACGAGTAAGTTTGAGCCCCACTGCACCGCGCCCGGCTAAAATTTAAATTCAGAATATTGCGGATACTTTGAACGTTTTACCCTAAATTATTTTTTACAATGAGACATAAAAAAAGGTCTTGCGGTTTGTCGGACCGGTTCGTTTTCCAATTTTATGTCACTTTTATCGCTGTAGGTACATTGCGGTCAGAGTCAAACAAACGGGTTGCTTTGAGTTTTTCTTTTATCGTTGCTGTTGTTGCACGAAATATCTATAGCAGGGAGCACTTACACTTCCTTTGAAACACACAACTCACCAATTTACGGGCGGCGGGGGACGAGGCGCCCGAGGCGGTCTGGCGGCCCGTCATCGTACATAGGTTGAATACAACAAACGTTTGGCGAGCCGCATTCCCCCGCAGGCGCAGTCAATTGGATATATAAGTCTCTGATCTATAGGGATATTGGTTCCGAAAAACTAACTGAATCTCCGACTAAAATACAAAAAATCGCTCAAGTTTTTTTTTTTAATAATTTTTGTATTTTTTTTTCGAAAAACTTGTGGGTTAGATAGGTTGATCTTTTTTCGCTCGTTAAATATTAACATCAACGGAGTAACACGGCGCTCAAGTATGCGCAGAATGGCTTACAATAAATTAACGAATGTTCTGTGCTCAGACAAACCTCAGTGGTTTAAGAGTACTTTTTATGAAATTATATATGTATATTTAAGATATACAGACAATAAATGAAATAAAAAAAAATATACGCGTGTAGCACCGTACACGTGTTAGAAGTAAAACTTCTGTAGCTAGATCATTAAGTGGTACCTATACTATACACCTATACCTACCTATACTAAAAGATTTAAATTTCCAATTTTGAGATCCAATCTCTGCTTCAAGTTACTTTTAAGTTTCAGACGTCCGATTATTTGAAATTATTTTATACTTGTACTTACTTTTAATACGTCATGTCATTTATTTCCCACCATTCCTTATCTACAATTTGTCGCGCTCGTGGTGATATACTTAACTCATTCAATAGTGTCACTACTATTTGCATCTCGCTCAGATTATATACCATCTGACGTCACGTCTTTAAGCCGTCTCGCTCAAATGTATGCATTGCTTTGCTTGTTTTAGAAATCTATATCGACCCGTGTGACATTGATGAAACTCTTTTCTTACAAACTGTATGGATCGCATCGCACAGCTGTCAAACATAAGTTCCGGTTCCAACAAAGAGGTTGAACGAAGTAGTTTGAGTCATGTCAGGCGGCGGCGGCGGCGCCATCTTGGCCATACCGGAAATCAAGAACTCGTGGAAGAATGCTTAAAATAATTTTTATTTGTTAACGTTTCATCAGGTTTTTCTCTCACTAATTAACATTCTTTATTGTACGAATGTATTATTATCTTATCTGATGAGTTATAAACCGTATTGAAAATAGTTGCGGTTTTAAAAGTCTTCAGCCGACCCTGACGTCACCGATTCCAATTTCCGTTACATTTCTTAGCCACTCGTGATAGCACCCGGCTAGTAGCAATTGAAAAGCAAATATATGAATAACCCACAGTTGAGAGGTTAAATAAATTTTACCCCCGTGCCCCAAGAAGTTTTACTTCAAAAAATATATATATGGTAGGTCTAGGTACACGGTTATGCCATAGACTTGGCGCGGGCTCTACCAGGCCCCCAGATAACAAACCAAAGCCCACACCTACAGATTTGAACTATTTATGAAAAATGGCTTCCGAAAAGTCTTAAATAAAAATCAGTCAAGTGCGAGTCGGACTCACACACGAAGAGTTCCGCACCATTGTGCAAGAAAAAATACAAAAAATATGTTAATTGTACACACACCCACCCTAAATATATTTGTAAATATATTTGAACACACACCTTAAATATACATTTTTTATGTTCCTGTAGCGGTATAACAGCTTTACACATTCTGTGAACATTTCAACAGTTTAAACTTCCTGCGGCGCTTCAACCCTTTGTGGGTCTTGGCTAATCAAAAAAAAAACACAACAAAATCAGTATATGGGTCATAATTTCATAATTTCTTTATTGCACACAAAAAGTTACATAGGACAGTAAAAAACATTGAAAACGTGTACAAAGGCGAGCTTATCTCTAATAAGAGATCTCTTCCAGCAAACCAAATAGGGATGAGACAGGTGGATTGCTGAGCAGGAGTAGACCCATGTGTACAATACATATAATTATTACTTACAAATCAATAGACTACATAAACTAGTGCATACTTATATAAATAAATATGAAATATATTTATATAATATACATAAACTAATAAATACTATACATACATACTACCTATAATTCTATAAAGACAGGTCATTCCAAACAAAGTGTGAAAAGTACTTCAATCGCAGCAAAATGTTCAATTTTAGGTTAAGTTGTGTATTTTCCTAAGATATATACTTTAGTTATTAAATCAGAGCTAAAAAAATTATACTTTATTAAAAAATGGCAAAAATCAAAAACACAGAAATTACTACAAAATCCACTGAAATGACGAAAATAAAAAATAAAAATGTTTGACATGAGCTTATAAAATTTTCTGTCAGCTTATATAAAAAAATATTACTGTATTTTGCCAAACAAAAAAAAATATCTTCATAAATTATTATATAGTACTGGCTATGGCTAGGTTTATGATACGCACGCGTGCATTTCATATAGTACTGTGCGAAACCGGTTTCCATTCAAACAAAACTTGAATTGAAGACCACTCTTGAACTTGACCGAAGATAAATAGTCAAAGGCAAGACACATGAGACGATCGTCTAGTCACAAAAGAGATAATAGTAGTCTAGTCACGACACCGGAATAATGAACATATTTAGAACAGTTAGGTTTTAGGTCATTATTATATTATTGTCTGTCTGTAATCTACTTTGCAATCTGCAATGTTCTGCGAAGCAATTTCCTGACAAAGAGTCGAAAGGGTGGTCGAGCACATTTCTACCAAATACAAGATAATAATCTTTACCTGAAGCCGGGACTCCAGTGATGAATTGGGTGGAAAACTGTCAGTTTCTCACGCTAGGTGGCGCATTCGTGATTGTACCTTAATATGACACGGGAACTGTCAAATTGTATGTAGTTTTTTAGTTTTGAATCTTTCCAACCTGAATGCAGTGCTTTCAAATGTAAAAGTAGGGGATACATTTATTACTATTATAAACCGCTCTAGCGAAACATAACGTCGAATTCTTTGCATGTTTACCTTTCTACCAGATGAGCTTTTTTCCAGCTACTGTCGCATTTTTCCTTGGAATCTCGGTTGGAAGCACCCGCACGGTCATCAGAGAATATATTTTATGTTTCTTTATCGCAATAAAAAGCACAAAAATCAAAACCCTGTACTTGACACTGACGTTAACAAGGTACAGTCACCAAAGCGCCATCTGGGTTTTAACTTTCAGTTTTGGTGTAACGACTCGCATGACATATTGAGTTTATATAATACAACGGCTAGAAATAATACAATTCTGATTTTGATCGTCAAGTTAACTTCAGACATGTTCCAATTTGAGCAGGCCTGGTATATCGAATTGCAAATATTAATACTCAAATTGCTAGGTTTATGATTATCGTTTATTATTTATAGCTTCAATGATATAAATAACCTACCTGTATACGTAAACTAATAGCGAATATATAAGAAAGTGGGTTACATAAAGTATGTCATTTACACCTGTATGACCTGTATCCCAGCATAGTAATTTTAGTAATGATTCGTTGAAGGAAACCGGTCTTTATCATGGTATGATAAAGACCGGTTTCCAGTATTACTGTAATAGAAGCTCAATAACAGTTGTTAATACCACGTGGTCCGAAATGTGCTTTTATTCACCGTTGTCAGTGATTGGGCCATCGATTTAACAAAAACAGGAACACCAAAAAATGGTAGACGTGTATTAGAACCGATAGATAAAGGAGAGATCTTGTAGCCCTTTATAAAGTCCGCACCGAGGGCACAAGCCTTTCGCCGGACACTAAGTATACCCTATCCAATATAACAATCAACTTGACAGCTAACCTAAAACTTCATAAAATCCAAATAATAATATCTTAAGTGCTGATAGCAGTGATGGCGATGACAACTCTGTAATTTCAACTGGATAAACAATTTCGATTCTTTCCGATTATTTTGTTAACATCCTTAAAAGTGGATTTTATGAACATTTAGGTTAGCTGTTAAGTTGCCAGTTATATTGGATAGGGTATAGTAAAATTAAGCCGTACTCCACTATGCTGGCTCAGTGTGGAAGGGTTTCGGGCTGGTGGCCAACCCGACTGTCGGAAAAGATAAAATGCAATAATAGTTTTCCTAGAATATTAGTTATGGAAGCTTTGACTACCAACAGGCTTTAGTTTTTGTTCTGGCACTACCTGGGCCTGGGACCACGCACCGATTAGCCAGGACCTACAGCTTATACAATATACCTACAATCGTGTCGTATGAAACACGGAAGCGTCCGCTTATTTAGTGCTATCTCGATCCATGCTTAAAAGCAACTTGACAGCCAACCTAAAACTTCATAAAATTCACTTTTAGAACCCTGGGGATGTTACCAAATCAATCGGAGAGAATATAAATTGTTTATCCATTTAAACTAACACAAGAGTTATCGCCATCACTGCTATTATAAGCACTTAAAGATATTATTATTTCATTTTCATACATATTAAAGGTAACTGAAGAATCAAGAATGAAATGCTATACATCTTTCCGATTCACAAATGTTTAAAGGGTGTATCGATTCTTTTGATTAATCGATTTTTATCAGCAATAGCAAACTAACAGGCTAAGATTGACATCTGCCAAGTTGTCTGTTATTATATTAGATTCACTGCTATAGTGCATTTCACAACGATTTCGGCACTGTGAATTGTCGTTTCCGGTACCTACCTATGACATGATCCGTCTCCTCTCCAAGGTCTCTTTTTTGAATTTAGATTTCGCCAATACTTATTCAGCTGTTACCATTCCACATAAAACAAGTGAATTTGAATGTTATGTGATAGCTGTGCGAAGGCCAACTAATAATTTCATGATTCATAATAACCGGCCAAGTGCGAGTCGGACTCGCGCACGAAGGGTTCCGTACCATTATCTATAAAAACCCGCAAAAAAAATATGTATGGGAACCCCCCTAAATATTAATTTAATTTTAATTTAATTATTTATTTTTTTAAGTAAATAATACACTCAATATATTGTGAACATTCTAAGCGTCTACCTGCTACCATTATCAATATCGAGCAAAAATGAGCAAAAAAATAAGGGTCCCACGTGACTTCAATATTTATTTATTTATTTATTTATGATAATATGAGTTCTCCAGCTCAATTTTTCATCAATGACACCAAGATATTTAACCTTACTATCAACGAAATAAGTTTAAACACTTTGTTTTTGTTTGCACATAGATAAAGTATGCATCGTCGATAAATCTTGGTTAATTAAATACGATAAGCTAATATTAGTGTCGTAGTAATAATTAAGTTTCTGAAAAGATAATTAGCAAAGAATTCGATCGTTTAAGAACAAATAGGAAGAACAACAAATATTAGAAGACTGTTTAAAATGTTAAGCTTATCACACGGTAATGATGGCAAGTGGCATAATGAGGCATCAGTCAGATATGATCTAAACCAATTAAATGAAATAAGTATGAAATTGAAAAATAAGGCATCCGGGCATCTGAAGCATCATTCAAATAAGTCTTACAACAACAACAGTTTTGTTAGTCAACTTTAGGTCTTCAAAATTACTAAGTAAAGAAGGAATGAATGAAGAAATGCGGATGAATATTTACCTCAGATATTTACATTACATTGTATCCTCAGTACGTAAATCCCTCATTTTGAGTCAGGTCGAAACACCTAAAGACGACAGATTTTTTCGTAACCAATAAATAAAACAAGTATTTCTGTCGATTCTCCGAAAATGTATTTTTACCTTTTCGAAGATACCGACCCAAAATACTCATATACATCACCAAGAATCACAATATAACGGTCAATGCTGTTTTGGGTCAAAGAATTATGAAAACAAAACTTCCCGGCAGAATTTTGTGGAGATAAATATTGATTATAGTGTAGAAGATAAAAATAAACGGTCAAGTTCGAGTAGGACTTGCGGACCAAGGGTTCCGATGACACTTGGAGAGCGTAACGGTGTAATGAGGTTTCCACATAAACAACTTAAGTATGATGTCATCCATGTAAACATTATCCGTCATCCGAAATGAAGATCTCATCGAGAGGTGTCATATCTCCATACAAACCAGTGGTTTTGAGTTAATTTGAAGTCGACTTCATTTTTTTTCATTATTTTTTGTTTCGTGATTTTTAGTTCTAAAGTAAACTTGTAACTATAATAACATAAAGGCTTAATGGGCGCTGTCAGAGTCTTTAATTAAGTACTTCTTCACTGCAAAAGGATCAAACACCGCCCATTTTTCATGTTTTCTACCTTTCCAGTAATTAATACTGCTGAACCGGTGTTGACAAAACATTTTAAGGATAATCACATGAAAGTTAGGAAAGTCCTCTACGATTTACAGAAAACCGCATTAAAATCCGTTCACCCATTTGTCCGCTATTTCTTGATAAGTACATAACTTTTGAACGGCTGAACGGATTTTGATGAGCAACGGAGAGCCGCGACGCTCGTGAATAAATATGTCACTAATGTGTATTGCACTTTCCTATTTCTATTACTATCTGTGATCTAGATATTCCCTTCATTGCAAATGGAATTTTAATAAATGGTATTGGATGACGCGCGGGACGCTACATGCAAATGTAATGAAATTACTTTCGCCCCTTCATTCTCAGCAGTGTATGGCACTTTGAATAGCCTGTAATAATGATATTGAAAATATACGATGGCAACACTTGCTTACCACTGCGTGTTTTTAAATTAAATACTTGGTTTATCTCAAATAATACGATATTTTATTTATATTTATAAAATTATAACACACCCATAGCCATATTATTTCATAATTTCATAATTTCTTTATTGCACACAAAAAAGTTAACAAAGCACGGTGGGTAATATAAAGTGTACAATGGCGAGATTATCTCTAAAAAGAGATCTCTTCCAGCAAACCAAGTTTCGACAAGAGAGATAGCTGATATTTTTCCAAGTACTACGTACTAATTTTCTGAAGTATTTTATGATTATGATTAGTTATGGTGATATCGTTTAAAACATGAGGAAAATAAATATACCGATATAAGTTGTTTTGTTGTTACCACCATATATATTATATGCGCAGTTGGTAAAGCAAAATGGAATCCAAATCGATAGATTTGCATGTGATTATTGCTATTGCAACAAGAAAACTATAATATTAAGAGTAATTTATAAGGAAAACAGTAAGTATACAGGACAATACTCCAACACCATACAATCATTAATAATAATATTCATAAGTAGAGACATAAAGAATATTTTTCTATCCCGATATAAAAATGTTTGCTCTTGAATATTTATTATAGGAAATGCAGTAATATACAGGTGACTGAAACAACTGTATACAGGGTGGTTGAAATCCTAGTTATATTTTAAGGGGTTGTTAGGGACATCATTCTGAGCAACTTTCACTATGAAATCAAATCGGTTTTCACAGTCATCCTGTATATTCCTGATAGGTGCAACAGACTGCAACATATGCCCTGGTTCAAAAATTGGTTAAATCCAGGGAGCACTTATCCAGTGGAGAGCGCATAGATACATTTTCCTTTGAAACACAACTCACCAATTTACGGGCGGCGGGGGACGAGGTAAGAGCTGTGATTGGTCAGCCACTGCGAAACTGTCTGGCGGCCCGTCATCGTACATAGGTGGCGTATGCGAACGTTTGTTGAATACAACAAACGTTTGGCGAGCCGCATTCCCCCGCAGGTGCAGTCGATTGGATATATAGTCTCTGGTTAAATCACAGCCTCATCAGTCATCAGCCAATCACCTGGTATTATTCAAAATTGTGTCACGTGATTGGCCGAAACTGATATAACCAACCTGTCAGTGCTAGAAAACTCATTATTTGTTTAATGATTGTTGGAGTGTCTTATTAAATTAATCATAATTATATTTTTAAGTGTATTTTATACAGATTGGAAAAATAGTTAGCCCATTTATTTTTGTTAATGGAAATATACATAATTATACTTCATGCACTTATACTTTTCTTGAAAAATACTTCAGAAAAAGAAAACGTATAGTGTGCGTGGCATCACCATCAGGTATACACTGCTAGTAGCCCAAATATTGGCTAGGCTAGTAGCCCAAATAAGGCTGGATTTCACCAACAAAAAGTAATACGACAATAACTATACCGGGGATATGCAAAATTAGGTGATCTGATTTAGGTGTCACTGGTGTCTATGAAAAAGTAGAAGGTACTCTCGAGTAAGTGTTACTCTTTCGTTCGTAAAATCAAGCCTTAAGAAGCCCAAAGAATAGAGGATTGTTTCTGTCAAATCACCATCACGTCAATGGAATGCTATTGGACATTTGTCATATATCGTGATAAAGTTCATGCTACGTACTATATTTCCCTCATTAGACTGCGGTTCAATCGATGAATGGCGTAGCAGATTAGTTTAAACCGAGATATTACGGTATTATTGCACTGCACATGTATCTAAAAATAAATCTAAGAATGCATGTCCGAGGTAGATATCTAAAACGCTAAACGAGAATTGTCGATATTAATCGATAAAAATGCAATGTAATAATTCAATTTGAATAGTCGTGTTTTTTACTCAGTCAAGTCTTCCTTTGACTAAACACTATTCGCCATTTTGATTCCCACTTGATGTCACTCCGATAGTAATCATCGAAGTTTTGTACTTGGTGCTTGCAGTCGTCGTGTGTTTACTAACGGAGTGACGTCATGAGCGAAACATCATGGCGGCTAGCGTTTCCGCGCGACAATGCACATTCAAAAAAGTTTCCACAAAGGCCTATTCTCATGTGTAGATGAGGTAATAGAAATGGCTAGCCCCCTGTCACGCAAAATGGAGTATTGAATAACCGGTTGTGGGCATAGTTGTGCCGGTGCCGCTGCCACCCCCCATAGTTGTGCCGGTGCCGCTGCCACCCCCCATAGTTGTGCCGGTGCCGCTGCCACCCCCCATAGTTGTGCCGGTGCCGCTGCCACCCCACATAGTTGTGCCGGTGCCGCTGCCACCCCCCATAGTTGTGCCGGTGCCGCTGCCACCCCCCATAGTTGTGCCGGTGCCGCTGCCACCCCCCATAGTTGTGCCGGTGCCGCTGCCACCCCCCATAGTTATGCCGGTGCCGCTGCCACCACCCAAAGTTGTGCCGGTGCCGCTGCCACCCCCCATAGTTGTGCCGGTGCCGCTGCCACCACCCATAGTTGTGCCGGTGCCGCTGCCACCCCTCATAGTCGATAGAGTCAACTCAGAATGCACAACAACGATGAAACCACACCTCAATACCAATGCACAGCGTCACGTGTTTTTCCATACGAGCTGAAGTTTGCATCCACGGCGTTTAGTATATTATTAATCATCACATTGCCCAATGAAAAGTGTGAATTACTTATGAGAAATACATATTTTGTTTATCGATTTATTTATGAATAACCTCCATGGGTCAGTTATGGGTCACCGCACTTAATGGCAATTTGGGTGCCAATTTAAAGATGTTATCGCAGGGTCAGGGTACATACGTTAAACATAATGTACGCTGTATGAAATAAGCGTTGATAGATTGCGATAAAAAACCTAATGATAGATAGATTTATGTATAAATTAGACCGTCGCGGCATCGAGTACCATCTCACGAGGTACGGTCTCTTTATTAATCTGTGGTACGCTGGTGGTACGGTACAAGCGGTATACTCGTCCAACGATCTTTTGGCGTGTGAGTGACGTTTACAGGGGGGCGTCGCTTCTACGCAACCTCATGCAATTATCCGGACAAAAATCGACAGTTTTACCTGTCACCGCACGCCAGAGATACAACAAACGTTTGGCGAGCCGCATTCCCCCGCAGGCGCAGTCAATTGGATATATAGTCCCTGCGTTTCGACAGATCCTAAAAAGAGATCGTTTGACTCACAGTAAAATACGGTATCGACATTCGAGAACGAAAAGTCACGTGACTGATATATTTTCCTTTAGTTATTGTTCTGAGATATTTTCTATGGCATGCATTGTGCATGAACACACGGAAACCATAGTAAGGCTTCACTAAGCCTTATTCGATTTCGCACGTCATTTAATACCTACTTAGATATTAACTTCAGGAGAACTCTGCATTTCTTATAAGACAGAAATACAGGCATTGGGTTAACCCCCATAATGCACAATTGATAATTTCATTATTGAATGCATGAAAATTATAATTTCGGGGTTGATACAACCAATAAAATACAAGAATAAGTACCAATTTTCAATTTTAATATTTCAATAGCAATGCGATTACTTTCGTAGATACAGTTAGCTTGTCTTATAAATAGGGTATAGTCCATTCGTTTTCTGTGTGTCATTTTATCTCGCCCTCTTGCCACCTGTGCGCCGCCTAAAGAGCTTATTACATTACGCTGTCGGCAGGGCACGATTTCTCACTCATGATGGAACGACTAGAAAGAGACAGTGAGTCAGACAGGGCCCTGCCGACAGCGTATAGTCTAATAGGAAGAGACATAGTGAGTCAGACAGGGCCCTGCCGACAGCGTAGTCTAATAGGAAGAGACATAGTGAGTCAGACAGGGCCCTGCCGACAGCGTATAGTCTAATAGGAAGAGACATAGTGAGTCAGACAGGGCCCTGCCGACAGCGTAGTCTAATAGGAAGAGACATAGTGAGTCAGACAGGGCCCTGCCGACAGCGTATAGTCTAATAGGAAGAGACATAGTGTGTCAGACAGGGCCCTGCCGACAGCGTATAGTCTAATAGGAAGAGACATAGTGAGTCAGACAGGGCCCTGCCGACAGCGTAGTCTAATAGGAAGAGACATAGTGAGTCAGACAGGGCCCTGCCGACAGCGTATAGTCTAATAGGAAGAGACATAGTGAGTCAGACAGGGCCCTGCCGACAGCGTAGTCTAATAGGAAGAGACATAGTGAGTCAGACAGGGCCCTGCCGACAGCGTAGTCGTAATAGGCTCATAATTTGGAAGAGCACTCGATCAAAGAAAGCCGTTGCGCAAAGGACACACAGAAAATGAACAGGAAGCGACAAAACCAAAACTCCCATGTCCCTGATTTCCATAACAAGTACCTATTTACAATATCATTAGTGACGGATCATTGATGTGGAATGCTAAGGCCAGGGTCAGCAGACTCCGTGCAGCCCCATGCGACAAGAAACAATCGACTAATTAGACTGTTTAATAAATAAAATTAAACTAATGAACTGGCGAATTCCGGCTCAGTTTCAGAGCGGTTTTTTTATAGGGAGCGATTATTGTGTACATATTATTATTTTTATTATGAGCCTGTAATGTCCCACTGCTGGGCAAAGGCCTCTCTCCCCCTCTTCCACTCCATTCGATTCTGAGGGGTCTCCTTCCACTCTTTATCCCATAGACCCAACTCATCACTCCATTTGTCCGGGAGAGCAGCTCGGAATTCCGGATCCGGGTCTAAAAGCCGAACACCAAGAATGCTGCGCTCCATGTTTCCCTGAGAAACCCCGAGTCGTAGGTAAGGATGGGGAGAATGCACATGTCCATGAGCTTTTGTTTCAGGGACAACGGAAGTTGTCCCTTCATGAGCTCCATAATGGTATATATCATTATCATGGGTACATATACATTTACATACAGGCACATACATTGCTTCTGGCCCCACACTAGGATACCTCGTGTCGTGGGGACTAGAAACAGCGATATCACAAACATGTATAAATCCAAGACCTGGGGGTTTTTGTCCCCAGCCGAGCTTCGAACCCAGGCCAGGACCTCTCGCATGGTAGGCAGATGCGCAACCGCTGCGCCGAGGTCACCACAATATATGCTTGGGAAAAATAATTATGCATAATATATATTATATTTTGGCGTACTTACCTACAGATTCTAAAACTAATAGGGAGATTGGTAAAGGTTGATATGTGCTTGCATTTATTATTCAATCGATTTTGGAATACCTACCAGATTTGTCTTGTGTTTTTTTGCTTTTGAATTAGGATTGTTTATTTAAATTAAGCTATTGCGTGTACGCACACGCACTGAATATGAAGTAGCTATTAAAACATAATACGCAGTGGTACGCAAATCCATCTTTTATTTTATACAATAGGTTTATAAGTACATAAAAATAACCACCGAGGAGCACAGGTCTTTACCCTGATACGAGTAACTTGTAGCCATATACTCCATCACGCTGGCTCAGGACTACTATTGCCATTATTACCAAGTAGCGATATGTACTTATAAATAATCATTATTATTTATTTTACTTTTTAACCCCCGCCCGACAAAGGAGGATGTTATATGAGTTTGACGTGTGAGTCACTCTGTGTGTCTGTCTGTCTCTCAGCACGTGGAGCGTTAACGGGTGAACCGATTTGAATGTTGTTTTATTTATTCGAAAGTAGATTTGATGATGATGGAGTGCGAAGATGGAAGGTGGGAGCTGGAACCCTGGGATGCTTACTAGTAAACCCATCGAGTTGATCTGATGATGGAGTGCGAAGCTCGAAGGTGTGAGCTGGAACTCTGGGATGCTTACTAGTAAACCCATCGAGTTTGGGCTCATTAGACTCGTAGTGACGAGACCTTTGAGAAAATGGTACCATCGAGTTGATCTGATGATGGAGTCGAAGCTCAAAGGTGTGAGCTGGAACCCTGCGATGCTACTAGTAAAACCCATCGAGTTTAGACTCATTAGATTCGTTGTGATGAAACCTTTTAATTTCACCTGATGATGAGACCTGGTGATGAATCTGGAAGACTGGGATTAGGCGGGGGTTTTTTAATGCTAAAGTACTATACTCCATTCGTCTCACAAGTACAGAAACAGGTCGCCATTGTGAGCTCATTGGGCGGAGCTAGATGGCCCAAGATCGGGACAAATGGAAATCTGTACTGAGAGCCCTATACCTATACCCTATAATACCCCTGCTGAGGGGTGACAGGCTGAGATGATGAATGATTAAATATGATCTCACAACAACAGAAAACTGAGATTTTTCCCGTACAGTCTATTTGCGTGAGGTGCTAATATAAACATGGATTCCAGACGGATTTCACAAATACCTTCATCAAGAGAAATGGCGCAACTGACAATTATAACTATTAGTTAGTCAGTTAGTTAGACACGCGAGCTTCGTGGAAGCAATACCGGAGTTTTCCTCGATAGTTATTCCGAAGGTTCGCGTGGCGTATGTGACGTACTTTGTCGATATAATAAGCTCGCTATTGGGATTGGGACTGTGGCATGATTCTCGCGCCTTCGATATACGGATATCGAGACCTATATTGACAGATTCCTAGAGATTGTGCGCGAGAATCATAATATGCCACTGTGGCAGTGTGGCATGATTCTCGTTTTCGCGCATTCGATATACGGATATCGAGACCTATATTGACAGATTCCTAGAGATTGTGCGCGAGAATCATGCCACTGTGGCATGATTCTCGCTCGCGCATTCGATATACGATA
This sequence comes from Argyresthia albistria, assembly GCA_963457715.1. Taxonomy (NCBI): domain Eukaryota; kingdom Metazoa; phylum Arthropoda; class Insecta; order Lepidoptera; family Argyresthiidae; genus Argyresthia; species Argyresthia albistria. The sequence continues at coordinate 4,292,965 of OY735281.1, forward strand.
TCTACACCCTATATCGGGTGATTTTGTATGGGAATCTGTCAATATCGGTCTCGATATCCCTGTGCGATATCCATATATCGAAGGCGCGAGAATCGACCGGCTGGTCTCTTCGGCGAAATGTGAAAAATTTCTTAGAATCGTAGTCGAAGGCAGAAAATGCGAGAATTATTTACATTTTAAATATTTAATTATTTACTCCGAGTCCTTTTATTTACTTTTTCATTTCCTTTTTGCATTGGGTTTTTTTTTGAGGCAAAGAAAGGATTCGCTGAATAGATTAATTTTGCTGATTTGAGGAATCGAGAGATTTATGGCGATGGGGTAACCCCCTGTCACGTAAAATGGCAATTTGAATAACGAAGCGTATGCGCACGATGCCTCGCCATCGCCACCCGCATTGGAAAAGGCGGTTTAGATTTATAATCTCTGCATAGCATACATTTAGGAAAAAGTTTGAGCATGCATGAGTCAAACAGCAATATTTGACGCTTAAGGGGGTTCCCCCTTTCACAAGCGTGTCTTACTTTACTTTTTATTTTTTGCACGTCCTTGCCGGAACGGAATCCTTTATGAATCAGTCCTGCTCGCACGTGGCAGTCCTTTACATTATTTCCTTAATCTGTTCACATCCCTCACGATTTCAATTCGTGATTAGCTGAAGGCATCTTGCAATGCCTTGGCCAAATGCTCAAACAGCTGCTTAAAGATACACTCAGTTCATGGCTTTGATGGAAGTTTGACATAACATAACAAAACGTCACGCCCCGTTTTCCATACCTCAGAACAATAACTAAAGCATTCCATACCTAAGGGATGGCAAAGATTCGCTTTATCCAGTTATTCAAATAAAGTGCCGCTTCTATGTTATGTTATGTATGACGACCTCTGTGGCGCAGCGGTTGCGCATCTGCACCATGCGAGAGGTCCCGGGTTCGAATCCCGGCTGGGGACAACAAAAAAAAACCCAGGTCTTGGATTGCTGTTTCTGGTTCCCACGACGACGCAGGGTATCCTAGTGTGGGGCCAGAAGCAATGTATGTGCCAGGTGCCAGTATGTAAATGTTTATGTTTGTTTCTCGGACAGCATTATTGAGTATCAGTCAAACATTGAGTGTCGGCTTGGCATCCGGGCTTCAAAACAGAAACTATATTTATCTCTTCTGATGTTCTCTAATGATAGTGTTCTGCAAAAACTTGAACTTGTTCCGTGGACGTGAGATCCTCATCTCTGCATAATCTAGAAGTCTAGATCTAGAAGGTAAGTAAAATTAAATTAGCAACTCGATCTCATAACAAGCTCACAACCACAGAAGAGATAATAGTACTCCGTCACAACGCAAAATGGTAGTATTTTATTTTGGACAATAATGATGTTTTCAAACACTCTGTTTGAACTAAGGAAATGTCTACGTTACTAAAACTTAGGTATAATAAATGAAACGCTTCCTAACTTAAATTAAATATGTTTCCCTTCGCTAGCTAGAATATCACTTCCAATCCTTTTAATGCTTCAAGAGAGAGAAACCTTGATAGCTATCGGATTGATTTCAAAGATACAGTATTTATTTATTTACCGTACTGTACAAAATGTGCCTACAGTTTCGAGTACTGCCTGCCACCTGACACGGGAAAGGGCGTGTCGCCATACTAACACAAGTACCAGGATAGCATAAAGAAACAACAGCCAAGATAAGCATTGTTTGACTTCCTGTAACTTTAGAATAATTTATTCAATTTCATTCAGATCATTCGATTTACTCCACACTGTGAGGTAAGTAAGGTGCTGAACAATGAATTGTGACATGATGTTTAGTTAATGATATTACGAGGAAATAGGCTGAGGGCTAGGGTAGAGGTGGCTAGAATGACTAGAGTAGAGGTGGCTAGAACGACTAGAGAGTGCTCGCACGATAAGTCTGTCAATTAGATATTTTTTTATAGAAATTTAAAATGCTAAATTATGATCTGGATATTAGGATTTTATTAAATTATCCTCTTCATCCTAGGTTTGCTGGAAGAGATCTCTTATTAGAGATAAGCTCGCCTTTGTACATGTTTTTTTTTTCTAATATTAAGTTTCTGTATTATGTTATGTTTTCTGTGCAATAAAGTATAAGTATCTGCATGCATTAAGCCATTGAATCATATTTCGTTAATTTATATTGAGGACTGAGGAGGATTGCGGTAGATTCGATTTGCGCGTGCGCAGACTTTTATCGTGCGCGCAGTCTATTTATTAACTACATACAACCATGATACAACCCACACATTTTTGACATCTGCAATGAAAGTTTTATCAATAAGGAACTGTCAAAAAAAGGGTTTGTTTGGATATTTTTTTATATCGAGAATTCTTTTTCCAAACACGTTTTCCAAAATGAAAACCCGAGATGATTTATAGTCATACAAAATAAATATAGGTAAGTACCAGAAAATTTATACTGAGTATTTCATGAAATGCATTGAAAAAAGACACTCCTAATTTTGTTCGCATGGCCTCTTGATGTAGTTGTACTTAGCTTAATATTATCATCTACTCAATCAAAACGAACAAAATTTTTTCAAACCTGCAAAATCATCGATTGAGCTATGAATTTCAGCTACCCTTGGACTGGTCGCTTTACTACTTTGATTGGTTATGTTATGTACACGACTGTACTTTGCTGTCAAAACTAAAGGTGAAGGTTAAGAGGTCACGGAATGTTCTCTCTCTTTCTGTCACATTACTAAACCCCTAACAAGAAAGGGAATAGAAACTAAACGTTGATAAGATTTTGTAGAGCGATGGCGAATGAAATTTATTACGTCACATTTGTACCAATTCTGAGTTCTTTTTAAATTCTCTAACACTTAACTTGTAAGTATATAGATATTTACAACTATTATTAAAATAGATTAGGAGCCGATATATGAATGAAGTCACCAAAGTGCACCGTTTTTCTCGAACTAGAGTAAAACTAAGGCCGGGACTCCACCAAAGCGGAGATGTGCGGAGATGTGGAATATTTGTATGGCGCCATGGAAGCGGAGATGTGAGCTGTTTCCATCGCGCATACAAATATTCCACATCTCCGCTCGCTTTGGTGGAGTCTCGGCCTTAGTCATTGAATACATATCACAGGGTGCTCGCTCATCTCATACAAATTAGTATTAGTAACCCTTCGTAAATAATAGATGGCGTGAGGAGTAAGATTCGTACTTTAAACATAAAAGTTACTCTATGCTTTAAACGCCATGGTTTCAGTTAAAATACTTCTATGTGGCGTTAATCTTAGAATAAATCCCATATATTTTAGCGCCATCTCGTGGTATTTGCAATTTTTCGATGGTTCCGCACCAAGCGATAATGGCCTCGATCTAAAGAAGCTTCCGTAGCATCTCAGTTTACGCCGGCGTCATATTTTGTTCTAGGTGGTCTATCTCTGTATTAGTATAATATTATAGTATCGGTGGTCATACATAAGTAGGTAAAAATAACTTGACCATTAATGTCGAAGAGGGATAACCTCAAATAAGTTGTGCTGACTTTTTTTTTCATTTTTTTTTTGCAAACATGCGTTCAGTCCTGGACCATAAGCAGTTGTTGTGATGGAGCTACTGGCGTGTTAGGCATGCCCTCCCATTGTCGGGTTGCCTTCATCAGTCACTTAATTCACATCAGTCACAGTGCTGACTTTTAATTCTAAAATATACACCCTGGATTGACGCCATCGGGGCGGTAGTCTAGGAAACCACAGCGCAAACTATGTCGAAATCATATGGAAATTAAGACTAGATTTATATTTACTAGGTAGTTTAGTTTTTAACCGACTTCCCAAAGGAGGAGGTTTACATTCGTCCGGGTGTTTTTTTTTATTGATTTCATAATTCATAATTTCTTTATTGCACACAATTAAATGCAAGGAAAAAAAGTAAATAAAAACAGTGTACAAAGGCGAGCTTATCTCTAAAAAGAGATCTCTTCCAGCAAACCGAGTGTGAAGATTTGTTTTTATATTTAAAAAAATGCACGTGTACAATGTAAACCACGCTTTACGACAAAGCCGCCTATTAATTATAATAATAGACTATTTCCTTAAATCTATCGGTGAATTAAATTACAATTTAGTAACTTATCAGAGAACCGGAATAATCAGGAAAAATATAGCGGGAAATTTTGCTTTACACATTTTTGTGAATAGGAAACTTATTTAAATCGAAAAAAACCCACATGTGGGTCGAGTTTACGTATTTTATGCATCTCTACTCTATTACCAAGCTATATACGGCTGAATATCGCTAGCTCTATTAATTCGCTTTGGTATGAATGATATACAATTATACAGGATGTAAGCGTTTAGTTTAGTCATATTTAAATGAAATGGGTTATTTTAACGCCAACTACTTTCGTCAACGCTTCAATAGGATCATCTTAACAAAATCATCATCAGACAAACACCCGTAAGTATGCTTAGTCGTTTCCTCCACTCGATTCACCCTCGACTCAACCAAAACTCAATAACCGGCCAAGTGCGAGTCGGACTCGCGCACGAAGGGTTCCGTACCATTATCTATAAAAACAGAAAAAAAAAAATTGTTTGGGAGCCCCCCTAAATATTAATTTAATTATTTATTTTTTAAGTAAATAATATACTCAATATATTATTTAAGCGTTAACATTAACATTTAACATTTTAAGCGTCTACCTGCTACCATTATCAATATCGAGCAAAAATGAGCAAAAAAATCACGTTTGTTGTATGGGAGCTCCCCTTAATATTAAATTTCTTTTGATTTTTTGTATTTGTTCTGTGAAAATTTCAACTGTCTAGCTACCACGGTTCATAAGATACAGACGTGATCTTATTTTAATTAGGTGACAGACGGACGGACGGACGGACGGACAGCGAAGTCTCACTAATAGGGTTCCGTTTGGCACCCTTTGGGTACAGAACCCTAAAAATTGCCTTCAAATTATTTGAAGACGCCTTGACATAAGACGGAAGGACGGAAGGCGGAACCGTCAAGCAAGCTACTATACTCTATCCATGCTTAAAAGCAACTTGATGGCTAACCTAAAACTGCTAAATCTTCATAAAATCCACTTTTTGAACAATAGGGATGTTACCAAAACAATCGGAAAGAATTGAAATTGTTTATTCAGTTAAACTAACAGAAGAGTTGTCATCGTCATCACTGCTATCGGCACTTATTTATTTAGTTCATTTTCAACTATACAGGGTGGAACAGAAAAGGGTGTACAGCCGGAAGAGAGTTGTTAGGGACTTCATTCTGAACAATTTTCACTTTATTTTTATTAACTCAGTACATTTCAGACCTAGCGCTCAGCTGATCTGTAGCTGGCTCTATTCAGTTACAGAATGACCGCGTAATAGGGTCAGTCAGTCTCAGTAATAGGGTCCCGTTTGGCACTCTTCGGGTACGGGACCTTAAAAAGATACTCCAAAAGCCAGTTAATCATACTTAAAGTTGCGCGTCGTCGTCCCACCAATGTCACTGCGCAGTCATTCTATACCTGAATAGGACCCCTGTTAAGGGACATTTAGCTCTTTTACTTAGCGGATTGTTTCGGAGACCGGCCTCTTATATTTAGGGGGTCCCTAGAACCCTAGACGACCCTTACACTTAGGTCAAAGCGAATCAACCGCTAGGTGGCCCCTAAAAAATATGGATTGTTGATGAAATAGGCTATAAGCCTAGGTTTTTGGCCTGGGTTTAATAAACTACAGAGTTCTTATCAATTTAGAAAGTGTTTACCTGGTAATTGTAATATAATTCTATCGATATAGGTTTATTTGAACTAGGTACATAACTATTGATAAGAAACTAATTGTCTATAAGTGTGCAACTACTACACTCCATTACGGTGGCTCAGCGCGGGTCGATGAAGGGGTGTCTGGCTAGTGGCGCAAAAGTTTTTACTAGACTTATACCCAGTTTCCTGGGCGCTGATTAAATTAACAGGTTGGTTAAATCAGTTTCGGCCAATCACGTTCCGTCATTTTGAATAATAGCGGCTCGTGATTGGCTGAAGCTGATTTAACTTTAATCAGCGCCTAGGAAACCGGGCATTAGCCTGGATTTTACCAACGAAAGAGTAGATAACTTTTACTCGAGAGTGGGTATCACATCACTTCATTTTGAACTGTCAATTGACATACAAGTATTCTCGTATAACTTTTTGTTGGTGAAATCCACCCTTAGTAAAAATATGTCCAACACTGTTTTCATAATACATAGTAAAATCCTCGTCTGTGACAGTGGCCGCTATGGGCAGATAACAGTTAAAATGTAATTGTTATAAAACTACCCACTGACGAAGGGTTTGGCTCAATTTTAAGTTTACTTACTCATAAGTTTATTGTAAACGAACGGCTGTAGATTTCTGTTAAACAAATAAATAAGTAAATAAAATATAGGAGCATTTTGAAGAATCCCTGGATCACATTAACATTAACATACAGGCACAGACATTGCTTCTGGCCCCACACTAGGACACCCTGTGTTGTGGGACCCAGAAAAAGCGATAACACAACATCCAAGGCCTGGGGATTTTTTCCCAAGTCGGGATTTGAACCCGGGACCACAGAGAAAGTAATCACTGCGTTTTACCCGGGACCTCAAGCTTGGCAGGCCTAGAGCCACAGCGCAGAAGAGGTCGTCAAATATACAAGGTGTAAATGAATTAACCCAAAAATGAGAAACCACTTTGTTAGGGACATCATTCAGAGCAACTTTTATTATGAAACCGATTTGATCAGAGCAACTTTATTTTTCACTTCCTAGTACTTTTTGACCTGAGTGGGTCAGCTGATTTGTATGGAGAAAAAACGTTTTGAGTTTGAGTTTGAGTTTGAAAAATAAACTTGCTCTGATCAAATCCGTTTCATAATAAAAGTTACTCAGAAGAATGAAGTCCCTAACAAAGTAGTTTCTCATTTTGCGTTAATTCATTTACACCTTGTATAGGTATCTACCGTTTAAATATGAGTCAAGTGAGAGTCTTCTATAGAAATGTAAATATTGACCAATGACCATTTCGCTCTGGTCAGTAGGTTACATGTTCACTTTTGTAACTGTCCATCTTTGTAATAACTTCAGAACTGGTAATTATGATCTTAACGGGGGGATACCCGATGAGTGGAAAACCAGTATAGTATCCCCGCCACGCCACCCCGATTCATGGCTTGTGCTGGATTATTTAACTCTTGCGCATAGAATAAATTGTTGCCAAGCTCCCACAATAAGCCATAAAAGCCTCAGCAAACATCAATGGGATGGAATACTTTCAGAGCTGTATTTTTAAATACCTTTTTCAGATGGCGTTGTAGTGTTTTAATATGTCCAACTAACTCCATCTAGCGGTAGAAAGTGGAGACCAATTAAAATTGATTATAGTTTTTCGGCCATTTCTTTGGGATTTACCCATTTCCTTTTTACCTAAGCCTCCTCCGGACTGAGGGAAATCAACCCAAATATTAAATATACGACCGTTTAGAGATTTAAGCCTGGTTTCCAAATCAGCCAATCCCGTGGCGGTATTTTGGATTTAACTTCGTATATAATCACCTGTCACAATTAATTGCTCTTTCAGAATCTGGGAGTTAGTGAGTCGACTACTATTTGACTACTGCTAGCATGTGAACTCTTATTATGTCTGGAACAAAACATTAACAACCCTTAGTTATGATGTATTATTCATTAATCTCTGTTCCACCCTGTATAAAGCAAAGGATCAGTACCCACTGCCTGTGTTTATTTATACTCTTTGGGAAAAATAAAACGTTTTTTTTTTACAAATAATCTGTCTGTTCCCTTTCCATAAGGATGAAAACGGAAAAAATACACCTACTCTATGATGCTTGTCAACAAAAAAACTCAGGACATTCTTCGAGAAATATCAATGATTCACATAACAATAGATATGGTTATTTGACCATTATGTATTCAGACTATTGACCTGCCAACCCCGCTAGAGACTCTAGTCTGATATGTGCCGCGAAAATGTGGTGACCTTCAATATAATTACAAGTGCTATACTAATGAAGCAAAAATGTGTTTTCATATGGTAAGTATGTAACTATATACAGCACAGTAGACAAAGTGCATTTGCCTAACTTTTACTAACCCTCTTCAGGGAAAAGGCTTGGCATAATTATGTTGTTTACAGTCTATTTCCAGTCTAGTTCCAACAATTTTTTGGCGCGTGAGTGACGTTTACATGGGGCGCCAGTTCTACGCAATAGTGTTGCCGGATAATAGATCGTATATCGATTATTAATCGATTCTCCTAAGTACATATTAGAGATCAGCTCGCCTTTGTCATGTGTTGTCCACTTTCCATTGTAAAATGTATTATTTTGTGCAATAAAGTACCTATATGAATCTGAAAAATCGATCAAGTATCGATACTATCGATATAATTGATTGGATCGATACTACTATTGTAGCAATAAAATCTATTATAATCGATTTATCGATTTATAATCGATTTATCGATTATATTTGCTGTTTCTGATAATTAAATCGATTATATCGATCGTATCGATGGTGAGAAGCTATACGATGGAATCGATAAAATCGAAACTATCGACACAATCGTTTAAATCGAGGTATCGGTTTAGATTATATTGCTGTGTAATCTGTAAAGAATCAATATAATCTAAACCGATACCTCGATTTAAACGATTGTGCGATAGTATCGATTTTATCGTATATTGTTTTGCTTCTCACCTTCGATACCATCGATTTAATTATCAGAAACAGCAATTATAATCGATTATATTGCTGTGTAATCTGTAAAGAATCAATATAATCTAAACCGATACCTCGATTTAAACGATTGTGCGATAGTATCGATTTTATCGTATATTGTTTTGCTTCTCACCTTCGATACCATCGATTTAATTATCAGAAACAGCAATTATAATCGATTAATCGATTATAATCGATTAATCGATTATAATCGATTTTATTGCTACAATAGTAGTATCGATCCAATCAATTATATCGATAAAATCGATACTAGATATAGAATCGATTTTAATGGTACAATTATAAGAATCCATAGTATCGATCCAATCGATTATATCGATAGAATCGATACTACATCGATTTGTAAGATTATTTAGGTACCTACTAATCGATTAATTGATAATCGATTATCCGGCAACACTACTGCGCAACATCATGCAATGAACCTGTCAAAAACGTTAGTTGTAGTCTTGTGCCTGCTCGGTCATCAGAGAGAGCGCTCCGTACTAGTACATTTCAGTCAGTGTACTAGTACACTCTAACAGTTCTATTAGTACTATTAGGACATTGGATCTTATGAATAAAACAATATGCCTGCTCGGTCCTCAGAGAGCGCTCCGTACTAGGACATTTCAGTCGGTGTACCAGCAAGCTCTAACAGCTTTATTAGTACTATTAGGACGTTGGATTGGATGAATAAAAAATGGAGCTATTAGATTAACCTTTCTTTTCGTGCAGAGCAGAAACTTCAGGAATAATATACTCTGTATTAACATAATTTATACAATTGTACGTGTCAGTTTGCATTGCAGAAATAAAAAGTTAAATAATATTAGATTTTCCTTCATACCTAAACAGGCTTAGGACGGTCATTCTAGTCAAGATGTCACTTCTATTAAATTTAAGTATAATAATAATGTAATGTAATGAATGGCTGCCGCCCGCCCCGCCATTCTCCTTCTCGCTCGGCCGGTCGGTCGGTCATGTCCTAATAGGCCGAATGTCCGATTAGCGAGTAGCGTAGGGAAACGTTTCTTTTCATTCATTGCACGGTAACGTTTCCTAATCGTTCTTCGTACATGACCGACACAAGACTAGTTAGTTGCATGCACCAGCCTGTCAACGCAAGCCAAATAATCGTTGGAAAGCCTGTAGGTACCTATGTATGATGTTGATTATGTCCGCGCAAACTCAAGTGTTATTTTGCGAAATCCTCCCCTCGTACATGCGGAAATACGCTCGCATGTGTACACAATTCTTATCTACTTCATAATTCTTTATTGCACGGAAAACAATGTGATAGGTACATAGTCTTATAAAACAAAGGTAAATAGGCAAAGGCTACTACTGAGCTGCCTCTTGTTGTACAATTATTTCTGTGCAATTTGTGTCTCGCTCCGATGTTTGTTGTTCATTGTTAGTTTGTCCTTAGGAGGGACTATACCGATTACCTTGGAGTATTGAAAGAGGGTAGTTAGGGACATCATTCTGAACAACTTTCACTATGGGACCGATTTGATCAGAGCGAAATTATTTTTATTAACTCAGCACATTTCGGGCCTAGCACTCAGCTGATCTGTATGGTGGAGTGAAAAATTAAGGGATGTGAGCAACTAACTACCTCCCCAGAGCAGGCCTCCGTCACTGAATGTACTCGCGCGCTATAATTACCTACCGCCCGCGCCCGAGCTCTCGGGCGCCCGGCTATGGCCCGGCTGCCCAAGTCAGTATGGTTGTCGCAAGCCAAGCGCACGCACGTTTTGAACTGTGTTCGTATCGTACGAGTATCTGCGATGTCTGCCAGCCCTGCGATTAGTGTGAGATCGCGCGGTGCGAGGCGATCACAACTGTACGCTTGAGCATTTAGGCACATTTTAGCATGCAGCGGTTGCTGACGCTACGGAGTAGGCTATTATAGCAGTAGGTATTGGAAATTTCCTACTGAGTGAAGTATCTGTTACGTAGTAACTATTTAGTAATCTGTGCCCAGAGGAGTGAGCACAGATCCGTGAGTAAGTTTGCGAAACGACTCGATATCGATTGCCGCCGTGCATCGAATATCGCCGCCGCCGCCGCCGCCGCCGCCGGTTGCTTGCTATCCGCGCATTCAGGGCGATGACCTCGCGCGGGGTGCGATGCACTCTCGCAGTGCGTGTGCGGTTTTTTTCGCAGTGCGTCACGCATTTTCGCATACGGGTTGGCATGGCACAGGCACACTATTATTCGTCCGAAGTCCAAAATGCGTTCGTGGCGAAAGTTATCAGCTAATTAAGGAAACGCCCGGCTTCCGCAAGGAAAATTATTTATGACAACTCCGTGGTCTAGTGGGTTTCATGCTTGCCTCTCACACAGGAGGTGCAGGTTCGAATCCCGGTGCTGACCATGTACCAATGAGATAAGTAAGTACGTTATACGGACGTTATAACGGTGATGGAAAACGTCGTGAGGAAACGTTTATTACTCCATAGCTGCGGCGATGGGCTAGCTCCCTGTCACGCAAAATGGAGTGTTGAATCACTGGCTGAAAGTGGGCACAGTTGTGCCTCTGCCAACCCGTGTGGGAAAAGGCGTGACGCTATGTTATGTTGTCAAGCTCATTTCAGCCAATCACGAGTCGCTATTTTGAATTAATCTCTTGTCAGAACAGATTTCATTGCTCTTTCTGAAACTGTGGGGGGGGGGGGGTTAAACTCCAAGGTCTACCTACCTACTACCTCTTAATTTCTGATCTTGATGAAAAAGATCTTAATACATCGTAATCGTAATACAGATTTTTTTGTAATTTCCTATAACTACGTATAGATTTATTAAGGCACGCACTAAAAATTCCCACGACATTGACCTAGTGATGAAAACAGACAGACAGGCGGAAATATGTAAGTATATCGTATTATGTGGTATTATGCTATTTTTTTGTAATTATAAGTTAATAAAGGCTTTGAAATATTACGTGTCATAGGCAACACTATGATTTTGGTTTTGTTACAAATGTCCAGGGGTATTTTTTTCGGTTTATAAAAGGTTTTTTGTTTCTTTTTATATAATTTCCGACTTTATTTCAAGTTGTTTTTTTCCAAAATTTTGGTTACGTAACCTATTACATAACATTTGGAGGTTCTTGATGCTCAATGAGCTTGTACAGGTCGCGCCACGTCTCTTAGCACTTCAGTGCCGCGTCGAGTATGTCACGTCTCCCTCTCTCCCTCTTTCTCTTTCCCTCTACGAGAAAAAGAGGTTACCCCCTCCACTGTCAATACATTTATCAAAATATCATGTACACCAGAAAAAACATAGGTTCATTTAAGACTTTAGGTCATAATCATAAGCACTCGAAATAGAAATAAGATTGCTATGCCCTCCTTCAGACTCAGTAAGGATGTGATTCTTTTATGGGAGTGTGTGTTAGGTTAGGTTAGGTTAGGATTAGGTTAGATTAGGAACAACAAATAAGCCCATCACATCAATCTGTAACTTAAATAATTAACAGTAATTTAGTAATTTAGAATTAACTTTATAAGTAATATTATAGGGTAAGCAGTACAATGATTGGCACCTTAAGGAAAATCTCATGTTTGAGGTTCAATATCTATGTAGTTAGCTATTGAAACTATCATGATGTTGTGTTTTCTACTACTATATGGATCTAAGAACCTAATAGAAACTGATTTATCTTTCTAAAATCTAATTTTAATTCATCAATTCACAAAATAGTGAAAAATTACCCAAAAGTACATTCATTGGCCCCTTCAGCACAATGATTAGCCCTATAATAAGTATAAAGATTGGCATGCCAATCATTATACACGTGAGGTGCCAATGAATGTACTCCATTGAGTAATAGTGATGGGAAATAAAATAAAATACCTAGAACTTTCAGAACCTATCAGACTAGAAAATCTACCTATCTATCCGTAGATTCCGTAGAACCTGCTACCTACCTCAGATTTCGACTCATTCGAATGTGGGTACCTTATCTATCTATACCTATAATACCCTATATACAAAATATTTTTGGTGAAAATACCCACCTCTACCTTTCCAAACTTTTAATAAAATAAAATATAAAATGTGCACATCACTACTAGATAAAAGCATAAACGTAAAAATTCAGTACATTGATTGGCCCCACTTAGATTACAATCATCAGCAGTGCCAATGGTCAAAAAGTACAATGATTAGCAGTGCCATCATTTGTTTAAAGAGGGCTGATGACAGTTTTGAGTGCATACTTTTAAACAACTCACTCGTCGCAATTAATTTAGGTACTAATTGCAATTAAAAATTCTGAAATAGTTTTAACAATCATTAGCCCCGGTGCCAATGAACTGCACCTTCATAGAAACTTAAGGTTACAATGATTGGCCCCAATTAAAACTGATTTTAGGCGTTGAAATACAATAACAAACTGCTTAATATCATAACTTGACTCATATAATAACAACAAAACCATTAACTCGCATCTAGACTTCCAAAATAACAAGTAAAAAGGCTTCAACAGTCACCTGTTTCTTAACAAAAATCGTAACGATTTCAACAATCCGCACCACACAGAGACATGTTGGGAAAGAACATTTTTTCACAGAGTTGCCAGTAGTTTCATCTAAAAACTACCAATTTGGTGTTGTCACTTACGAAATGGTGGATTTAATAGAAATTTTTGTTTTACTTTTCTTATCTGGTAATTCTTAATAATTGTGTTCAAAGTCCAGAGTGCCAATCAGTGGGGGGGTGCTGGAATTAGTACCCTTTACCCTATAATGTAAAACTTCTATAAAATTGTTTCTTAAATGTCATTGTGGAAGGTAGGTATCTCCTGATACAGGTAAATTTATACTTAAAAGGAGATTCCGTCTATGTAATCGTGGTTTTGCTGTGAAATAAACAATTTTGTATTTTGTATTATTTATTTTGTATTTTGTTAGATGGGCCATAGAGAATACAGAATAGGAGAATTTCATCAAAAACGGAACACGGGGCGCTCAGAATGCCTGATGTGTGGCGTTCCCGCTCCGGTACCCACCGACCGACCAGGGCGAAAGTTTCAAAATGGCCGCCGCAGGCTACTATATAAAATAAAATACCTACTAAAGCAACGGACCCACGATCAAGGAGGTTCAAAAACGTCTATTAAAGAAGTCTTATTACAGTGTAAAAGAATATTTAGATGAGAAAACTGCGTGGTCTTTACCATCTCAGCCCGCAGAAATCCAAAGAGGGGCGATGGACTGAGTCAGTACGTCTCTCTTCGGTGTAATTTCCTTAGACTTAAGTAGAAATACATAAAACTGTATTTTTAAGGCCCTACATATTTTGAAAGAGGTACGGGGGAGTTTCTTGCCCTTCTTTGCTCCATCCCTAAGCCCACAACTTCCGAACGGGCGGTAGTATACAAAAATATTAATATTATATTGACGTTGACTAAGCAATCTGTATGATATTATAGTATATTTCCTTTATTTGAGGTAACATGTGATATGAAGGGGGGGGGGGGGGGGGGGGTTAAGTAAGCCATTTATCATATGTGCAAGACAAGTGGCATTACCGACCAGTTGTTCATTACATGTTACCTCATATGAGGAAAATATCATTGTGATGAAACATGAGAAAATAAAACAGGGATATTCCTTCCACAAGATGTAAATAATACGACAAAATCAGTCTTATATTGTTCGGGTTTTACTTTACAAAACGTATCATAGATTAACTTACTGTGTGGTTTTCCTCATGTAATTATTATCATATAAATCATTCAGCCATACATGACACTTAATAAATAAGTAAGATACCAATACACCTACAAGTATGTTTACTTAATTACCTATGTAAACATAGGAAGGTAGTAGTTTTTTTTTTTTTTATGAGCCTGTAATATCCCACTGCTGGGCAAAGGCCTCTCTCCCCCTCTTCCACTCCATTCGATCCTGAGATTAAATATCGATTGATAAAATTATTCATTGATAGCTTTTCTTAGATTAAGCTGGAGATTTTTTCAATATAAAACCCCAGGTTGGTAAGGCCGCGGGCTGGAGCTTGATAAAAGGTTATACTTTTCACTACACATTGTTTTTGCAGCAGTGTTTCGCAGTCTTCGAACAACAAAACAATGTAACAACACAAATATGTATATCACGAATTAAATTCAAATATGTAATAAAAACTCATCAAAAAACACACTTTTAGAAATATTGTTAATTGGTAATGCTTTTTTAATAAATTTTAAGTGTGCTAAAGCACTTAGCACCTAGTCGTTACTAACAAATACCTAATTACTCCCAGCGACCACAACACCGGCCAACTTTTTTACACGGAATTTGAAAACACAAGAATTTATGAGAATTTTGTTGTCAAAGTCTGTAGTATGCAATCGTCCTAGTATCTTACATATAAAGGTCATAATTGCGTGTGACTTTTTCATTGGCCGCGTAAGGTCAATTTATAATTTCATGGCATCAAGTTTTTAACCGACTTCCCAAAGGAGGAGGTTTACAATTCGTCCGCATATTTTTTTTTTATGTATGTGCCCCGATAGCGCCTAGATGGATGGACCGATTTGGAAAATTATTTTTTTGTTTGAAAGGGTTTACCTTCCCATTGGTTCCATTGACACCAGGTCAGGATCTTATGATGGGATCCTGGAGAAATCGAGTGAACTCTTCAAATATTATAGGCAGACCTATAGTGATTTTTGTGTTTTTCATAATAACTCGTGCAAATGCACATGGTAAGCATAATATTGTGATGCCGAACTGCTGATGAAGACCACATATGGCCACCAGAACTGCTCAATACTAGGTACAAATACAATGCGTGGCTGATGGGCAGGCAACGCATAGCCTAAACCCGTGGACCTAGAGCCATGAAACCTTGTACAGAGGTTCCTTAGTAGCGTGGGGTAGCACTGAGATGGGATTTGTCAAAATTCAGTCCCCAAGGGGGGGGGGGGACAAGGAGTAAGAGTTTTTATTAAACTCAATCTAATCAAATAGGGTTTGTGGAAGTCGGTTTTTTCTAAAGTTTACTTTTTGTTTCAATTATTATTGATATCCCGTTATAATATTGTAAAAAATGTGTCTGGTAAATCATTTTATACTCTGTGCACCCTTAGGATTCTAGAAGGATAGGATACCATCACATCACCCATCATATCAATCAGCTGACTCAAACAATAGACCCGTTTGTTTTAAAAAGTCCCGATACGAGAAGTCATGTCGGATTCAACTGTCATATTACTTACATGCTTACGTTACGCCATTTAGGATTTTAGTACCCTGAGCCAGCGTGGTGGAGTTTGGCTCAATCTTACTTGTATTCGAGTAAAGGTCCGTGCCCTGCCCCTCGGTGGGTAAATGGGCTACATTATTATTATTATTACTTATTTCGTATTTATCTTTTTAATAGGGCCTATACAGGGTGTAACAGGAGGGTGTAGTCATATTTTAGGGAGTTGTTAGGGAGACCATTCTGAGCAACTTTCTCTATGAAACCGATTTGATCAGAGCAACTTTAGTTTTGGTCCGGGCGGTCAGCTGATTTGTAAGCCACTTAAAATCCACTTGGCAGGGGCATCTACAGGGTTATTTTTGGACCCCTAACCAAAATTTACTATTATTTTAGGGACATCATTCTGAGCAACTGTCAATGAGAAGCCGATTTGATCAGAGCAACTTTATTTTTTACTTTCCGATACCTTTTGGCCTGACTGGGTCAGCTGATTTGTATGGAGAAGTGAAAAATAAAGTTGCTCTGATAAAATCGGTTTCATAGTGAAAGTGGCTCAGAATGATGTCCCTAACAACCCCTTAAAATATGACTACACCTTTCTGTTACACCCTGTATAGTTGCGTGTTACTAATCAAACCGTTTCTACCATTTCATTAGTAACTGGGTTGTCAATTAATTGAAGTCATTAGAATCAATTAAAATATACTAAAACACTTCACTCTTTATCAAACCAATTGTAGAGCGACGATTGAGAAACATGTCGGCTATTTTCATTTCAGAACAGAATACTCAATATATATCCATTATCAAAACAAAAACTCAAATTAACATTATTCAAATGGCTTCAAAAACTCAACTATGACGACACCGAATGTTTACTTAGTAACTTATCTTAAGATAAACTTAATACAATTAATTAATAAAAACAACAAATATAATATTTTCAAGAATTTACTACATACCACTCACCCTCAAACACACACACACACACCCTCACACACCCTAACACACCCTCACACACACACCCTCACACACACACCCTCACACACCCACACCCGCACACACATATTTACACCTTCACTCATTTCATTACTCACAATTGAGGACCTTCTTACTCTACAAACTTGGCGTAACCTCCCCGACAACAATCTATTTAAACTTATTTTTTAACTAGCGCTTAATTAATCTAGTTTTATTTTGTATCCCTTAAAAGAGAGAGCCCCAACTCCTAAGATACAGGTAACACTAGGTTAGGAGTTGGATGTTCAAATTTCAATCAATGCATCATACCTATCACTAGACCTTAATACCTCAATTATATTTACATAGGTTTAACTATATCATAGGTTTAAGTAGGAGAATAAACAATTTCAATTTCAATTTTCCTGTGAGGCGATGGGTTTACCCCTTATGAAACCTACCTATATAGTTTTAAAGTTACTATTATTTTAGGAACATAATTCTGAACAATTTTTACTAAGAAACCGATTTGATCAGAGCAACTTTATTTTTCACTTCTCCATACAAATCAGCTGACCCACTCAGGCCAAAGTGTACCGGGAAGTGAAAAATAAATTTGCTCTGATCAAATTGGTTGCTCAGAATGATGTCCCTAAAATAATAGTAAATTTTGGTTTAGGGGTCCAAAAATAACCCTGTATTGTAGATGCCCCTGCCAAGTGGATTTTAAGTGGGAGTACAAGAAGTTTATTGGATTGGACAAGCCAAGTTGATTTTAAGTGGGTGTACAAGTTTGTAGAAGGCGTGGTAAAGTGGGTGTACAAGTTTGTAGAAGGCGTGGTAAAGTGGGTGTACAAGTTTGTAGAAGGCGTGGTAAAGTGGGTGTACAAGTTTGTAGAAGGCGTGGTAAAGTGGGTGTACAAGTTTGTAGAAGGCGTGGTAAAGTGGGTGTACAAGTTTGTAGAAGGCGTGGTAAAGTGGGTGTACAAGTTTGTAGAAGGCGTGGTAAAGTGGGTGTACAAGTTTGTAGAAGGCGTGGTAAAGAAGAGGCCTTTATTTAGCTGACTAATCACTTTGACATAGAACTTCTTTGACTCAGACGGTATCAGACTACGAGGAAGTATTTAATGATCTCAATAAATACTTTGAAAAAATACTTTGAAAAATCTAAATTCGAATATATCATGTTGATGATTATTGATGATGATGATGATGATTTTTTGAAAGGAGGGGAGTGTGTACTTGCCTCCTTGTTTGGATGGAAACAGAGACTATAATATATATCCAATTGACTGCTACTGCAGGGGAATACGGCTCGCCAAACGGTTGTTGTATTCAACAAACGTTCGCATACGCAACCTATGTACGATGACGGGCCGCCAGACAGTTTCGCAGCGGGTGACCAATCACAGCTCTCTTACCTCGTCCCCCGCCGCCGCCCGTAAATTGGTGGGTTGTGTTTCAAAGGAAAATGTATCTATGCGCTCTCCACTGGATAAGTGCTCCCTGATGGAAAGAAAGGGCGATTTCTATGAATCAATGATGATGAATTATGAACCCAACCCTTCTTTTTTTCACAGTGGCGCTACGCCACGCCGCCGGAGCGCCTCGTCACAGTCCTGGCGATCATGCTGGCCTGGCTGTGTTCGTGTTGCCTCGTGGCCGCCATCTTGATTTACGGCGAGCTGACGTCACTCTTCGTGGAGCGCACGAAGGGAAACAGCGACGTGGAAAGAGCCGCGCTGCTCACGTTCTTCGGCGGGGGGAAGACTTCGTAAGTGTTATGGGCTCCTGGTACTTTTTTAGGGTGTCCGTCCGTCCGTCCGTCAGCGGGTCCTAGAGCACGAACCGTAATAGCTAGAATATTGAAATTTTCACAGAATGTGTATATCTGTTGCCGCAACAACAACAAATACTGAAATACGAGAGATATTACAAATTAAAGGGGATCCCCATACAAGAGAATTGTTTTGATTACACAAAATAAACGAATATATTCGTTTATTTTGTGTAATATTGTGAATTCATAGACGACATTCGCATTCCGCGCGGACATGACCGAGTACCTAATAGGTCATGAAGTCGATTTTTTTAGTCTTTAACTTGGTGATTATATGACAAGTCCATTCCACTTCCCCAGATCCGCGCCCAAGAACGATTCCATACACATGGTGCTGCTGGTGGACGACTCCATCGCTTTCGGCTGCGCGTCTCTGGCCATCATGGTGGTCCAGCTGGGCAGTGCAGCACTGGCCATTATAATGGCCAATTGGACCGCCACGAGAATGGTGAGATAAGTTTTATTTAACATTATTAATTAAGGGATAATTTTAATTGCTTATCAATCACACCCATCATAAAGTTAATTACATCAATTAAATATTTTTTACAACAAAATAATTATTTCACTGCAAATAAGCCATTTGAACAAAACTAGTGCAAAAAATAATTCGAAAATATACACCAAATCTATAGTACATTTTTTAGGGTTCCGTACCCGAAGGGTGCCAAACGGGACCCTATTACTGAGACTTCGCTGTACGTCCGTCCGTCCGTCCGTCCGTCCGTCTGTCACCGGGTCCGCCTGCACGAACCGTAATAGCTAGAAAGCTGAAATTTTCACAGAATGTGTATATCTGTTGCCGCACCAACCACAAATACTGAAATACGAGAGATATTACAAATTGAAAGTGGTCTCGGTACAAGATACGTCTTCACAACACGCTTGAAAAGTTTATACCAAGGCCATTTTGTTTTGGTAGGTAAGCCTTCTTTTAATGAAACTAAATTTAAATGATATGGCAATGTCGTCCCCGGACTTCTACAAAGACTTTAAATATTAATTGATGAATTACGACGTCTCTATTTATTATGTAGAACTTTTAGAAAATAATTATAAAATTAATAGTTTTTAATTACTTTTGTTTTCATACAAATCTCAGAGCACAGAAATTAATTTTTTCCTTTTGGCCACTTCAAGTTTGGCTGCCAGTGATGTTTTAATTAAATACTCTTTGGTGCGTTGAAATGATGTTTTGCAGTCTGCATGACATTGACATAATGAGTGAGTGAACCTCATTGTACGGAAATTGTAGATGGGTGTCTCACGTTTTCCAGTAGGAGTAGGTTGTAGACAGTGCTGCTTACGGCGGCGTTTAGTAGGTACTAAAGGCCCTAAAAGCGCGGCAAGCTTTGAATCAATTCAAATGTTATTTTTCAACTAGCTACAAAGTTATTCTGACATAAGATGATAATTTGAACAAAACTTTTTGGGTATTTCATGAAAAATACAGTTACAGATCACACATATACAGGGTGGAACAAACGAATGGGCCCTGGAGGGAAAGTACCTTAAAATCTCAAGATATCCGTCCGTCCGTCTGTCTGTCACCAGGCCGTATCTCATGAACCGTGGTAGCTAGACAGTTGATATTTTCACAGATGACGTATTTCTGTTCCCGCTATAACAACAAATACTAAAAACAAAATAAATTTAATATAAAGGGGGCTCCCATACAATTAACGTGTTTTTTTGCGGTTTTTTTAACCGACTTCCCAAAGGAGGAGGTTTACAATTCGTCCGGATGTTTGTTTTTTTTTATTATTTTTTTTATGTATGTGCCTCGATAGCGCCTAAACGGATGGACCGATTTGGAAAATTAGACCGATTAGACCTATAGTGATTTTTGTGTTTTTCATAATAACTCGTGCAAATGCACATGGTAAGCATAATATTGTGATGCGGAACTGCTGATGAAGACCACATATGGCCACCAGATCTGCTCAATACTAGGTACAAATACAATGCGTGGCTGACGGGCAGGCAACGCATAGCCTAAACCGATGGACCTAGAGCCATGAAACGTTGTACAGGGATTCCTTAGTAGCGTGGGGTAGCACTGATATGGGATTTGACAAAATTAATTCCCCTGGGGGGGGGGGATAAGGGGTTACAGTTTGTATTAAACTCAATCTAATCAAATAGGGTTTGTGGAAGTCGGTTTTTTCTAAAGTTTACTTTTTGTTCCAATTATATAGATAATGGTACGGAACCCTTCGTGCGCGAGTCTGACTCGCACTTGGCCGGTTTTATTCCTCTTGTGCTCAACATAAATATGCTTTTCATATCAAATAGGTATACTGATTGCAGCAAATATACTGATTGTACAGCAAATATACCGATTGCACAGAAAACTAACCAGGGCGTCGACACAAAATACTCGCACTCATAACTTTATGTACCACCCAGACCTTTTGTAGTTCCACAAACTGATTTGGTTGCTTTAGGTCACTTTCTGTGCTTATACTATATAAAATTGTGTTAGGTCAAATCTTTATCACCACCCGGAGCCGAGCGAAGCGGAGCGGAGTGAGGCGACCCCAAGTAGTTTCACAAAACCGAATTGGTTGCTATATAGGTTAGGCATTCTGAATGAAAACTTTTTATGTGTAATATAGAAATGGAAATAATCTATATTCATGATAAAACAATGACAAGGGGATAGTTAGATGACTACTTATTATAACTAGGCTCACAGGTATTTATGAGTAAGTAGGCCTGTGCCTCTTACGAGGATCGTACACAAATTCATGATTTAATATATAGCTGCTTGATAAAAAAAATGTGTAATAATTTTTTTGTGATGTGGTAATTATTAGATACGCATTCTTAAATAAATTAAAAGTTTTTTTTTTAAAACAAAGCTGTTACCTATTTAAATGCCCTAAAAAGGAGAAAATAAAATTTCAATTGATTCAAATGCATCAAAATGGCATTCATGACATCATTACACAATTAACTATGATTTAATAAAAATGGATTGTCATCCAACTTATACGTATGCAAAATTTCAGCTCAATCTGATAACGGGAAGTGGGTCAAATTCAAGGTGATAGATTTGATGCGAACATACATCCATACATACATACATACAGTGCAAGTTAAATAAAAGCTTTTAAAATGCTTTAGTTTTGAATAATTACTAATATATATAAAAATATTTTGCTGTGCATTAAGTATTATAATTTTTTAGACAAAACGTTTTTTTTTTATTTGCAGTTAAATACTAGCCATTAATTTATGAGCCTACTATTCCCCACTGATGGGCAAAGGCCTCTCTCCCCCTCTTCCACTCTATCCAATCCCTGAGCGGTCTCTCTCCAGTTTGTCCCATAAACTCAATTCAACTCATCACTTCATTAAAGTTTTAACGTAACATAAAATTAATCGCCCCACCGAGGGGCACGGGCCTATAGCCGGATATGAGTAGGATTGAGCCATACTCCACCACGCTGGCTTAGTACGGGTTGCCTCAGAGGTGTCGGGCGAGTGGCCAACCAGACTGTCAGTAGGACACTGGTACTAACACCGATTTATCGGTTGGAATTAGAATAGATTAGAAAGCATTTATTCGCTTTTTTTTATTAATTCATAGCGTCACGACCTTTTCGATACGAGGAGGAATGTTTAGTCAAATTGTCAATCCTCTATTTTCGGTAAGGGTGCTAGCCCATCACCGCAGCTATGGAGAATCAAGCTCACGATGTTTTCATGGCCATCATACCGCCTCTCTCTACCCGAACTAACTTTCTTTCCCCCTTTCTTACAGGTAACCAGACTAAGATGGAAACTTCTGCGTGCGACCCTCAGGCAGGAGCTTGCGTTCTTTGACACCAACAAGACCTTCAGCTTCGCGAATTCTATTACTGAGTGAGTTTAAATCTTAAAATAAAATAACTATGTATAATGGATTTGGCTTTTCTGTCTACTTCATTGTAAATAAAGTTGTGGCGCTACTCACCTCTAGATGGCGGTGTAGTAGTATGCCTGCGTTACCGACGCGTGAGGGCTGAGGCATTGTTCTGAGGCTGAGGCTGAGGGCATTGTATTGCCCTCAGAACAATAACGGTATTGCCGTGCCGACGTGACACCGGATGTTTCCGATACACTGTTTTATCGACAAACTACCGGATCTGAGTTACGGACGATGCACTGTTTTATCGACATAATACCGGAAGTAATGGATGGACTGTTTTACCGACAACATCCCGGAAGTAAGTTACCGATGACGCACTGCTTTATCGACGTGATACCGGAACTGCAGCACTATCCGGAAGTAATACCGACATAGGTACTGTTTTATCGACGTATTTCCGGAAAGTAGAAAACCCTGTTTTACCGACACTATGTATAGCACCAAACCAACGTTGTCCAAACTGTGGTCTCAAAAGACATGTATGGCCATGGCATGGAATAACCACAGAATAGTTCAAAATTAACACCACCTACCTATATTCCAAGCCGCAACATCGCGGTCACAAATAGCCATAATGAATGATAGCCACCCTCCGATAGGAGAAACTTGCAGACAAAGACGCATAAAAATAACAATTTATTAAAATTTATTTTTTCTCCGCAGAGACATGGAGAAGATCCGCCTCGGCACCGGCTCCCACGTCGTCATGTTCTCCTACCTGTTCGGGTCGGTGGTGGCCGCGGCTGCGCTGTCGCTGGCCTACGGGTGGAAGCTCACGTTGGCCGGACTGTCGGTCGTGCCTGTCGGGCTCGCCAGCGCCGCTGTATTAGCTAAGGTATTATTTAGTCGTCACAAAACGCGGCAGCTTGTGCACTTGTGCAGCCATTGGATAGCCTATTCGTTAATTTAATGGACTTTTCCGTTAAAACCGTTAGGACACTTTGTCGCAGGGCAGATTACAAAGAGTCCACTCAGTGACTAAGTTGGCTCGGGGTATGAATCCCTCCGCCGCCATTTCCAGCAAATTTTTACAAAACTTCATAAAGGAACGTCATTTATATTTCTTTTACATTAACCCCACAATTTTTAGTACCTGTACAGAGACCATGGAAAATATATTTGAATCTGAACGAAAAGTGTGAGAAAGAAGAAGGGGTGTTTTGACCTGTCTGGATGAGGTGACACAGAAAGAGAGAGGGTTTTTTTTAATTCAGAGTGTAGTTCTATGGCATGATCTATTCATGTAACGAGAACCATGAGCAAACCTCTAATTTCTTTATCTCTCCCAACTGCCAACAGTACCAGACGAAGTACTCAGCCCAAGAGGCAGCGGCATACGGCGTTGCGGGGCGAGGCGTGCAGGAGGCGCTTGCGGGGATAAAGACGGTGAAAGCGTATGCGGGTGAGCAGATCGAGATCAACAGGTGAGTGGGGAGGACTGACTTGATTATCATTATGGGTTGATTCTCACTGTGCAATTTGACTCTGAATATTGGTGAAAATATTAATATTATATTGACGTTGAATAAGCAATCTGTATGATTTTATGTTCAATAAAAAAATGCTTTGACTTTGACTTTGGTGTGGTGTCAATTAGGCCTAATAATGAAGATATCTACAAAGCTGGAATCTCATCCAACGTCCACAAAAGACTCAAATTTTTGTTCTGTTTTTTCATAGGTTTTAAACTTTATCTCGATGTGGGTAGGTTGAAAATAGCGGGCCGTAGACTTTGGACGGACGGTTGTGTACTTACATACATATGCTTACGCCTTTTCCCGGAATACCTGGAGGTAGCAATAGACTAAAAATCTCCACTCGCTAAGATCCCGGCATACATCTCTCGCTTCCTCAGCATTTATTAGTCTACGGTTCATTCATGCTCGCCAGTTACAGGTACTTCTTGCTACCTTTTATTTATATTAGAGAAGATATCTTGTTACTCTATTTTAGACATGAATCGGAGGTTAGCCACACAAAAAGTCATGTGAATATATTCCAACAGATACGCAAACCTGCTGAAGCCGGCTGGCAAGGCGATGCGCAAGCGCGGGCTCTTGGCGGGCGCGGGCGCCGGCACTGGCTGGCTGCTCACGTACGCGTTGAACGCCATAGGTAAATCATATTTTTATTTTATCAAAACTTTTGTAGAATTTTTGAATTGGTATTTTGTTGCACTGCATTTGTCGCATAAACTATTTGTAATATTTCATACATCGGGCATAGACCAAGTCACAGGAAACCGCTAGTATTGGCTCTATTAAAAAAATACAAAGGGTAAACATCATACATCTGTTATTTATTACATGTATGTTGTTTGAATGCATCTTTTATGTATACTTAGGTGTTTACATTTTTTAAATATATGTATTGTTTCCAGTTTTGGCGTACGGCGCAAAACTAGTCACAGACGATATGGATCTGCCGCCTAACCAGCAAGAATACCATCCTGGAATCCTAGTCACTGTAAGTACCCAGAAACGTTTTCTTTAGTCAGGCTGAGACTCAACCCTCAATTTTAAAAAGTAACTACTTAAGGGGCCAATTCCGAATGCTTCTGTTAAGTATTTTAGAAGCCAACGATTACATTATATTAGAGCCCGAAAAATGGAAAGAGAGAAATCACTTATCTCAGGTTGGTTTTGACGTTTTAATCGTTTAACAGAACGTCATAATGCGTGCTTCAAATCTTCCAGGGCGGTATCTGAGAGACTTTGTCTATCTACCATTTTCACTTTTTCTCATTCCAGATCCTCTTCTGCACGTTCATGGCAGCACAGAACATCGCGATGTGCAACCCGCATCTGGAGATATTCTCGGGGGCTCGTGGCGCCGCCCGCGGCATCTATGAAATGCTGGGCCGCCGGTCTGATATCGACGCGCTGTCGGAAGGTATACCTTAGAAAATGAGTCCAATGACCTTGGAATACTTATTATAGTTAACTTACTAATGTTGAGTTTAACCAATCCAAAATTG
Organism: Argyresthia albistria; assembly: GCA_963457715.1. Taxonomy (NCBI): domain Eukaryota; kingdom Metazoa; phylum Arthropoda; class Insecta; order Lepidoptera; family Argyresthiidae; genus Argyresthia; species Argyresthia albistria. The sequence goes on from OY735281.1 coordinate 4,318,633, forward strand.
CCAGTGTCAAGAAACCATTGAGTTCTAAGGATTTCTTTCATTCATTCATTCATTCATTCATTCATTCAAGAAAAAAATGTAAATGTTTTTAAAAAATATTTTTTTTCATACATTTCAGCGTAATAATCCGATAATCTTGACGAAACCTACTAACGCTAAATAAGTTGTTTGTTTATAAGAAAATTATATATATATATTCCAGGTGGAGAAAAGCCAAAGTCTTTCAAAGGAGAAATCGGTTTTGAAAATATTTACTTCAACTATCCCGCGAGACCAGATGTCAAGGTTAGTATAATCCCTTAGCATTCATATTAGTCTCTCAAGCTCACCGATAGGATAAAAAATATAAACGTAGCCCAATAATATCCCCACCGAGGGGCAAATGCCTTTAACCGTTTACAAGTAAGATTGGGCCATACTGCATCAAGCCAAGCTGGTTCAGTTCATAAAATATAGTAAAACTCCTTTGTGCTCAGGTACTTCGCGGCTTCAACCTACGCATTTCTGCTGGCGCCACTGTCGCGCTAGTCGGACAATCTGGATGCGGCAAGTCGACCACTCTTCAGCTGTTGCAGCGATTGTATGAGCCTGGCAGTGGGCGTGTTGTGGTAGATGGAAGACCACTGACTGACCTGAATTTACACCACTTTAGGAGCCATATAGGTTAGTATTATCGAAATGAACCAAGCAGGGCTTAACAGAAACGTATTCAAACCATTGTTTTGTTAAACATTGACAAGTAAGAAAAGCACCTCCTTTTATATCGTACCTACTTATTTAAATTCAAAACCTAACAAGTCTATGACCTAGGGCCATACTACAACCCCCAACCAATGCTGATTAGGTACTTTACTTTTTATTGCTATAAACTTGCACAGAAACAAAATACAGACACTAAGGCCCTGTTTCAATTGTTCTCGATAAGCCCTTTTGAACAGATAAATGTGTCATTTCATTTTACATGCAATAAAATAAAATAAAATAATTAAAAGGCTGGAGTAAAGCTGCTGCACCTTAAGCATCATCATAAGCAGTGGCAGAGACACAGGTTGCCCTCACGCTTTTTCATCAGCTATCTTATTCATAAGAGAACTACGGACTGGCTCCCAGTAAATGCAAAGAGAAAGCGTGGCCGACCCAGGAAGAGATGGAGTGATGAGTTGGGTCTATGGGATAAAGAGTGGAAGGAGACCACTCAGGATCGAATGGAGTGGAAGAGGGGGAGAGAGGCCTTTGCCCAGCAGTGGGATATGACAGGCTCATAATAATAATAATAATAATCTTATTCTACTCATGTTCATTTATTCTTTGCTTACATGTGCTACAAATCATATCATCAATGAACCCTTTTTCTCCAGGCGTGGTTGGACAAGAGCCTGTGCTGTTCAGCGGAACCATCCGCGAGAACATCACGCGCGGCATGGCGGACTGCACGAAAGAGCAGATCGAGAACGCGGCGCGCACGGCCCACGCGCACGAGTTCATCTCGAATCTCGCTGAGGTAAGTATTGCTACTGCCACCCCTTAGGGGGAAATTCTTCTACATGTGTGTGTATTCGGCTAGGTCGGCTTATCGGCTATCGTTTAGGCAATTTTTGTCCCTGGTTCTATGGTGCAGAATGGCAGTTTTTATTTTCGCATTGTGGCATCATGGCACGCGATAAATGTAAATGTGATGAAATAATAACGAAACAGAGCTACATAAGTGGCTTGTTCAGTTCTGTCCAATATCCATGGACATAATACTATACCTGGACTGCGTACTAGTGAAAATAGATGCAAGCAACATAGATCTTTATCATAAGATGGAATTTAGGCAAGAGATAGCTCAAACGGAGGCCCTTTGTCCCTTTCTAAAATTGCCGTTCTAACTAAATATATTTATTGCTAGCATTTAGTAATAACGCGTAAGTGGTTCACTAACCCATAATTGCATAAATTATTATTAAAATATGACTCATAATATTTAAATATCTTAAAATCTAATAAACGCAACAAGAAACTGCCTAATAGGTTTCTGTAAAAGTAATCCGGCAACACCGCGAATGTGTAATTTTTTTCCAACTTGGGTGACTATTACTTATTTACGTCGAACAAATTACAAAGCTCTAAGGTGGATATTATTTGAATAAATGTGATCGCCCTTACAAAATAGGATTTAACAAAAAAATATTCGTAAACCACTGAGGTTTGTCTGAGCATAGAACATTCGTAGTTGTCAGTGCGCACTTCATGATAACGCTTCCCTACTAAAACACTTTTTTAAATGTTTGAGAACCACTTCCGAAAATGTTTATCTTACCCGCTAAATACTGACCAATCATGTGGGAGTAGATAAAAGTGTCGGTAAAGCAGTATATACGAACACCGCCATCTGTAGTCAAGTGGCAGAACCACAGAACCACAAACAAAACAAGTCTAACAACCAAAGTTAACCAACCAAACCACAAACAACAGAAGAAAAACAAACCGACCAACAGGAAAATCGTCGACCGACGATTTTGGCAACATCTTGTTCTTGTTTTGTTTATTTTTACTGATTCATGAATGTCGCTCAAGCCTCTAGCTAGGTGGCTCAGTTTGACCAGTCGCTGTCTAACTGATGTGACAATCGGAGGTAGGTTTCCTGACCTTTACCGGCATGTGAAAGAAAAGGTAGGTATTGAATGGAAAAGGCACCAAAGATTCCATCCATTTATCGCAGGGCTACGACACGTTCCTCGGGTCGGGCGGCGCGCAGCTCTCTGGCGGACAGAAGCAGCGGATTGCCATCGCGAGGGCCATCATACGTCAGCCGGCGATCTTGCTGCTCGATGAACCTACCTCGGCGTTGGACCCGCCTTCCGAGAAGAAGGTAACATTTTATACCCAGCCCCAGCGATCGTACCCAGGAGCTCTGTTTCTCAATCGTTTTTATTGCAAACGAGCGCTCTTTTTCTACCGATTCTCGTTCGTTATATTCAATTCGCTCTGCAACGATTTGTTGGTCAGAACGACTCGTTGCGCAAGTCATATGTCACACGAGCGAATGAAAAATAGAGCTCCAGACCTCTTGCATGGTAGGCAGACAACAGCAGTACCACAGGTAGTCTATCTCTAAATATAACAAAGCAATAGTTTATCCCTACAGTCATCATCATCGTTATTTTCGTAATTTCTTCACATGACAGTAAAATACCGAAAAAATATGTACAAAGGCGAGCTTATCTCCAATAAGAGATGGTCGCGCGTACAATAAGACTATTCTAGTATAATAGGTACATATAATTATTACACATACATACATATAAGAACCTATTGCTAAAGACTACATACACAGTTACATAAATACAGCTTCACAATAAATATCGTATGAATACACTAATACATACCAGTATATATCTAAATTGACAGTGAAAGATAGTGCTTCATTCATCATTCAGCCGACACATGTAGCTTTACCTCTCTCCAGTATAGTATATGAATTAGCTGGGACGCCGGGTGGGCTAGCCTGCATAGTAGGTGGGTCCTTGCGGTAGTCTGGCGCTTTGTAGATGTCACGGAAACACCCCCATCCCGCATCGCACTAGCCGCAAGAATCTATCTCTACAGTTACCTGTAGTGATTTTGCCACAAACACTATAAATAGAAAGCCTAACCATCTACTGGCATAGACTGGTGATTATTCATTATTTATGATGTATGTATTATACTTGTTTATTTATGATGTATGTATTGTACTTGTTTATTTATGATGTATGTATTTGTACTTGTTTATTTATGATGTATGTATTGTACTTGTTTATTTATGATGTATGTATTGTACTTGTTTATTTATGATGCATGTATTGTACTTGTTTATTTATGATGCATGTATTGTACTTGTTTATTTATGATGTATGTATTGTACTTGTTTATTTATGATGTATGTATTGTACTTGTTTATTTATGATGTATGTATTGTACTTGTTTATTTATGATGCATGTATTGTACTTGTTTATTTATGATGTATGTGTTGTACTTGTTTATTTATGATGTATGTATTGTACTTGTTTATTTATGATGTATGTGTTGTACTTGTTTATTTATGATGTGTGTATTGTACTTGTTTATTTATGATGTATGTATTGTACTAGTTTATTTATGATGTATGTATTGTACTTGTTTATTTATGATGTATGTGTTGTACTTGTTTATTTATGATGTGTGTATTGTACTTGTTTATTTATGATGTGTGTATTGTACTTGTTTATTTTCCAGGTGCAAGCGGCTTTGGACAACGCTAGTGTTGGAAGAACAACATTGGTTGTGTCGCACAGGTCAGTGTCAAAATTAACTATGATATAATTATCTAATTATAGGTACACAGAACTCCATTCTAAAAATGTTTGTTTTAATATCTACAAAAATAAAGCATAACATAGCATAGCGTCACGCCTTTTCCCATACGGGGTGGCACAGGCAGCACTGTGCCCACTTTCAGCCAGTGATTCAATACTCCATTTTGCGTGACAGGGAGCTAGCCCATCGCCGCAGCTATGGAGTAATGAAGGTTTCCTCACGATGTTTTCCATCACCTTTCGATTGTCCGTATAATGACTTATCTCATTGGTACATGGTCAGCACCGGGATTCGAACCTGCACCTCCTGCGTGAGAGGCAAGCATGGAACCAGCTAGACCACGGAGCTCAAAAATAAAGATTCAATTTAATGAATCTGACAATTCTAGGTAACTGATTCTTACTGGTCCTCACAATATCTTGATCCTAGAGGCACGCTCCTGCATACAAATGTTGATATTCGACAGGCTGTCAACAATAGTGAACGCAGACATGATAGTTTACATGGAACAGGGAGCTGCGCTGGAGCAAGGCACATACACTGAACTACTCGAGAAGAAAGGACTATTCTGGAAGCTGGTGCAAGATGACATGTCCTCAAAGTTAGTATTTTATATTTTATAACAATGAATCTCTAGGCGTTAGTCTGATACTATAATATTATACGAATTCAGATAGAACAAAATATGACACCGGCGTAAACTGAGATGCTACGGAAGCTTCTTTAGTTCGAGACCATTATCGCTTGGTGCAGCACCATCGAAAAATTGCAAATACCACGAGATATAGTATACTATATAGGATTTATTCTAGGATTAGCGCCACCTAGAAGTATGTTAACTGAAACCATGGCGTTTAAAGTACAAATCTTACTCCTCACGCCATCTCTGTTTTACGAAGGGCTACTAATTCTAATGGTCAGCTAATTAAATGTCAACCTGTATGTTTTTATTTTATTCTAATATTTCTTGACGTCCCTCACCCCAACTTGTACTATTGGATAGACGCAATTAAGAGAATGACAGAAAGACGAACGCAAGATATATCAAACTCTCTCATCGGAACTTGGTTTGCTGGAAGAGATCTCTTTTTGATATAAGCTCGCCTTTGTACACTGTTTTTATTTACTTTTTGCCATTGCAATTAATTGTGTGCAATAGAGAAATTATGAATTATGAATCTAACCTTTGTAACGTAATGGTTTAGCTGTAAGGTTACAATTGAAAAAAAAATTATTGAATTGAATACGCTTGTGGCCTGTCAAGTCAAAATAGATACTTTTTATGAACTGTCAAAACGGAACTTTTGTTCCTGAGTTCTATGAAATAACAACAGAATGACGTCAAGTAAAAGTGCCATCAAATGCTGTATTTTTTTGCACAAAATTGACTTTATAAACTGTTTCTGATGGAAATATACAATTCTGTGAATGTCAAGCCATTTTGTACATTGCTTAAACTTAAGACTTGTTCCTAGATTTATTGGATTACCTTGGCCACAAGCCTATTATATTATGATGTTGTTTCCCGTAGACCGGCGGCACAGCCCTCGGCCGCTCAGCAAGAAGAGCGAACTAAGGAGTTAGAGGAAATACAGCAGTTCAAGAGAGAGTTCCGGCAAGCAAGCCTGCGCAGTATACGTAAGTGATAGAGATAGTGATAGAGATATAAGGAATAGACATAAATATGTTATTATTATTATTACTAGTGGCTCTGTGAGCTGTAGACCTCGCGAGTATGTCGGTGGGAAAGCTGAACTGCTAACACACATAAAAAAATAACCCAAATAATTTTCTTTCAATAACACATACAAACTTATGAATGTACCTGGTTACGTACATGCAGTATGAAAGTAGCCGCACCAATAACTTTGTAAACTACATTTCGCGATCTTTAATACAACCTATTAACTTTTTACTAAAATTATATAGTCTGTTTCACTCTCAATGAGCCTGTAGTATCCCACTGCTGGGCAAAGGCCTGTCTCCCCCTCTTCCACTCCATTCGATCCTGAGCGGACCTTCCATTCTTATATATTCTTCCATCATAAATATGTGTAGAGAGAAAATACAACAACAACATGGCGTCACGCCTTTTCCCACACGGGGTGGCAGAATCACGAAACCGTCGTTACTCCATGGCTGCGGCGTTGGGCTAGCCCCCCGTCACGCAAAATGGTGTGTCGAATCACTGGCTGGAAGATGGAAAAGTGGGCACAGTATTGCCTCTGCCAGAGAATATGCTAAGAGCTTATTAAACATTAAAGTACACACATGCCATCTGTGGCAAAGGCTGACATTACGCCTGTAACTGGTTCGCCGACACATCTTATACAGGGTGTTACAGAAAGGTGTATTCATATCATATTTTTGGGGGTTGTTAGCGACATCATTCTGAGCAACTTTCACTATGAAACCGATTTGATCAGAGCGACATTAATTTTTACTTTTCTGTACAAATTAGCTGACTGCTCGGACCAAAACGTATGGAGCAATGAAAAATAAAGTTGCTCCGATCAAATCGGTTTAATAGTGAAATTTGTTCAGAATCGTCTCCCTAACAGCGCCCTAAAATATGACTACACCCTTCTGTTACATCCTGTATAACAATAGATCGCCATTCTTCGTTCACAATCACAATTCTTTATTGCTCACAATAATTATAAAGGGTGTAACAGAAAGGGGTGTGCACGCCGAAAGAGGGTTGTTAAGGACACATTCTGAACAACTTTCATTAAGGGACCGACTTGATCAGAGCAACTTTTTTTTCACTCCACCATACAGACCAGCTGAGCGCTAGGCCCGAAATGTACTGAGTTAATCGCGCTATCGAGATCGTCTGCCTAGTCGAGATGTCGGTTTTGATACCTCCTAAATCCGTCGAAAACGATCACGGTTTATATTTATTTCGATCGAAAACAGGTCGAGATATCTCGGCTGGTCGAAAGGGTAGTCGTAAGAATAGCTTTTTCTTGTTTTTGATTGAGATTTCAGTATCTCAAAATCATTATTTCGACCATGGACATGATCTCGCTAGCGCCAGAATTGCGAGCCTGTACGCGACTCCAGGGCCTGATATTACTACGATAATTAACTTTGAGCCCTATCCCCTCGTCCTCAGAGTCGCTATCGGAGCGCAAGCCGGCGGCGCGGGGCAGTCACCGCGTGGGCAACGTGCACGCAGCTCACATCCCCAACGTGGCCGCGCCGGACATAATCAGTGCGGCTAGTGTTGTTCGTATAATACATCTTATACCACAGGGCGCTCATCCCATACAAATTAGAATTAGTAACCCTTCGTAAAAAAGAGATGGCGTGAGGAGTTAGACTTGTACTTTAAACGCCATGGTTTCAGTTAACATACTTCTAGGTGGCGCTAATCTTAGAATAAATCCTATATATCTTAGCGCCATCTCGTGGTATTTGCAATTTTTCGATGGTGCTGCACCAAGCGACAATGGCCTCGAACTGCTTCCGTAGCATCTCAGTTTACGCCGGTGTCATGTTTTGTACTAGGTGGTCTATCTGTATTAGTATAAAAAACATAATCATTTAAAAGGCCCGGAATCTCTGAGGCATATCCATGTTAATATAGATAGACGTTTGAGGTCACTCGCCCCAAATCACTCTACCTACTCCGATCACTGCTAATGCTTCCGATTTTGAAGGCAGATGCACTAAACTAAAAGGGGAACTAAGCTCTCTAAACGTCATCATGACGTCATCTTAGTTGCTTAGCTCTAATCGGTAATTGGAAGGCGCCAAAATAAATTATTTTTTCTTTTTAAAAGTTAATTTTAACTTGTCTAGTTTAGTGTCTGCCAATTTGTATCGATTTCGTATTCGGAAGGCATTTTACCTCTCCAATTTTAGTTCCTTTTTGACAGATAGCAGTTAAACATAACTGGCATGGTTTTTGGTGGCAACTAAAAATAGTTTACTGGGAAATGTATTTTTGTGGGTTATAGAATGTGATTTTCTTGAGAATTCCGTCGAATTTCAATATTAATTAGCATATATTTAGACGAACGGAACGTTTTGACGTTTAATTTGGGGGCTGAAAATCTCGATTGGTTATTTTTAGGGACACGAAAAAAAGATCGATTCCTAGGTGGAATCGATTCTTCTCTTCCGATGCCAAGTACTTTTGGCATCGATACTTTTTTTTCGATTCTTTACCGATATGAGTACTTTATAGTTAGTATCGATTCTAGTCTATGACTAACAACATGACGGAACTAAAATCCAATCCAACCGCGCCCCACAACCTGCCAGAAAAATATTTAATTGATGTCAATAAATTGATAGGTGATAGATAAGTTCTTGGCTGTGAATTTAAAATTATGCCTATGAAAAAGTGTAATTATACACAGTGAATATTAAGACACTCCCCGAAACCTTTTTGGTGTAGACCGTCGACACTATCGAGTTGTGGCACAATTTTCCAAATCGGGTGAAAAAAACTCGAAAACTCGAGTTCTTTCTTAGAAAACTAGAAAATTGAATAAACTTTTACCTAAAAGTTGACTCAATTTTCGAGTTTTTTTAACCCGATTTGGAAAATTGGGGAACCACTCGAAAGTTTCGATGGTCTACACCAACCAGGTTTCGGCTTCAGAGTGTCTTAAAATTCACGGTGTATATATTGTTAATGTTATTTAAAAAATAAATTTAATTGCATGATTGATTTATTTCTTGTCTTGTTTTATTTCAAAATATATATGAAGAAGATAAGATAATAATAATAAGTATGAAGATTTACGTAAAAGTTTGTCATTTTCCAGACCATTCAGCTGTTTATTTTTTTCTACGTAAAAGTACTCGATACCTAGAAGTATCGATACTTTTGATACAGATACCGATACCGTATCGATACTTTTTTTTCGATACATCATATGAGTACAGTATCGATACTTTTGTTTCGATACCGTGTCCCTAGTTATTTTTCGAGCTTCATTTCTCTGCAACATTAAAAGTATGTACGTGTGATCTTGTGTGTATCTACTTACCTTACGACACAGTCAGACCAGGGCAAAGGTGTCTGGCATGAGCTGGACAGAATACCTACTTGTTGATACCTACTATTTAGAGGTAAGTGAGTGCAATTTCGATAGGTAATTCAACAACTTATCATCGTAACATTTCCTACTTGCATTGCTTCTGTTGTTCCCACAATAGGATACCTACCGTGTAGCAAACACCTTATCAATCCCTACCCTTCTCCTAAATTGAAATGGAATTGAAACTGGTTGAAATTCATTCATAAAGACCCTCAAAAGTATACCTATATAGTTACCTATCAATTTGTTAGGAATACCTATCTGAATAGCAGTTAAAATTATTCTAGAATCTAGATAATACACCAAGGAAACCCTGATCAACTGACCCTGAATTTTTAATTGAAGAAAGCCCAGTTTGATAACTTTCACACCCATCACAAGGTAGGTAGGTACCCATTTTTCCATGTACTCACCTAACTAAACTAGAATCATTTTCTTTACAGTTATGCACAAAGAAAAAAGTCAGAAGTTATCTCAATCTCAAGCCCCTGAACAACAACATTTGATGTTTTCAATAAGTACAAGGCAACTCCTACATCAAATTGAAGATTATGACTGCGTCCACAGCCAGGGATATGAAAATGTATTTTGTGGACATTTCTGTACTGCATAGTTATTTAAAATCAAATGCATAGTTATTTAAATGTTGAATCTCTGTATTTTTGTGCCCATTATATACTTCTGAGTGGGTATTTATTTGATGATAAACTCATTTTATTTCAACAAGGTACAGTATTTCCCAACAAAAAGTGTTGACTTTGAAAGATATTCATAATTTTGATAAATCCAATCCAATATATTAATATTTAACGGTTATTACTCATAATAAAAGGGGATTGTTTACTTACTTTTCAGTTAAACTCCTTGGTTATATCAAAATCATCCAATGTTTCAAGGTTATCAGACTTCTTTGTTGGAGAATACTGTACTTACATGGGTAAATTATGTTAGGTAGGTAGGTATGTTATTTTTAACAATTTTGATTTAATTTTGGATATTTATGTTTTGACTAAGCTTTGTGTGGATTTATGATATTTTAATTTAATTATATTTATTCTAATTATACACAAATTCTTTATTTATCAAAAAGGTTGTTATGTAAGCACCCATACACTAGGCGAACCTGTTTCATTATATTTTAAAGTAAAGTAAGATGGATAGATAAGATAAATCACTTTATTCACTGTTATATATAATACACATTTATAATTACAGAAAAACAAGGAAGTCTTTATTCATAATAAATACCATTACAAAGAAAGTAGTTTTATGTGACTACAGTCTTCACAAAATAAAAGGCCCGCTTTGACAGTTCACACCCATGAAGTTTTAACCCCTAATGTATAGGTAATAGAAGCAGTTTTCCTAGGTGCAACTTGTACGGTTTGCTAGTATGCACCAGTTGGCTTTTATTACCTATGCATTAGGGGTTAAAACTTCATGGGTGTGAACTGTCTAAGCGGGCCTTTTATTTTGTGAAGACTTTACCTACTAGCATAGCTAGGACCACAGCACAGGTAGCCTTATGAAAACCTCCTTATTAGTAAAACTCTGCATTCCACTTATGTTAATGGCTTAGGCATTTATTCAAGATTGGGTGCTGGAAGCTGGATGGATAGTTTCCACAATAGGTATCCATTGTAAGTGCCTGTGTATGCTGCAATCCTGAAATACAATAAATCTTTATTACAGGACATAAAAATCCCATGAAATGACATGAAAACTAGACAAATATAAAATAAAACAATAGGGATTTTGTTCTTCGGTCTCGCTTCCGAATTAATAAGAATACATAATAGTAATTAGAATGGACTAAGTCGGGATTTCAACTTGAATGGATTCTTGTTATAGGTACATTGAATTGATCCGTATGAATCTGTGACGCTATGATGTCGCTTCAGTAATAAGATAATGCATGCCTAGCGGCCGCCTGACAATATGTTAGAGTTCTCTGGAATTTACTGTGTGAATTTGACAGACTTGTGAAATGTGCATCTGATAGGCACTTAGAGGCTTGTGTCATGGTCAGTAACTACGCACGCTATGTTGCAGAAGGGATCAATACTGTCAAACATACTTATTATATCATGCCATTTGAAACAGAGATCTGAAACTAATTATAAGTATGGAATATATTTTATGGATACATACCACTTTATAGTTCGATAGGAATGTCCCTAATACGGTATAATAAGTCGTGGTAGGCTGATCACATGCTTTTAATACTGGCGTATGCATTAGTCCAACATAAACCCTGCAAAAACAAACAAATTAGACCCAGCGTTTTGGAGTGCCTTTCTGCAGTTTTTGTGCCATTTATGACGATCGATTATAGCAGTATAGGCACCTACACTTCCGATGATGCATGAATTTGTGATATTTGGTGGATATTTGTCTCATAATTGTTGAAGTAGTTTTTATACATAGGTATTCAAACTCTTTGATAAAGGAATCTGTCTATGTTTGACACTGTCATGTGCTGTCATGTCATGTCACTTCTACTTCTGTTTGTCACGATTGAAAATAAAACCACGTATATTTTCATGTACTTATTTATTGCGCTAAAGTAATCTAGAATCTCCATCCGTCTATAAGGCTAACCACCTTGGACACCGCTGCGTTCGACAAATTATAACAGGTTATTGGGCCCCCCAACTAAAATGGAGAATTTTACGAAATTGAAAATTGGTTTGCTAGAGGGAAAATCGAATTGGGATACATGGAAATACAAAGCCGTAAGTCTACTACGAACCGTCCCGCACGCGCTGGAAATTGTAGAAGGCTCGTTCCTGAAACCCGTAGCATCAGGCCCTAGCTCGTCAGGAGATGCCACAGCTGCTGTCGCCACGTACAATGCCGACTTAGAGCGCTTTGTAAAATCTGATGCAACTGCTCTCCTGATCATAACTACCAACATGCAAGAAGATACACTCCGAAAGGTCATGAGATATACTAACGCGAGAGATGTATGGCTTGAATTGCACAGACTTTTCGATGGCGCTGACGAAGATAAGTCATATAATCTGTGCATGAGCTTCTTTGGCTTTAAAAAGGATACAGCCGACGATGTAGCCACCCATATGTCTAAACTTAAGAACATCTGGACGCAGCTGAATCAAGAATTAAGTAAAAATAGGGAGAGCGAGTTACCGGAACTGCTACTGCTATGCAAGATACTCGATACCCTCGACGAAACATACTTCTCGTTCAGAAGCAGCTGGCTACTACTGCCAAAATCTGAAAGAAATATCGAAAGCCTTACAACTCATCTGTGTGCATTTGAGCGAGCACTTCAGAGCAACAAAGTGCTTAAACAGGAAGCTCTTGTCTCAAATTCCGGCACACCGGTTACAGTAGAGAAGAATGATAGAAAGTTAAAATGCAATTACTGCCTGGCAATCGGCCATCGAGTGCGAAACTGTAAGAAGTGGATCAAAGATGGCAGGCCTCCGAAAAGTAGTAATCCGCAAGCAACACCGTCTACTTCGAAATCTGCGAACATGATACTTATGTCTGTAGAGAGCACAGAAATATTTTCAATCAATTGTGACACCGAGAACTGGTACGTGGATAACGGCGCTACTAGCCACGTAACGAACCGGGCTGATATCTACCAACACTTCGAACACTTCGACGATATTCGTACTGTGACAACGGCAAATGGCAACGCAATCAATGCTAAAGGCAAAGGTGCAGTAATAATCGAAGCAAATATTGAAGGGAAGCTACAACGAGTGACCCTGACAGACGTTTGGTACGTTCCAGCCATAACGAAAAATTTATTCTCGGTCTTAGCTGTCCATGATAAGATTCCAAACAGCCAATTCTCATCGACGACAAAAGAATGCACCGTCTATGTCAACGGAGAAGCGTGCCTAATAGGAAAACGACAGAAAGAGGGAGGCTTATATAGACTGGATGTAAGAGTCGTACTTCCAGAAAACCCCGTTGAAGTCTATGCTACGTCCAATACAATGCAACTTTACCACGAGAGATTGGCGCATCAAAACAAGAGACACGTCAAAGCTACAGTTAAACGCGAACTGAACTTAGATCTTCCTCTTGAGAAGGAATTATGCGAAGGTTGCATATACGGGAAAGCTCATAGATTGAAATTCGGTACGAGGACCCGAGCTACCGCGCCAGGAGAGCTCGTACACACTGACGTTTGCGGACCATTCCAACCGAGTTATTCAAAGTACCAATACTACGTGTTGTTCAAAGACGACTACACCGGCTACCGTATGGTATACTTCCTGAGACGCAAGTCAGAGGTTAAGGATAAACTCGCCTTAATGTTAGCTCAGACCAAAACTGCAGGACATACTATAAAATGCTTGTTAAGTGACAATGGTGGTGAATTTGACAACAAGTCCATTCAAGACCTACTGGACTCCAATGGAATTAAACAGAGATTGGTAATGCCTTACACCCCAGAACAGAATGGCGTAAGCGAACGTGAAAATCGAACTTTGGTGGAAACTGCGAGATCTATGATGTATGCGCATGAAACGTTGCCTCAAGAACTTTGGGCAGAACTAATAAACACCGCCGCATACATCCTCAATAGAACTGGTCCAACGAATACGAACGATAAGTCACCATATGAACTTTGGAGTGGAAAGAAACCGAATATAAAGCACCTTCGAATTATAGGTTGCAATTCCTACGTCCATATACCAAAACAAAAACGAAAGAAGATGAATAAGAAGGCCATCAAAGGAAGACTTGTCGGTTATGACGAAGATGGCTACAGAATTTGGATATCTGATGGAAGGAGAAACTCGCTCATCCGTTCGCGCGATGTAACGTTTGACGAGAAGCCGTTACCTAATAGCGATGATAAGCTGCCCTGTGTAAATAATGACGCAAATACGAGGGAGTACACACTGCGACTGCCAATGGATAAATCCGTGTGCAACGAGGAACCAGCTTTACATCATCATCATCCATTATCGATCCAACCCGAGAGAGACTCTAACGATCCTGAACGCGTTCTTGAGGGAGAAAACTTGGAATCTCAAATAGTCCAAGAAGATCACGTTCATGAAATTCGAGAGGATTCGGATCCTGAACCAGTCGACGAAGATCACGTTCGTGAATCCAAATCACAGTATGATGAAGACAATTTCTATGACGCAGAATCGCCACGGTACAATTTACGCAACCGCAGCGAAATAAGAAAACCTGCAAGACTGGACGACTACGTTTGCGCTACAGAAACACATTCGCATCCGGCATTTTTATGTGAGGGAGCAAGTTGCCGAAGGTGCAATCAAAGTGGAGAGGATCGGCACAACTGATCAAGTAGCCGACATTCTTACTAAAGCACTGCCGCGGCCGAGATTCCAATCTCTTTGATATGCTATTGGAATAAGAAAGAGTATTGAATAAGGGAAAGTGTTGAAGTAGTTTTTATACATAGGTATTCAAACTCTTTGATAAAGGAATCTGTCTATGTTTGACACTGTCATGTGCTGTCATGTCATGTCACTTCTACTTCTGTTTGTCACGATTGAAAATAAAACCACGTATATTTTCATGTACTTATTTATTGCGCTAAAGTAATCTAGAATCTCCATCCGTCTATAAGGCTAACCACCTTGGACACCGCTGCGTTCGACAAATTATAACAATAATTGGGCTAAAACACAATCATACACACAAATTACGACACCTCACTCAACATCGCAAATTCGCCACATAGGTACCTATTTCTATAAGACATGGAGCAAAGAAGTTAGGTAGACGTACTATGATGCTGCTTTTGTGCTTTGCTGTCTATAATCTTTCACATTTCCACCTTATTATTGAAAGAAAACAAATAATTTAGCCGAACGTAAAACTGAAATGAATGTTGACTGACGTTTTGACATAGCGCCATCCGCTCTAACTAACCGTTCGGAAACTGATTGAACATAATTGTAGTTTATTTGCAATGAGTTTTCTCATGTTAATAATGTACGATAGATGTTACAAATTTGATCAAAAACAGCTTAAAATGCTTCTATTATATTAAATCAGTAATAACATGTATATTTAATTAAATGGTTTCTTTAATTTTCCATTGATAAAATAATCTCGAAATCGAGAAATAATCGAGAAATAAAAAGATACATTGTGGTTCCGAACAGTCCCTGTTGGCGCTAATGCGTATAATGTGAAAAAAAATCGACAACTATTCTTAGATCGCGTTTAGAGAACGTGACTCCCAAATACCGATTAACGTAATTCAAACTAATATTAGTTCTCAAAATAGTTTAGAGCAGCTAGTTGTCCGTGCCTTCAAAATCGGAATTTAAATTTGCCGCGCTTCGAAGGCTTGTGGCCAAGGTCATGCAATCAATCTAGGAACAAGTCTTAAGTTGAAGCATTATGTACAAAATGGCTTGACATTCTCAGAATTGTATATTTCCAGCAGATATATTTTATAAAGTCAATTTTGTGCAAAAAAGACAGCACTTGATGGCACTTTTACATGACGTCATTCTGTTGTTATTTCATAGAACTCAAGAACAAAAGTAACGTTTTGACAGTTCATAGAAAGTATCTATTTTGACTTGACAGGCCACAAGCGTATTCTAATTAGCCAGACTCTAAAGGCTTTTCTTAACCAACCAGGTCGAAGAGCTAGAAACGGAACCGATCACAGCGAAGACGAAAGAGGAGGCTTTCCCCCCCGTGTCAACATGGCAGCTGCTGAAGCTGAACGCTCCAGAATGGCGACTGCTGGCGATCGGCGGGGTAGCCAGCTTCATGATAGGCGCGGCGATGCCAGCCTTCGCGCTGCTGTTCTCTAAGCTTTATGGGGTAAGTTCATCGCTGTTTGGGATGTCGGGAGGGGAAACCCCTGTGTCAATTTCGCAGTTGGTTGGTTAAATCAGACACTTAGCTAACACCCTAGACCGTTAGTTAAAGAGCGACATTTAACTAAGTCACTAGCATGCATTTTGATTTAAATAAAGAATCGTCGAAAATGTTTAACAATCTGTCTTGTTGAAAGCCAGCGTGTTGGTTAAAACAAGATGGCGTCACGACAACAGCTGATTACTTTCAGAGTCTATCTTTTTGGCAAACGTTGTGCAACGTTGGTTTGTTGTGTTCAGTGGTTTTTTGTTTCAAATTTGGTCTTTGGGTACCTACCTAGTCGATTCCGTCATGATTATTTCACGATTAGTAGTTTCACAAACACGAATTGGTTGCTTTAGGTCACTTTCTGTGCCAATACTAAAGATAGGTTGTGTTAGGTCAAAACTTTATGAACCACCCGGAGCCGAGCGGAGAGGAGCGGAGCTAGGCGACCCCATGTAGTTTTACAGAACCGAATTGGTTTCTTATTAACCTACCAAAGTTGAATTGCGTCTTGTTTCCTAGGAACGTTAGACAACTCGTTAAACGTTTCGTTCACTGGAACTTTAGCGACTTGGTCAAATGTTGATCTTTAATTAACGGCCTTCGTAAAAAACAGATGGCGTGAGCAGTAAGATTTGTACTTTAAACGCCATGGTTTCAGTTAACATACTTCTAGGTGGCACTTATCGTAGAATATATCTTAGCGCCATCTCGTGGTAATTGCAATTTTTTGATTGTGCTGCACCAAGCGATAATTGCCTCGAACTATAGAAGCTTCCGTAGCATCTCAGTTTACGCCGGTGTCATATTTTGTTCTAGGTGGTCTATCTGTATTAGTATATTAATATAGTTATCTGTGCTAATACATTCAAAATTCATTCGTGATACATTCGAGATTCATTCCTGATATACATATACGAAATTCATCGTAACACATAAGTACGGTACCGCCGTCGCCATTAATAAAATAAATAAAACAAATGTAGCCTGTAAATGTCCCCCCACCGAAGGGCACGGGCCTCAACTCGAGCCATACTCCACCGCTCCGGCTAAAATTAAAACTCTTAACTCGTTCCTTCCTCCAGATGTTCGCGTTAGAAGACAAGGAGCTCATAATGAAGCAAGCGACTCTCTACGCATGTCTCTTCATCTGTGTAGCGGCGCTATGCGGCCTGGTGACATTCCTGCAAGGTTGGCTGCTGAACCTGGCCGGGTCTAGGCTGACTAACAGGCTGCGGGTGCAAACGTTTAGCAGCTTTTTGAGACAGGTGAGGCGATATGAGTTTTTTTTTTTTCAATTTTACGGCTCTGGATACCAGTTCTTTAGCCGAGAAAAATAATGAGTGAATGAAGATCGAAATAATGAATGAAGAATTGAGAAGCGAGATAATGCAATAATGAATGAATGTCTGATTGAATAAATAATTGACTAAATGAATGAATGTAGTAGGTATCTATGAATGAAAGAATTGCAAATGAAAGAGAGCAATAATACATTAATGAATGAATGAGGACGTTTGTAAAGTTTATTTAGTTGATTGATTAGTAAATGGTAGTATATTTTTGTTGTACACTTGGGTCTACCCCTAAAGGTCCCGCCATCCACGATGACGCGTGACGTAGCTATTTGCACCTTTGTCTTTCAGCAGAGTGCCCCGATGAATGAGAAAGATGCAAATAGCTACGTCACGCGTTACCTATACTCAGCAATCCACATTTCTCATCCCAACTTGGATTGCTGGAAGAGATCTCATACTAGAGATAAGCTCGCCTTTGTACACTTTTTTTTAGTATAACTGATTTTTTAAAATGTATGTGTGCAATAAAGAAATTATGAATTATGAATTACTGAAAACTTTAAGGAATTGAGAAACGAAAGAAGTAATAAACGAACGTGAGCACTTATCCAGTGGAGAGCGCATAGATACATTTTCCTTTGAAACACAACTCACCAATTTACGGGCGGCGGGGGACGAGGTAAGAGAGCTGTGATTGGTCACCCGCTGCGAAACTGTCTGGCGGCCCGTCATCGTACATAGGTTGCGTATGCGAACGTTTGCTGAATACAACAAACGCTTGGCGAGCCGCATCCCCCCGCAGGCGCAGTCAATTGGATATATAGTCTCTGGTGTGAATAGTCCCAAGCTCGCGCTAAGTAAGGCGAACTGATCGTAATGATGAAAATATCATTTCGCAACAAGAGTGTTGCCACATTCAGCCAAACAAACAAAGAATTTACGAAGTCGTCAACAAGTTTGCACCATAACTTATTTGTCGTTGGTCACCAGGAGCAAGGCTGGCTGGATTTGCCCACGAACTCTGTGGGGGCGCTGTGTGCGCGACTAGCTTCAGACTGTGCGGCGGTGCAGGGCGCTACCGGTATGTAATGTACAAGATAATAACAATAATATAACAAAATGTAATATAACAAAATAATAATAACAATATTCATGTCCCGCACTGAGCCAGCGTGGAGTATGGCTCAATCTTACTCGTATCTATCCGAGTAAAGTCCAGTGCCCCTCAAATCAAATCATTTTTTAGGGTTCCGTACCCGAAGGATGCCTAACGGGACCCTATTACTAAGGCTCCGCTGTCCGTCTATCTGTCATCTGGTCATACAGCACGAACCGTAATATCTAGAAGGTTGAAATATTCACAAAATGTGTACATCTGTTGCCGCAACAACAACAAATACTGAAATACGAGAGATATTACAAATTGAAGGGGGTCCCCATACAAGAGACTTGTTTTGTTTTGATACACCCACGCATTTCAATATGATGGTATATTTCGCGTCAACCTACCATCCTAGCCTTTCAATCCGTAGGTCGTGAGTTCAAATCCTCGTGAGGGCATAATTTTTTTATTTTATTTTTTGTTATAGTTTTATTCTTTTGTTATACGAGAGTACAGTGGTACCCTTCGGACCCGCACTTGGCCGATTTTTGTGTCTTGTTTTCTATATTTGTTGTTCGCCTGCAGGCACGCGTCTCGGTACAGTGCTGCAAGGTGTCAGCACGATGGCGATCGGAGTCAGTCTTGCGATGGCGTACAGCTGGAAAATGACCCTGGTCAGCCTGCTCAGCGTGCCTTGCGTATGTACATTGCATTATTACGAGTATTATTAGTAAATCCTTAATTGGCCTAGTTATTTAATTTATATTCTTGTTTAACTTTTATGTACGGCTGTGGATTTTTGTTCAATAAATAAAATAAAAATAAAATAAAATTATACCTGGGAGATTATGCTCGGTTATGACTATTTATTGTAATATGGTGGTGTTTAGGTGATAATCTACATAAACATAAAAAGTAAAATGTGAACTGACAATTATTATTATTTACAATCGATTTCTGTGTAGATCATCAGAAGACTATCACAGCTAAACATACCATAGATATTTCTGATGTATACACATTCTAAATAAACCTAGTTCCTTGATCTACAACGTGTAATCGGTAACCTATTATGCTTGGCAATTTGACGTTTTTTTTTTTGTACAAGACGTTAATTGACGAGAATTCACATTTTTACTATCGGTTATTTAGTACAAGTTGTGCTGTGTTTAGTTGAAAGCGCCATCTGGTGGTTTGACAGCCTCCGTGGCCGAATGGTTATACGCCGGTTTTCAAGATGTCGCTTTTCTACATTGTCTCAGATCTGGGTGTTTGTGGTACCTTCGTTGTTTCTGATTTCCATAACAATAGTTATACGAGAATAACTATAACTCGCTCTTAGTGAGCGGGATATTCGGCGTTAATTGTCAACCTGATAGACTTGAGAAGAGTTAACAATATGTTAATTGTCATCCTGATAGACTCAAAAAGAGTTAACAATATGTTAATTGTCAACCTGATAGACTCAAGAAGAGTTAACAATATGTTAATTGTCAACCTGATAGACTCAAGAAGGGATAACAATATGTTAATTGTCAACCTGATAGACTCAAGAAGGGTTAACAATATGTTAATTGTCAACCTGATAGACTCAAGAAGGGTTAACAATATGTTAATTGTCAACCTGATAGACTCAAGTAGGGTTAACAATATGTTAATTGTCAACCTTATAGACTCAAGAAGAGTTAACAATATGAGTGGCATTAAAGATGTTCAATGTCCACAGGTGATGGGAGGCATCTATCTGGAAGGCTACATCATGAAGAAGGCTGAAGTCAATGAGAAGAGAGCTTTAGAACTCGCTTCGAGAGTCGCCACAGAGGCTGTCATCAACATACGGACCGTGCAGAGTCTGAGTGAGTTGTTTTTTTAAATTTAGTTTTACGGCCCTGGTAACATGTTCTTTTGAGCCTTGTCCGAATAAGTAATGAATAGAGTCTTATTGTACGTGCAGCTTCCCCTTAACTCCTATCATCTCCGTCTCCTACACAACATCCTCTCTACCCGTTGAATTATCCTACACTCTTTATACTTGGTATGGTAGGATACAATGAGCTCAGGGTTAGAAGGGATATGGCCTTGGTAACTTATGTGTATAAGGTTTTGGTGGGAAGGCTATGCAATCCCGTGGTGTTGTCGCAGTTGTGCTTGTGCGTGCCCGACGGGTATGTGTGGCGCCGTCGGCCGCCGCCGCTGCTGCAGGTGCCGCGCGCGCGCACGTGCCTGCTGGAGCGCGCGCCGCTTACGAGAGCATTCAGAGTTATCAACGCGGTGACAGATCGTATTGATGTGTTCAGGGTTATTCTGGCTGAATTCACAAGAATTACCTTATTTGTTCTTTGTTACAAAGAGGATTTCTTATAAATGTATAAATAGTTAAATTAAGTATGATGTATAAATGTATAAATAGTTAAATTAAGTAGAATATACCTATCGCATTAGGTGTAACCTGTAATGATAGGTATTTATAGAAAATTTAATAAATAAATAAATAAACATGCTTTATGCACAAAAACATAATACAGACACTTTACACTGGAAAAAACATGTGCAAAGGCGATCTTATCTCTAATAAGAGATCTCTTCCAGCAAACCTAGTATGGACAGGATTAATTAACAAAATATAGTTTATATTCTTTTCGTTTCGTTTCTCGGAAGAAATCTCTTTTTAGAGATAAGCTCGCTTTTGTACCTATTTTCTACCATAAGCTATTTTTATACTAAGTCATATGAGTACAATAAAGAAATAACGAATTACGAATGAATGAATGAATGAATGAATGAATGAATGAATGAATAAACGATAGAATGAATAAATAAACTGCAGCCTTACTCCAATCTTTTTTGCGATTCAAACCCGTTACCCTTGAGATACTTACACAAGGAGGATAGAACAATTTGATGTTAGGGCTACATATTGAAGAATTAAGTAATTTCTTCTTTTTATCGTGCGGAAGCGTTAAATTGTAAAGTGTTGCAAATTAAAGCATATTTTTCCAAAAATTGGCGACCGCTATGGCGTTTGCCGAAGCTTGCATAAGATCCTTGTATCTTCTTTAAGGGGGTCAAAGCGCCTGCACGTGGCCCACATGTGCGGGGCTGCACGTGGCCTACATGTGCGGGGCTGCACGTGGCCCACATGTGCGGGGCTGCACGTGGCCCACATGTGCGGGGCTGCACGTGGCCCACATGTGCGGGGCTGCACGTGGCCCACATGTGCGGGGCTGCACGTGGCCCACGTGTGCGGGGCCTTTGTGCATAAGATCCTCCTCGAACAATGTATCTAATTGGCAAACAGAAGAACGAGAAATATGAATGAATGAGTCTCCTCCGAAGATACACCTAACCCTGCAGAATGCCTTACCTATTTTTTTTTTTTTTTCAAATTTACGGCTCTGAATACTACTCCTTCAGCCAGAATATGACTGAGTAAAGAATGAATGAATGACAACAAAAGAGTGAATGAAATACCACCAATAACACCTCATAGCACCGCGTCCTATGAGCACGGATTTAGACTTCGTGCTATCCGCTTGTGGAACGACTGGTACGCACTCCCCTGCACCATCAGGGATAGTCCTACTCTGAATATTTTTAAAAGTCGTGTGAAGAAGCATT
This sequence comes from Argyresthia albistria, assembly GCA_963457715.1. NCBI lineage: Eukaryota > Metazoa > Arthropoda > Insecta > Lepidoptera > Argyresthiidae > Argyresthia > Argyresthia albistria. The sequence goes on from OY735281.1 coordinate 4,340,881, forward strand.
ACCTTTCTTTATATAATTATAGGTAGTATGTATAGTATTTATCAGTTTATATATATGTATTATATAAATATATTTCATATTTATTTATATAAGTATGCACTAGTTTATGCAGTCTATTGATTTGTAAGTAATAATTATATGTATTGTACACATGGGTCTACTCCTGCTCAGCAATCCACCTGTCTCAACCCTATTTGGTTTTCTGGAAGAGATCTCTTGAGATAAGCTCGCCTTTGTGCACGTTTTTATTGTCCTGTGTAACTGTTTGTGTGCAATAAAGAAATTATGAATTATGAAATACTAAATCTCTAACTAATCTTAATCCTTTCCAGGCATCGAGAAACCCCTTCTAGCGAAATACGCAGCCGCCTTGGACGACGCTCAGCAGCAAGGCAGGAACGGGCGGCTCGTACGCGGGCCTGTGTACGGATTGTGTCTGTGTGCCCCCACACTAGGGTACGCGGTGTCGCTAGCCTACGGCGGGTACCTCATCGCTAGGGAAGGCCTGCGGTACGAGTATGCTATACTGTGAGTGTGATGTCTTAGTACTTTGGAGTCGGTAAGAAAATGGTGCTTATCTTTTCGAGTTTCGTGCTGACTTATGGTCTGTTCATCCTTATTTGTCCAAAACTTGCAAGTTAAATGAATCAAAAACTCATTCATGATAACTTTCTGAAATTATTTAATTCATTCAGCATTCGATTCCATCAGATTGCAGGCAGTTCATTCACATGATTCTGTTAAAAAAATTGGAAAGGTTAGGTAGGACAAATAGACCATACCGTATATTCTCTTATCAAACAAAATAGATAGCTGATGATTAACTGACCAAACTGTCACCCCGCATGGCAACAGGCGTGACGTAAGCGTTTGTTTCTCATCGTCATCCTATCCATTTGTATCGGCAGCGTGTCGGAAGCGTTAATCTACGGCGCGTGGATGTTAGCGGAAGCGCTCTCGTTCGCGCCGAACTTCGCGGCGGCTCGGCGCAGCGGCGCGCGCATCATATACATCATGAACAGGGAGCCGGCTATTGTGAGCGAGCCGGGAGTCAATAGCGATCCTAACTGGGTGAGTGTGTAGACAGAGACTTAAACACTGTCATGTGTAATAATGAGACTTGTCAAGTGTAATAATGACACTTGTCAAGTGTAATAATGACACTTGTCAAGTGTAATAATGACGAACTTCGCGAGGCTCGGCGTAGCGGCGCGCGCATCATACACATCATGAACAGGGAGCCGGCTAGAAGAAGAATAGACGGGAGCCGGCTATAGTGAGCGAGCCGGGCGTCGTTGACGATCAGAAATGTAATAATGACACCTGTCATGTGTAATAATGAGACTTGTCAAGTGTAATAATGACACTTGTCAAGCGTAATAATGACACTTGTCAAGTGTTATAATGACACATGTCAAATATAATAACTAATAATGACACTTGTCAAGTGTAATAATGATACCTCACAAAAGTAATGATGTCACCTCTCAAAATTACTACTGTCAAATGTTGTAACATCTGTCGAAAATACGTGGAATGGTGTTCATGTTATGTACACATCATGAATACAAAACCTGCTATTGTGAATCAGTCGAGTGCCGTTGATGATGCTAGCTGGGTAGGGATTCAAGCAGCGACGCACACGCCGGAAATAGGTCGGGGCATCGTAGCTTTGTTACCTGCCTTGCCTCACGCAACCTGGGCATGACATATCTACCTGACATCCTACTAATATTAAAGGTTATTGCGCCAAGTAAAAACCTTGGCATAACTGCGCCTCTGTCACTGCGTATGGGAAAAGGCGTGACACTCATCATCATCACATCCTAACACCGGCTCTGAGAGCTCTCATACACATTTCCATTTGTTCCGATCTTGGGCCGTCTGCTCCACTCCGCCCAATCTGATTTTACAGTGGCGGCCTAAATCTCCGTTGAATGTCGCCACGTTGTTTTCTAAGCGACCTTTCCTCCAATTCCCCTTTTACTTTCGACAACTTTACTTTACTTTTCAAAGATCTTTATTTACTCTCAGTAAGAATGGTACAACCCAGTGTAAGTTAATCCTAGGTTATAGTTAGTACATGTAAATTAACAAGATGTTTACAGGCTGTGCAGCCTCCTAAAACTTATAGCATGAATAAATAACACAACATATTATGTGGGGAGAGGATTACATTAATGTTACAATTTGCACACTTCGTTTTAGTAAGCAATTATTGCTATGAAAATAAATAAACTACTTTCGACAAGTATTCGTCGGATCGCACATCATCGTTCAACCGATCTACCCCTTAAATTCATCCATGAATTCAATCGTTCGTTCACAGAAAGCAGAAGGCGACATTCAGTACGCCGGTGTAGAGTTCCGCTACCCGACGCGCCGCAACGTGCCGGTGCTGCAAGGGTTGGACCTTCACATCGAGAAGGGGACCACGGTGGCGCTGGTCGGTTCCAGTGGCTGCGGCAAGTCGACGCTGCTGCAGATACTGATGAGGCTGTATGACGCTGACAGGGGCACTGTGGTAAGCAAATAAACTAAATCTGTCAAAATGACACCTGTTACAGACACTTGTAAATGTCAAATGTTGTGGTAACGTGTCAAATGTGGCAACGTCTCAAAAGTTGTGGCAACTTGTCAAAAGTTGTGGCAACTTGCTAAAAGTTGAGTGTCAAAAATGAAGATACTAATCTGTGGTTAAACGTAGCTGTATAGCAAAACGTCATCAAAGTCTAACCTAACCCTTTCTCCCAGCACCTAGACGGCATGGACACGCGCCGCGACCTGACCCTGCCGCACCTGCGCGCGCAGCTCGGGCTCGTGCAGCAGGAGCCGGTGCTGTTCGACCGGTCGGTGCGCGAGAACATCGCGTACGGTGACACGAGCCGGGCCGTGCCGGACGCGGAGGTGGTGCGCGCGGCCGAGCAGGCCAACGTGCACGCGTTCATCGCGTCGCTGCCGCTGGTGAGTGCCGGGAGGGACGCCTGGCGACGTGCCCGTCAGGATAGTGTAACCTGTCAAGTGGCACCAAGGTCGAAAACGGTCAAAATGAAGATACCTGTCAAAATAATGAAACCTGTCAAATGACACCTTGGTGGTAAGTAATTAATTATAAAACTGTCAAAATGAAGACACCTGTCTAGATACCTGTCAAAATAATGAAACCTGTCAAATCACACCTTGGTGGTAAGTAATTAATGATAAAACTGTCAAAATGAAGACACCTGTCAAAATAATGAAACCTGTCAAATGACACCTTGGTAATTATTTATAAAAACTGTCAAAATGAAGACACCTGTCAAGATACCTGTCAAAATAATGAAACCTGTCAAATCACACCTTGGTAAGTAGTTAATTATAAAAACTGACAAAATTAAGACACCTGTCAAGATACCTGTAAAAATAATGAAACCTGTCAAATACCACCTAGGTAAGCAACACCTGTCAAGATTCCTGTAAAAATCAGGACACTGGCCAAAAGTATGACTTTCGGGTAAGTATTAACCCTATTAGATCAAGACCTGTCGGGATAAGACACGTGTCAAAACCAAGCCAACGTGCATACGCTGACCGCCCGGACCAAAACATATGGAGCAATGAAAAATAAAGTTGCTCTGATCAAATCGGTTTCATAGTACAAGTTGCTCAGAATGGTCTCCCTAACAACCCCCTAAAATATGACTTTGACTATACCTTCTGTTACAGCCAGTATATTCCCACTTTGTGACCGCGAGGCGAAGCCGAGCGGTAGCCTTTACCTAAACGAGGAATATTTGTGTGTAACGGTACGATATATGTTTTGGGTTCTAGAAAAGGGCGCTGTAGTTTTCGATGAAATTTGCAATGTAGGGGTTTTGGGGGTAAAAAATCGATCGAGCTAGGTCTCATAACTGAAAAATCGATTTATTTCCGAGTTTTCATGCTTTTCTCATGAAGCTTTTCTAGAAGCAAACTAAACACGCCTCGTCCCCTCGACAGGGCTACGACACGAACCTGGGGTCCGGCGGCGCTCAGCTGTCGGGCGGTCAGAAGCAGCGCATCGCCATCGCGCGCGCCCTCGTGCGGAACCCGAAGATACTGCTGCTAGATGAGGCGACGTCAGCGCTGGATGCCAACAGTGAAAAGGTGATAAGATTTTAGATTTTGTTTATTTGACCCTTAGTTAGTCCCGCCAAAAAAGTTACAACTAGTCGCGTGGGATGTTCAACGACCCAGATACGTTTATAGGAGTAAAACATCATTTGCGTGCAAATTCAGACTTGTTCGATACCTAAGCCCTTATTTATTTATTTATTTATTTATTTATTTATTATGTTACATCAAAAAGAATATTTTAGCATTAAGTAGTAATAACTTAGAAAACATCCGATTTTCGGTGGCACAGTTTTGGCAGACAGCATGGGGTGTGCGACACCCCACGCGACTATTAAGGGTTAAGGTCTCACAGCTTAATCATAACTTAATATATCGCAGAGTTGTTTAATTCTTATAGCTAAGACAATTAAGAGAGTAATATGTGTAGTCGTTATATGTAGTAGCATGGTGAACGATTTGAACACTGTCCTCTGTGGTTTCAAATAAAATCGGTTAAGTGCGGGTCGGTATCGCACACGAAGGGTACCGTACCATCGTACAACAAATCAAAAGCACTCAAAACAATAAAAAAATAAACAAAAAGAAAATTTAAAAAGTTTATGCCTTCACGAGGATTTGAACTCACGACCTACTGATTGAGGGTCTACTACATACCGGCTGCGCCACCACAGCGATGTGAGTTGACGCGAAATATGCTATGATATTTAAATGTGTAGTATATGTGTCTATGACATGGTTGCTATGACAATAAATAAACAGTTTCAGTCAAGATCTCCATTTTGAAATGCGTAAGTGTATCTAAACACGTCTCTTGTATCGGGGCCCCCTTTAATTTGTGGTTGGTGCGGCAACAGATATACACATTCTGTGAAAATTTCAGCTTTCTAGCTATTACGGTTCGTGCAGACGGACCCGGTGACAGACAGGACGGACGGACGGACGGACGGACGGACAGACGGACAGCGAAGTCTCAGTAATAGGGTCCCGTTTGGCACCCTTCGGGTACGGTACCCTAAAAAAAACAATCGGCTTCTATCTATCTATCTAACCTTACCTAACACCTCTAGAGTGGTCTCTGATAAATCGGACATGAGGAATTTTTTGGACATTTTGTAAAAGCTTAGTGGAAAAACATACTCTTATTCATTAATTTAAGCAATCGTTCATCAAACTGTCGTTAATTCCGGCTGAATTACAAGAATCCAGAGCCGTACAATTGGAGTATAAACGGACAAGTGCGAGTTGGAGTCTCACACGAAGGGTTTCGTCCGCACCATCGTAAAAGAAACAAATATAAATTCATTTATCAAACTCGTTAATTTAATAATTCAGTCATTTAATCATTCATTGATTCATCAAACTGCCGTTAGTTTAATCAACTTCGCTCACCTAATGTAATACACAGGCTCTGCCTAGTTTAGATCTCGAATAATCATTAATTAATTACATCTCAAACTCTTAATAGGAAACCATCCAATGTAAAACCTCTGTAACAAATTGTAATGTGTCAAATAAATATATAAATAAAAAAAAATAAAAAAATATTTGACAGATCGTGCAAGCGGCGTTGGAAGCGGCCTCTGTCGGACGAACTACGATCATGATCGCGCATCGACTGGCGACGGTCAGGCACGCCGACAAGATATGCGTCATCGTCACCGGTAAATACTTATAATAAATCATTGGCCTATTTGTTCTACGTTTTTTCTATGGGATACTGTAGGAAAATAATGGATAGGAAAGTAATATTTTTTGCCCTTAGCTCTGTCCTTCAGTTTCCTACGATAACCTTGCACGACACTACAAAAAACTTCTATTTTATCCTCCGTTTCAAGGTTACGTTGTTGATTTTGATAGTATCAAATATGGCCCGTTTCAAATACATAGTTATTTCCGTCAAAAACCGCATCAAAATCTGTCCACCCGTTTCACCGCTAGACTGCCACGGACAGACATACAGATTAAAACATCCCTCTTATGGTCGGAGGTTAACAAATAAATTGTCCTATGTTTTCAGGTAAAGTGGCAGAGATGGGTTCCCACGATGAGCTGGTGAAACTCGGCGGTCATTACCTACAGCTGCTCAACGAACAGGGAGTGAGTTACTAGGCGGCCGCCATCTTGAAATCAGAGACGCCATTTTGAAACAACAAGAGTACGAGGTTTTGCTGAATTGCGATTCGATTTTGATGTTATGATGTTTTAAGAGCGGCGTAGAGGTAGTACATACAATAATAGGCTTGCGTCCAGCCAGGGTAATCCAATAAATCTAGGAACAAGTCATACGTTGAAGCATTATGTACAAAATGGCTTGACATTCTCAGAATTGTATATTTCCAGCAGATATATTTTATTAAGTAAATTTTGTGCAAAAAAGACACCATTTTATGCCACTTTTACATGACGTCACTGTGGTTATTTAGAACATAGAACTCAGGAAAAAGTTCCTTTTTGACAGTTCATAAAAAGTATCTATTTTGACTTGACAGGCCACAAGCCTATTGTAACTTTTTCAGCTTGATACTCCTCGGTTTTTCTCGCAGATCTCACGTCCTGGCAACTTAAGTTTTGGCATAGAGGTATATCACAAAGAGATACGATTAAAAGCCGAGAAGTGTCGAGCGATGAAGAAATAAAATAAGTCGTACTGTACCCTCTTGTAATAAGAACATAGTTTGGTATTTATTCAACGCCGCCGCTTAGTAATATGTTTATCTGTGCAATAAAGTATATAAAGTAAATAACATGAAGTCATAGTGATGTAATTTTGAATATAAACATGCCATCTTATAGGACCACGAAAAGTCGTTGTAAATGTAAATGTAGCCCATTAATGTCCCCTCCGAGGGGCACAGGCCTTTACCCGGATCCGAGTAAGATTGAGCCATACTCCACCACGCTGGCTCAGTGCGGGAAAGTCGTTGAGTTTAAAAATATCGGAATTTAGTCTTCGTGACAATCCTTGCTGCACTCTAGTGCCAATGCGCTGCTGTGCGCTGTGATAATTGTTTGCAAGCCTTAACTATGCTGACGATGTATTTTCATACTTATGCGCTTAGTAGTTCTGCCTTATAGTAATCGTATGAATTGATGTAAAGATTTACTACAATAGACGGTTCTGTTTAGAAAATGTGGATATTAGTGTTTATGGGCGTCTAGGCTCTGCCTACCCCTCTTACTGGAAACAGTCGTGAGCATATGTATGTTTGTGTGTTTTGTATTACTCCATACAAAAATCTTAGTCTGGAACATGTAAAAAATGTGAGTTTAAGTTTTTCGGTAGCATCCATTGATAACGGTATCACTTAGCTGTAGTAGATATTTATAAATAGTACAAATTATACACAACTATGTGCACTTATTTCAAAGTTAATTATAACTTTTAATGTATGTAACAATGCCTAGTTTGAGAGAAGATGTGTTTCAAACGTACAACATAATAATTAATAAAATTTATGAGCTTCTGTCGTAAGGTTGTATATAAAAACTAAATAAATGTAGATGTAACCTATTTTGTAGATATTTAAGTCTAATTTTAGTATTTAAAGTTAGCCTTGTAGCCTCATTGTACCAGTCAATCAATCAAGGGAGTTAAAAGAAAGTGACAATTTGTTGTTTGTATTTTGTTGCGTCTCTTTTTCCGCTGAGGGCGTGTTCCCACTATAACGACACGACACACAGACAATATTTCCGTTTATTTCATCGTGGCTTGTATACAGGGCCCGAATTCTACTGTACACAAGCATACCACAAGCCTGGCACAAACTTGAATACGACGCATTTGGTATTCTACTAAATCTCACAAGCGCCAGCGAGACGCCGGTGTGACGCCAGCCTACCTCGTATTCTACTGTCCGCTGGCGCCGTTCCAACGCCGCCGGCGTCTCGCTGGCGCTTGTGAGATTTAGTAGAATACCAAATGCGTCGTATTCAAGTTTGTGCCAGGCTTGTGGTATGCTAGTGTACAGTAGAATACGGGCCCAGGGCGTAACAAAAGGGTGTAGTCATATTTTTGGGGGTTGTAAGGGAGACCATTCTGAGCAACTTTTACTATGTAACTGATTTGATCAGAGCGACTTTAGTTTTCATTGCTCCATTTGTTTTGGTCCAAGCGGTTAGCTGATTTGTAGTGGAGGAACCAGAAACCAGAAACAGCGGCATCACAAACATGTAAACATCCTAGACATGGGGTTTTTTTTGTCCCCAGCCGAGATTCGAACCCGGGACCTCTCGCATGGTAGGCAGATGCGCAACCGCTGAGCCACTGAGGTCGTCAATTAAAGTTGCTCTGATCAAATCGGTTTCATAGTGAAAGTTGCTCAGAATGATGTCCCTAACAACCCCCTAAAATATGACTACACCTTTCTGTTACACCCTGTATTTAAAAAGAGAAATTTCCATTAGGACGACACGAAGTCGTCTGCAGCCCGCTTTACTTACCTATCATCCAAATTTTTTTACAACTTACGACGGTCGTCCACCGGTTAATTAACCGTGTCATCGCGTGGGAACGCGTTGCTACTCGGGTCATTCTCTGTTCAATTTATGTGTGTCCTTTGATTCGCCGCCCCTTGCCACCGGCGGGGCGGCCTGTTTTGAAAGAGCGCCGAAACTCGATCAAAGAAAGCCGCTGCGCAAAGGACACGCAGAAAATGAATGCAGTTTACTTTATATCCTAGTGCGGATCCAGTTGCGTGTATGTACATATATTTTTTGCATTGTATGAACGACTGTACTATTTTGTTTAGTTATTTATAGTAGATGATTTACCTGTAGTTGCAAATTATGTGATATATGAATAAGATTATTTTGCCTGAATATAAGTTGAAGTTTTATTGTTTTTGACAAGTTTCGTAGTTATTTCAGGCTCCGCCAGGTTTTTAGGCATCTGAGTGAGTGTGCTCTCGTCTCTCTCTCTCGCCTATTTATTCGTCTCTCTTGTACAGTTCCAACCATAGACTTCGATCTTTTGTCTGAGTGCAACTTTATGCATCTAAACCAACCTTTCCGCCCCTGTCATCGCGCAACAAAAGATCGTTGGAAAAGTCTGTGGTTGGAAAGCTGTATCCGCTGTCTGTACCCAACCTGTGCGCCTGCGCACATGCGTCCCTCCACGCGGCACTGAAGTGTCAAGAAACTTTACGCGACCTGTAATTAGAGTCTGATCAAGTCGGTCCCACAGTGAAAGTTGTTCAGAATGATGTCCCTAACAACCCTCTTTCTGCTTGTACACCCCTTTCTGTTATACCCTGTACAAGGCATCTGTTGTTGTTGTCAGTCTTTGTTGTTGTGGTTGTTGTTTGTTTGTCCTTGTCATGAGTTGTCAGCAAACGTCTAGTCAGTTGGTAACCATGGCAACTATTATATGGAATTTTGACAGGCACTAAATGGAGTTTAATCGCCCAAGTGTGAATTTACCTAAAGTTTGCAGTGAGACATAACATGGAGCTGTTACAACCACTTCAGTTGAACCGGTTTGAATTTAACCGGTTAAATTTCGGGTTTTTTGTTTAACCGGTTACTATAATTTTTTAGTTTTACATGTTCCAAAAAAATATAATTTTAATTTTCTCCAAAATTATTAAAATCAAACCGGTTCAACTCAAGTGGTTGTAACAGCTCCATGTTATGTCTCACTGCAAACTTTAGGTAAATTCACACCTCAATTCCGATCCCTGCCGATTATGCTAGAATTAGCTTAGACGGAGGATAATCGTAACTAGCAGTGAAATCTGCGTGGAGCAAGGGAGCAAGACGTAATTTTGTTCTCTAATTCCAATTCATCAATCTTTTAAATCATCATCATCATCAATCAGCCCACACCTACCCACTGCTGGGTAATAGGCCTCTTCTCTACCACGACGCCATCCGCTCCGGTCCTGTGCCTCCCGCATCCACTGCCTGCCGACTATAGCGGTGATGTCATCTGGCTGGTGGTCTGCCTACTTGGCTTTTTGCGATTCTGGGTAGCCACTCCGTTACCGCTTTGGTCCAATTCCAATTAAACTTCAATTATTCTGCGATAATAAGCTATTTAAATTTTGGAGAAAGCCGCCCTAAAAATGCAATATTCTCTGAGAATATTCTATTGGATATTTTGAGTTATGTCACTTTATTAATCTGTGGTTATGTAACTCTTTGCTTAAGAAATGCCGTGCCGCAATAGGGCTGTATAGCCATCAAAGACGATGTGGGGTGCAACTAACACACTAGCGCTGCAACAATCATCTCCACAGATGTTGTGGCCAGATATATATATTGTAGTACCTCTACTCTTACTCATGAAACTCTTTACTCCATGTGGTTCTTACTCTATGATCTATGAAAGAGCAAGGAGTTTCATTGATCTGAGCCAAAGAGCTCAGATTAACAAAATCTCTTTGCTTAAAATTTTATCTGAGTAAACTTCATCGAAAATTCAAAACACAGCAAATCATGATCAAATCGGTATGGTCCAGAAACAGTTTTGATTTATTTTACAAATATCGGATAGAAAATATCAAAAATTATCTACAATGGAGGAAGCATTCAACAAGCTCAAGCAAGAGGGAAAAAATAATGTTGATAGTCTCATGCAGTGGATGAAAGATGGTAAAAAATATTGCTTATAAACAAGGTTATTGGTAATAAATAGTAGATTGTACAACAAGGGCATAAAACGCACCATTTCACCCGTGACGTATATATCCACCCGAGCCGCAGGCGAGGGTGGATAGTCATGTCGAGGGTAAAATGGGTTTTATGCACGAGTTATACACTCTGCTTTTCACTTCGATTGTGAGGAAATTAAACAGAAATATTGCAAAAAAAGTAAATATTATGAAATAATTGCATATTGAAATTACCGAGAAAAAATAAGGACTTCCCGCCATTAAACTTTTTTTTTTTGACGTGCCTCCGCAGCCGGCTCTGGCCACCGCCGCCGGCAGTGGCACTTAGCATATGTGTATGTGGCTGTTTACCTGACGACCTTTGTCAGAGTCTGAGATTTAGACGAAGATTTTACTTTATGCTCTAGAACATAAAATTTGATTTTATGCTGGCTATACCCGACATAAAGACGAACTTTACGAGCATGAGAAGTGAAAACTTCTTTACACCTTCATTTAATTTTATTCACTTATTTCAAGCAGCGGCCTATTCTAGACTGAAGGTGGAAACCCTCTTTAGAGGTAGGAAGATATAAAATCTATTTTAAAATTTTAATTTGAAGTAAGTAGGTACCCATGACTGAAGTAAACTGCAAACATTTATACTTTAGGCACAGATAGGTATAATCTCAGAACAATAACTAAGTAATGACTTTTTTAAATGTCGTCATTTTTATACTTAGGTAATAATCAGCTTCGACTTTTTTTGAAATCGGCATTTTTATACTTAGTTAATAATATATATATCTCTCCATTTTTCTTTCTTGACAATATCACGTTCTAGTCATTTTAATACCTAGTAATTTTTGCTGATAGACCTAAGTCGCCTAAAGGCTTAATACGTGTCAGCCTTCAGTCAGCCAGGAATTTTTCGTTTACTATTCATAATTGTTTGTTATATGTAGGTATATATACATTACAGCAAAGGTAATCACCGACAAAGCGAAGGAAGACTCAGCGAAGAAGTTTTTCGAAGGCTGCGACCAGGCCAATGTGGAATATGGGAAATTCCAAGAGGTGGTTAAAAAGGTCAGCAGATACCGTATTTCGTTTATATTAAACATAAGTACCTACCTATTACTTATAAGCTTATTCCAGAAATCCCCTGCGACCTGCGACTAATCCCCTGCTAAGGGGATTTCTGGACCTTTTGAAAATGTTGTCCTTAAATCCGCTTCCGGTGTAAAATCGATCGATAGATAAAATTATTACAAACTGTCGGCCGTAGTGAGAACTAGAATGTTCATCGCGTGTACCCGGGCTTTCACAGTAAATAAATTAAAAGAAAAAAATATGTATTTACATAAAGCTTTTATCTAATTCCCTAAAAAGAAGAAAATAAAATTTCAATTCAATCAAATGCGTCATTTTACAATTTGTCCGATAACAAAGCTTGTTGCGAGATTGAGTATTTACCAGACGCATTGCGATACTACCTAGTACCTACATCCCTACTGCATGTTTCTGAACATCGTCCAGGTCCAAAAAGTCTTGGGCCATACCAGTTCAGGGAGTTCAGGGCTTTGGACAAATATACCAACTATATCTAGGTCCCGCAAGGCCACTCCAGCTGTGTCATCTAGTAAGAGTAGTCCGTACTACATATTCTAGAATCTAAAAGGTGATCTAGAATCTAGATCACCTTCCGGGTCCCAAAGGTTTTCGGACGATATCGTTTCGATTCTTCGAAAACCTACCAAAATACTTAGAAGGTGGTTTTCAGGTTGGTAGGAAGTTTTCGAAGCCTTGAACAGATATCGTATGAATAACGTAGCTTAGTTTTACTGGATTAGCTGCTGGAATAAGTTAGGCGATGAAGGTGATTTAAATAATTGAAACAAAAAGTAAACTTTAGAAAAAACCGACTTCCACAAACCCTATTTGATTAGATTGAGTTTAATACAAACTGTTACCCCTTATCCCCCCCCTTGGGGAATTAATTTTGTCAAATCCCATATCAGTGCTACCCCACGCTACTAAGGAACCCCTGTACAAAGTTTCATGGCTCTAGGTCCACCGGTTTAGGCTATGCGTTGCCTGCCCGTCAGCCACGCATTGTATTTGTACCTAGTATTGAGCAGATCTGGTGGCCATATGTGGTCTTCATCAGCAGTTCCGCATCACAATATTATGCTTAACATGTGCATTTGCACGAGTTATTATGAAAAACACAAAAATCACTATAGGTCTGCCTATAATATTTGAAGAGTTCCAACAACAAACATCCGGACGAATTGTAAACCTCCTCCTTTGGGAAGTCGGTTAAAAAAAAAACGGTTAAGTGCGGGTCGGTATCGCACACGAAGGGTACCGTACCATCGTACAACAAATCAAAAGCACTCAAAACAATAAAAAAATAAACAAAAAGAAAATTTAAAAAGTTTATGCCTTCACGAGATTTGAACCGACGACCTCCGGATTGAGAGTCTACATCATACCGGCTAACCACAATTAACCATGTGGGTTGACGCGAAATGTGCTATCATATTTAAATGTGTAGTATATGTGTCTATGACATGGTTGCTATGACAATAAATAAACAGTTTCAGTCAAGATCTCCATTTTGAAATGCGTAAGTGTATCTATCTAAACACGTCTCTTGTACCGGGGCCCCCTTTAATTTGCAATATCTCTCGTATTTCAGTATTTGTGGTTGGTGCGGCAACAGATATACACATTCTGTGAAAATTTCAGCTTTTTAGCTATTACGGTTCGTGCAGACGGACCCGGTGACAGACAGGACGGACGGACGGACGGACGGACAGACGGACAGCGAAGTCTCAGTAATAGGGTCCCGTTTGGCACCCTTCGGGTACGGTACCCTTGCCTGCCTGCGGTTCGGTGTACGTCCAGCTTACATCTTTCCAACGATATTATGGCACGCGGTGACAGGTGGAACTAACCCTTAAGACAGGTTTGACTCCTATCCAGATCTATGCCATAGCAATATACGCCTTCTCCATTTTGTGCCAACTCAAGGTCGAGAGAGTAGTCACACTTTGATACTGACAAGTGTGACATGTACTTTCATAGAGAAAGTATGAAAGAATATTTTGACGTGACAACGTCTTATAAATTGGTTTGCCGGGTGACACTTCAAGAAACTGCGTTACGCTCCGCTCACGTTATGCGCTCACAATGAGAGCGAGTGAGAGGCACGCGTCCCTTCCACTCGGGCATGGTTAGCCCGCCTAAGAGCGAGAGAGACAGACATAAAAAGTGAAAGGCACGCGTCCCAAATGTATTGTCGTCATTGTACGCAAATGTATTGCAAGTTATTGTATGTATATTTGTATATAAATACGTATGTATGTGTAAAGGTAAAAATAAAATTTTGTTAATATGAAATTCAGTGCGAGATTCTTTGTATAAATTAATGTTTTAAATATAATTCTTTGTATAAATAAATGTTTTAAATTGTTACTATTATTTCATCCTTCTTCCTACTATACGAATGAATATTCACATTAAAATTATTTTACCACTCAAAGTCGTTGTCACGTAAAACTTTCGCCCGTATACCGACTTTACAGGCAACCAATTATTTTTTCACTAATACGGACCTGTGCCGGATCAGTGGGATATCTGTGTGAATCGACATACTAAAATTACTAAATCGATGGATGGAATCGACCTTTATCCGGTCCGGGAACGCCACATACCTCGTGTCGCGTATAAAAATGTCAAACGCAGTTTAATGACGTTTCTCCATACTTGCGAGCTTGATTTTGACATTTAATTGTGACAAAATGGGCGACTGAGGTGAGTGGCGTGCCACATGGTAGTCCTGCAGGTCTATCCTTATGTGGCGTCAACTCATCTGGCTGCCGCCGGTCGCTTCTCTTTCCTTCTTTCTGCCACCACTCGGCGAATGTTAATGTACCTAACTACATTATTCAGATTACTTCTCGCTTGCCATCAGGTAGCAGCTGAGAACAAGACCAAGTTGGAAAACATGCACAAGGAGCTAGTGGCGGCCAGCACGAAGTTTTTTGAAACGCTAAAGGCTGGCGTCAGCACTGTGGCGGGCACCGTGGCGGGCACCGTGACGGGCACTGCGCAAAAGAAATAAAATGTGCTTGAGCATTTATTAAATTAGATTTATAATTGATAATTATGATTGTGTTTTGGCTTTCTTCTAGTTTCTAAACCAACTATCACCAATTCATCATTAGAAATTTTATCAATTCAATTCAATTAAATTTTTTTATTTCGGACTTCTAGGTCCATAAAAAATAACAACATATAAATTTACAAGTGAATTATAACAACACATACATAATAAATAACCAGCCAAGTGCGAGTCGGACTCGCGCACGAAGGGTTCCGTGCCATTATCTATAAAAAACAGCAAAAAAAATGTATGGGAGCCCCCCCTAAATATTAATTTAATTTTAATTTAATTATTTATTTTTTAAGTAAATAATATACCTACTCAATATATTGTGAACATTTTAAGCGTCTACCTGCTACCATTATCAATATCGAGCAAAAATGAGCAAAAAAATCACGTTTGTTGTATGGGAGCCCCCCTTAATATTAAATTTCTTTTGATTTTTAGGATTTGTTGTTATAGCGGCAACAGAAATACATCATCTGTGAAAATTTCAACTGTCTAGCTACCACGGTTCATGAGATACAGCCTGGTGACAGACGGACGGACGGACGGACGGACGGACAGACGGACAGCGAAGTCTCAGTAATAGGGTCCCGTTTGGCACCCTTCGGGTACGGAACCCTAAAAACATGAATCGCCCTACGTGGAACTAGTTCCGGCTCGCACTTTGACTATCGCCGGAGTACTATTATCTCTTCTGTGCTATCGCTATCTATCGCGTTGAGTCACTTCGAAACTAAGTAAGCGGTTTGAGTTTGTTATAGTGGATTCAACATAGGATGATCTCTGACAGCTGTCAGTGTCAAAACAAAACACGCCTATGAAGTATCGTATTTTTCGACGGTTAAATGTATATAGACCGTAGACAGAGAAAGGAATAGACGGAGTGCATGCGTACACCTTTGAGATGGAGATAGAGTTGGTTCTCAATAAGCATAAGGTTCAAAATCAGAGATTTTTCTGCCACACATCTGTCAAAACAAGAGCAAACAAGCATTTGACAATACTGTGGCCAACAACAAAAACGCATACGCGGGTAAGGGACAGGTGATCGTTATTGTTTCTCGCTTACACAATAATGATTCGTATTATGTCATCTCTTTCTTTTCTTTTTTTTCTGACGATGTGCCATCTCTATACTATACTCCCTTTACGATATAGACAATAGGGGATTTTTTGACAGCTAAAAATAGTTCTGAAAGCTGCCGACAGATGGCTTTGTATAGACATGAATTCATATGACACAGTCTGTTGTCTTCACAGAGTAAGTAATTTTTCACCGATCTTGAACGCAGCCCATAGTCTGTCTACCATAGAGCATTGACCTCATTTATTATCTCAATGACCATAGAGCAACACGATGCGGCGTGTCATGTGACATGTCACAACAACCAACGTTCTGTCATTCCCTCAGGTCATTCCGTCCGTCCGTTACGTAGACAGGTTACCTATGTACAATGTTGGTCAGAGTGTCGATAAGGGGGCGGAAGCCCCTACTGATGATTTACGTAGATCTGAGGGCTTACTATCAACTCTTAGCAGCAGGACATAAACCGGGCAGTTCTGCTTTTTCCATACAAATTCATAACATTCTAGTATTGAAAAAGCAAAAGGGCTCGGTTTAGGTCCTGCTATAAGAGTTGATAGTAACCCCTCTTGTACGAGCCAGTATATGTGTGCACAATATATGTGTGTCAATGTGTGAGCACTGGCTCGTACACCTCTGATCTGTCACTTGCTAAACTTCAACTTTTACTCTTGGCAATCTGTGTCACTTGCTCGCTGGTGATTTGTTTTTGTTGGTTCTTCTTCTTCTTTTTATTAATGGCGTCCTAACCTCTTTTCAGGTTAATTTTGCCAGTGTCAAGTGGTCAGGTTCTCATTTGAGAACCTGGAAATTATAATGTCTTGAGATGATTTGATGATTATGATGATTTGTCGCTCGTTAGCACTACCCAGGGAGGACGTGAAGGGCTGTGGGTTCCAAGTAATATTTAATTTTTTGTTGGTTGTCGCGGTTGTCTTCTTCTTCTTCTTCTTTTTATTAATGGCGTCCTAACCTCTTTTGAGGTTAATTTTGCCAGTGTCAAGTGGTCAGGTTCTCATTTGAGAACCTGGAAATTATAATGTCTTGAGATGATTTGATGACTAGACTATGATGATGATGATTTGTCGCTCGTTAGCACTACCCGGGAAGGACGTGAAGGGCTGTGGGTTCCAAGCAATTCCTTCGGACGTGAGCGACTGCCTCCCCGTCGCGGTTGTCGTTTGATTGATTGACGGATTTTACTTGTTGACCGTTTCTCTATGCTGAATTGCTGACCACAGATTATTTTCTTCGGTTGTTATTATTTGGACTGGTAACTTTTCTCAACTCATGTCTGGCCTACGACATCTAGTGACGAATTTGGAACTACTGAAGTTGTTTTTTTTTTAAAAATCCCCCATTAACATACTTTATTGGCAAATAGTGACGTGCTACACTTATCGTAAGACAAGTTGTCGATCTTGACTCGGAACATATAATAGAATTTTGAAGACATCGCCAGAACAAGAAAAATTATTGATTAAGACTGGGAGCGTGACGTAAGATTCGACCAATCTACCCAGGAACTGAATATAAATCTACAAGACTGCTCCAGCGAGTCCGAATCAGACTTTGATGATGGTGATTTGGGCTGTGAATCGATTTAAAAAGAATAAAAACAAGTTACAACATCCTTTTGTTTGATTTGCTTGAAACATTCAGAAACTTTAGTTAGAACATCGATAATTTGTATCGACACTATCCCCATGCCTATTAAAGTCACAGTGACAAGCTGTCAAGTTCGTCCAAGGGATCCACAGGGATCCACTATAGAATCAGTATTTTTTTTCTGAAAGGCCGTTACGTATTCATGCATTTGTTAAGAGCAGGTGGTTTGTGTAAATGGTAAAGTGTTTTTGTGAGTGTGGCTGTGAAGTGTAAAGTGCGAAGTAGTGTTCAATTCTGTAGTGTTCTACTAATCAGGAGCCACTACTAGTGGCTCCTGATTAGTAAAAACCGATTGTCTATGTCTAACGTTGAACTTGCTTGCAACAGCGAGTGGAGGGGGAGAAAGGGCGCGCGGGACGTGGCTACTAGCAAAAAAGTGGTTTTAAGTTTGTTGCCCTAAGGGTTTGGCCTTTGCGTTTATTTAAATTTTTAAGGGCCTGAACGCACAGAGACTTTTTTCGGTGTACATCGATTTATAAGACGTTATCACGTCACACATAAAAATAAAAAGCTCTTCTATTCACCTTGCGTCGCTGAATAGTAATCAACTAATCACTCGCACAATTATTTATCAGTGGCTATGGCTATCCATATGACTTACTCGGACTCTAAACTTTACACGTACACTTTACACTTAACAAAGTGAAAATGGGCCTTATAATTCGACATGAACTTTCCGAAGTTGGCAACATTGACGAACGTCTGCCAAACAAACAAAACTATAAAATAAAAGTCAGTCGAAGTTTCATCGTCGGTGTGATTATACGTCTTTTGAGCTGGAAAATCTATTTGTTTACTTTCGTAATATTAGTTATTTCTTTGTTAAAACCGCAAGCAAATGCCGTAAAAGTAGCAGCAACTGATGTGAGTAATATTTTCTTTTAGTATACTGCAGTTAGAAGCGAATTGAACTTTTGCATTTAGGATATTGGCAATTTTTCAATTCGCAGTCACTCACTGTCGTCCTGTCCCAAATAAGATGGCAAAAGATGCAAAAGACACAAGTTGTTTTGAATGAACAGAAATTGGGGGTTAGTAGTTAAGTTAGGGTCGACTAGCTTGACTCCAAGTTAACACACACTTACCTATCTCGAGTTTTGAGAACTCCATATTTTGTGTGGCTAATAGGTATCTATTACCTATGCTTAGAATGGTAGACCAATTCTGTTTTTGCCAAAGTAGGAGGTCGCCTCGCTCCGCTCCGCTTTGCTCCCGGCTTGCTGTAACGCCGGCAGCGTAGTCTAATAGGCCCATTGGAAGGACTTTAGTTCCTGACCTACTGAAATTGACCTTGGGAGGGGGGAAGGGGGGAGGGGGGAGGTGGGGGGATGCCCCCCCTACTACTCCCCCCGAACGGAACTGTATAGTTTCTGAGTTATGATTTTTTTAATTTTTGGAGGTTACATAATATAAGGACTTTAGATCCTGACCTACTGACCTTGACCTTGAGGGGGAGAGGGGGGGAAGGGGGGAGGGGGGCAGATGCCTCCCCTACTTCTCCCCCCCCGCGGAAGTGCCTAATTGCTGAGATATGATTTTTTAAAGTTTTGAGTTTTGAAGTTTTTTTGCATTGTTGGGCGGGGGAGTTGGAGGGGATGAGGGGTTGGAGGGGGGGTTGCCAGAAGTAGGGGGTCGCCTCGCTCCGCTCCGCTTCGCTCCGGCTCCCGGTTCTGCTTATAAGTGTGTACCTAACAAACCTATCTTTAGTTTTCAAACAGGAAGTAACCTATAATTGATCCAATCGGATTCAAAATGGCCGCCCAACCAACAAAAACTCGGACAGACAACACCCCAAATGCACTCCGTTTCAGAAAAATTACAACTTTTAATTTATCAAAAGTGATATTTTACGTTTAAAATAGATTCATCTTTTCAAATATGCATACAACGAAACGTAACTAATGTATTTTGACCACAGACCATAGATTTTGACATATTTTTTGCGTTTTGTTACATAATTTTACAATATTTTCAGATTTTCAAAAAATCATATCTTAAAAACTACTAATTTCCGTTACCTGAAACTTTCAGGAAGATGATTAAATGACCCCAACTATACGCTAAAAAAGTTTTGACAGCCTAGTCAATAGGTCAGGAACTAAAGTTGAGCCGGCCCATTAGAGTTTAGTTGGGGCTTTTTAAATAAACTTTAATACGGTATTGGACAACATTAAAAATATTCTACAAAATGTGGTAATCCTACCAGATAGTAGCGTAGAAATGTATATTTCATTATATTTTAGAGTAAAATATGTTTATTTTTTGCGGATTCCAGGAATTAAAATGTATAAACTATCAAAATATAATCTGTGACGAAAACGCTCTGTCTGTCGTTTATCTCTCTAGTGACGTCACACGCTCGTCTCTGACATCTTGCTTGACTGAATTAAAATGTATAAACTATCGAAATATAATCTGTGACGAAAACACTGTCTGACGTTTATCTCTCTGGTGACGTCACACGCTCGTCTCTGACATCTTGCTTGACTGAATCATAATGACGGCGGGCGTTCACTCACGAGCATGCGACGTCACGCGAGTCATGTGACCGGCGCTATTTAAATACAGCGTTTTTGGCGCGGTTTTTTCAAATTCAACTATATAATTATTTTTTATTGAAACTAAAGAAGATAGCCCGGAAATATTAAAATGTATTGCGCTTAAAATGTAATACAATTTATTTTTAAACTACTTCCAAAAGGGTAGTATTTAAACGAGCGGCAAAAAAAGTCTAACCTAACCTAACCGAAAAACTAACTGAGCGACTAAATTACTAACTGAGCGACAAGTCGCTGGGCGACTTGTCGCTCAGTCAGTAATTTATTCGCTCAGTTATTTTTTTAGTGGATCGTTTTATTATATTCCCTTCCAAAATGAGGCCAATACTTACTTTTTTGCATTTTAATGATTTTCGGAATGTTGCCTTGATTCTAGGCTTTTATTTTATAAAGACGTAATTCGTATCTACTGTTAATAAATCGATGCCTGCTCTAGACCGAATGAATGAGTGCACTTTCTGCCTGACGCCTAATTAGTCGTCTAATTAGGCCCCGAATTAGGTGTAGTGTAATAATGAGCATCCCTGATTAGGGCCCTAATTTGGCGCAGTGTAATAGATCCTTTAACACTCAACTGTAATACTGTAGGTGCCTACTTTTAGATCTACTTTTGCCTAGTTATTCACTTACAAAAATACCAAAGCGATAAGAAAATACAGGGTTGGTAGGTATTAGGGGGTCCAGGTACCTAAATAAGTTTAGGATAATGGAAATGCCCATTAAAGTACACTTATGTTCCAAAGAATTCCAAACATAGATAGGTAGGTAGGTACGTATCTTTATGCACGGTAGTAAATATCTAAATGTATTTGTTCCACTTATTTTAACTTACCGATAGTATGGGCAGGCACTTGCTCAACTTAATAACCTGTGTGCTCAGTATGCTTCGTTTTGAGTCTAAGTCGACGTGTCGGGAGTAGAGATGGGCAGAGGGTTTAAACCCAACTGGGCGGAAAGGGCATAAACTGGACAAATAGGGCAAAAACGAATTTATGCCCAAATAAATGTCCACTTACAGGGCAGAAACCATAATTTCACAGAATTATCAAGACGTAATCGTTAAATAGTGATAAGGTTTACGTATTTATACCAAAATATATTATTTAGGAATTCGGTTCCCATATTTTGATAGCGTCTATAAATACACTAATCTACATTTAAAAACCATCATGCATAACTGCTTAAGCATCTGCGACCGCAGTCGTTCCAAGTCTTTCCGTTTAATTTACCTCGCTCGAATGATGTAAAGTATTATGCTTACCTCGGGTAAGTAGCTATTTCACCCTCGAACCATATTCACCCTCACTCGCTTCCCTCGCTCTGGCGTCTAAATAATTATCTCGGGTAGACTTAATCCTTAGCGCCCTTTGCGAGCTGCGCTCGCACGGGCTCCAAATTGGACCTTCGTCCGAAATAGCTCTCTTTCAACAGTTACATAGGACAATAAAAAACATAGAAAACTTGTACAAAGGCGAGCTTATCTCTAATAAGAGATCTCTTCCAGCAAATTAAATAGCTTATCTCTAATAAGAGATCTCTTCCAGCATAGACTAAATAGGGAACCATCGACAATATAGACACGTACGACATACGATCATAAATTAAAACTATCGTAAATAGGAATGGATGTCCGATGATGAATCGATTTTAGGATCGATTGAAAACAAATGGTTGTTTTAGAAACCAAGTACCTACTTATAGCGCGAATTAAAGTTTTACTTTACATTAAAACAACACTAGAAATAATTTTATCAAAGCATTAAGTTACAATTTGTGATAATTAGCAAATAAAGTAAATGCCCTGTGATCGGGCATTTATTGGGCATAAACGGACGTTTATTGGGCGTTTATTCAATACGTCCGTAAATGTCCGGGCAAAAACCCATCACTAGTCGGGAGGACTTTGCCATGTCTTAAGTGCGAGCATGCCAGAAAATGCGGCTTGCTTGCCTACCTACCAAAAAGATCCTCCAGTGACCTCAGCAAGAAACAAACATCATAATTGAAACAAAAAGTAAACTTTAGAAAAAACCGACTTCCACAAACCCTATTTGATTAGATTGAGTTTAATACAAACTGTAACCCCTTATCCCCCCTCCTTGGGGAATTAATTTTGTCAAATCTCATATCAGTGCTACCCCACGCTACTAAGGAACCCCTGTACAATGTTTCATGGCTCTAGGTCCACCGGTTTAGGCTATGCGTTGCCTGCCCGTCAGCCACGCATTGTATTTGTACTATTTTGTACCTAGTATTGAGCAGATCTGGTGGCCATATGTGGTCTTCATCAGCAGTTCCGCATCACAATATTATGCTTACCATGTGCATTTGCACGAGTTATTATGAAAAACACAAAAATCACTATAGGTCTGCCTATAATATTTGAAGAGTTCCCTCGATTTCTCCAGGATCCCATCATCAGATCCTGACCTGGTGTCAATGGGACCAATGGGAAGGTAAGCCCTTTCAAACAAAAAAATAATTTTCCAAATCGGTCCATCCGTTTAGGCGCTATCAAAAAAAAAAAAAACAAACATCCGGACGAATTGTAAACCTCCTCCTTTGGGAAGTCGGTTAAAAATGTTTTTCCTTTGGAATTTATGCTTTCGTCTCAGTCGCGTATGTCTAAGTAATAGTCTGACTCGGCGAAAATAATCTCGGCAAAATGCCGCCTTGCTGCCGGTTGACAAGACTCGGACGCCTCCATCTCGCTCTAGTTATACCCTATCCAACATGAAGTATCGTATTTTTCGACGGTAAAATGTATAGAGACAATTATCATACTTTATTGGCAAATTGACGTACTACGATTAAAATTATTTTTAAGTAATTTGAATAAGAACCTTGGTATACGACCAGCAACCTGCGTAAACACTGTATTAACCCGATTAACAGTCTAAATAAGTAAACAAAGTAGTTCTCAAATTCAAATCATTTTTGTATTACGTTTGTATGGGAAATTCACGCGGTCACCGGTCTCTTGCAAGTTTTAAATAATTTGTTTACTTAGTTTCAAAAGTGTTTAGCTTGAATGAGGGAACTATGTCTAGCCTAGCCTAGACCCCAGGTCGGGTATTCTGTATTAGGTTTATCTATCGACCGGCGCAAGGCCTAGTTTTTGCTCTGACATTTCTATCCTAGATTTTATCCCGTTAGGGTGTCTGGGACACCGCAGTCTGGTCTAGACTCTTTAGTGTAAAATCCGGTATTTTTATACCTTTACTTTGCCCACTTTTATTAGTTAGGTAGGTAGGTAGCTGTTGGTCACCTACCTTACCTACCTGTCTCAAGCAGTCTCTTATAGGGACCGCCATTCACGATGACGCGTGACGTAGCTACTTGCATCTTTGTCTTATAGCAGAGTGCCTCGATGAAAAATAAAGATGCAAATAGCTACGTCACGCGTCGCCGTGGATGATGGCGGGACCTTGGCGGTACCTACACATGACGCTGTCGGCAGGGCACGATTTGTATAGACGTCTCACTCTGATGAAACGACTAGAAAGAGACAGTGAGTCAGGCAGGGCCCTGCCGACAGCGTAGTCTAATAGGCCCATATACGCTCTATCCCCCTTATTATTAATAATAATCGGCCAAGTGCGAGTATACTGTTTTTGACACATTTCTTGTAGTTGTTGCTAAGATTTTAGTGAGTGTAACCTAGAGAATCGGCCACACTGTGGGTTAATCTTGAGGCTATTATCTCTTCTGTGCTTGAGGTGTCAAAACCACTAAACTAGAGGAACTAAAGGCACTAAACTGACAACCTTCAAATCCGACAGCTCTTGCGCGGTGGCCACAGAGTCTTTATTAATCTGTGCCACAGATTCCATTTTCAAACACACAATTTTAATTAGTTTAGTTAGTATATTAGTTCGTGTCGCCTTCGGAATCGCAGGCACTTAAATGTTTATCTTCAGTTATCTATTGAGTTGAGATAGATAACTTGACAGTCACTCGATGCTTCTTGGATCTTAGTGGAATCATTCATGAATTCACAATCGGTAGAAAGATATATTTACATATATTATTTTCGTTTCTAACTGACTCATTTCGATACAGAAATACATTTGTAGGGTTCCGTAAATAAACGCTATCTTACGTCATCATACCAGCGAGACCTTACTACTTATCAGCCTCCGCTCCGCTGTTTGTCCGTCCGTCCATTCGTTTTCTTTACAAACTCAATTTTGTGTAAAAGCATTTATTTTATTTTTTATTTCTCTTTTATTTTATTATGACGGTAGATGCTATGGTAATTCATGAAAATTGACAATCATTAAATTGACCATTTTGACAGTTCCTGAAAAGTATCTATTTTAACTAGCATACCAATAACGTATGCATATTTTGAAATAGTTACGGAAATTAATTAGCCTTTTAATATTTAGTCATACAATCCAGCGATTAACACACTTACTTTATGCACAAACTTCACATTAACTTCACTTGAATATTCTTATCTTATCATTAGGTAAATAACATGTACACATAAAAACTTAACTATAAATTACATAGATACCAACATAGTTTGAAAAAAAATTGCCCGTGCAGCACCCACACCGTAGCGTACAC
This sequence comes from Argyresthia albistria, assembly GCA_963457715.1. Lineage (NCBI taxonomy): Eukaryota > Metazoa > Arthropoda > Insecta > Lepidoptera > Argyresthiidae > Argyresthia > Argyresthia albistria. The sequence goes on from OY735281.1 coordinate 4,365,631, forward strand.
GTGCTAGAAGAAAATTACAGGGACTTGTACATGTACATTGCATAATAAAAATTGGCCAAGTGCGGGTCGGACTGGCACACGAAGGCTTCCGCACCATCGCGCCGTCGTCTGTGCCTTAAACGGCAATACCTTCAATCTCGTCGTCAGTCGTCTCTTGCTATTAAAAAATGTCAGGCGCTATTGTATTGAAATTGACTTAATACCTACTATTTAATTCTAAACACCCTTTTTTGTGTATTTCAGTATTTTTTGTTGTTGCGGCAATAGATATACACATTCTGTAGAACATTTCAACTCTCTAGCTATTACGGTTCGTGTTGTAGGACCCGATGACGGACAGACGGAAGACAGACGGACAGCGGAGCCTAAAAATAAAACCGAATAAAAAAATAGGTTAAGTGCGGGTCGGTATCGCACACGAAGGGTACCGTACCATCGTACAACAAATCAAAAGCACTCAAAACAATAAAAAAATAAACAAAAAGAAAATTTAAAAAGTTTATGCCTTCACGAGATTTGAACCGACGACCTCCGGATTGAGAGTCTACATCATACCGGCTAACCAAAACCATGTGGGTTGACGCGAAATATGCTATCATATTTAAATGTGTAGTATATGTGTCTATGACATGGTTGCTATGACAATAAATAAACAGTTTCAGTCAAGATCTCCATTTTGAAATGCGTAAGTGTATCTTAACACGTCTCTTGTATCGGGGCCCCCTTTAATTTGCAATATCTCTCGTATTTCAGTATTTGTGGTTGGTGCGGCAACAGATATACACATTCTGTGAAAATTTCAGCTTTCTAGCTATTACGGTTCGTGCAGACGGACCCGGTGACAGACAGGACGGACGGACGGACGGACGGACGGACGGACAGACGGACAGCGAAGTCTCAGTAATAGGGTCCCGTTTGGCACCCTTCGGGTACGGTACCCTAATAAAAAGTACAAGTTGTTTAGGCTGTTCGGATGGATGAATAGAAATTAAGTAGGAAGGCACACAAAGTTTTTTTTTTGTTTTATGTAGAAACCTAATAATTACACCAGTCACCAGTTACGAGGTAACAATAGGCTTGTGGCCTGTCAAGTCAAAATAGATACTTTTTATAAACTGTCAAAACGGAACTTTTGTTCAGTTCTATGAAGTAACAACATAATGTAAAAGTGCCATCAAATGCTGTCTTATCTGCACAAAATTGACTTTATAAAATATATCTGCTGGAAATATACAATTCTGAGAATATCAAGCCATTTTGTACATAATGCTTCAACTTAAGACTTGTTCCTAGAGTTATTGGATTACCTTGGCCACAAGCCTATTGACAAGTGTGATCGGAACTCTTGGTGCGCGAGTGCTGCTCGCACTTGGCCGTTTATTAAAAATAGTTTCGCTTAAAAATATTACAAAACTAAAACTGACCTTTAAACTAAAACCGACACTAAACTAAAACTTAACAATCTTAATTACCACCTTACACACAACAATAATAATCTTTGTCCGAATGTTAATTATTGTATCTATTCTTACTTTGTTTACAGCTTATTGTTAGGTTTACTGACAACGTAACAAAGTTATGTATAATTCATAAATTATCTTATTTATGTGAGAACACTCCATGGAATATCAATTATTTTGAGTGTAATGTAAATCTGGAACATTGGACACGTCTTTGAAAGGTTTTTTTGTTTTTTTTTAGTCTGTGCCGCAACATTTATGAGAAAACCTTCTGTTTTTGTTGCCCAGTTTTGTCGGTGTGGACGAAAATAATCTAAAAAAAATAAACGGTCAAGTGCGAGTAGGACTCGTGCACGAAGGGTTCCGTACCATTACCTATAAAAAACCGCAAAAAATAATAATTGTATGGTTTAGCCCCCGCTAAACATTAATTTAATTTTAATTTAATTATTTATTTTTTAAGTTAATAAAAAACTCAATATATTGTGAACGTCTACCTGCTACCATTATCAATATCGAGCAAAAATGAGCAATAAATCACGTTTGTTGTATGGGAGCCCCCCTTAATATTAAATTTCTTTTGACTTTTAGTATTTGTTGTTATAGCGGCAACAGAAATACATCATCTGTGAAAATTTCAACTGTCTAGCTACCACGGTTCATGAGATACAGCCTGGTGACAGACAGACGGACGGACGGACAGCGAAGTCTCAGTAATAGGGTCCCGTTTGGCACCCTTCGGATACGGAACCCTAAAAAGTACCTATATTTTTTGTTACAGTTTAAAATGTTACCAATACTTTTGCTAACATTCGTCTTCGGGTCGAGTTTCTCGGTTCCGGTCGAAGACAAACTATGGAAATGCGGATATGACGTAAGTACATACATACCCACCCACCTAACTTTCTATTTGAATTTATTTTATATATCAATAAGTAAGTATTTGTGCCATTATAGTGCACCAAAGCGATTACTTGACTCAAAAGCGATTACTTGACTCAAAGCGATTACTTGACTCAAAGCGATTACTTGACTCAAAGCGATTACTTGACTCAAAAGCGATTACTTTACTCAAAGCGATTACTTGACTCAAAGCGATTACTTGACTCAAAGCGATTACTTGACTCAAAGCGACGACAAAACGTCCGTAAGTATAAAAGAAGACGACGACGGTGCGCAATTTTTAACCTTATGACTTGGTAATAAACTTTAAAACCTATGATAAACAAAACAAAATAACTGAGTATTTTGTGGACGTTGGACGCTTACAGTCTATTCGTGATAAGAATGCAGTGAAATTGAAATTTAAATCTGTTAACACACACTCACAGGACTGGAGCATGATTCTCGCGCATTCGATATACGATATCTACACCTATATTGAGTGATTTTGTATGGGAATCTGTCAATAGAGGTCTCGATATCCGTATACCTATCGAAGGCGCGAGAATCATGCCACAGGACACGAACTTCGCGTTCGAAAGTTTGCCTTCAAAATATCAACATCCTCAGGTTATATTTAAGTAACTCAACAGATCTCAACTCAGGTCGTTTAACTTAAAGTTGAATACAAAGGTTAAAAGCTATCTCTTGACTGATATAAGTTGATAACATAGCGTATTATTAGTTCACTCAGCTGACGTTCAATAGATGAGAGCTATCATTATATTTACCTTATAATTAGATTGTTTCTGGGACAGTTTCCCTAAAAATCCAACAGAGGACTCTGAAAGTGAATAGATTTTTAGAATATCCTATACTCTGTGGTAATTGTCAAAGTCAGCTCTCTAATTGTCTCACTGCTCTGTGGTTCTTGCTACAAGAAAATCTGTTCACTTTCAGAGTCCTCTGTTGGATTTTAAGGGAAACTGTCCCAGAAACAATCTAATTGCTGTAGACTATCTATCTTAGAGATGTAAATTGAAAAAAAAAACAAAATGTTCCTGTTCCTAGAGGGTACTTCCCGTTGACCTAGAATCATGAAATTTGGCACGAAGCAAGGTCTTATAGCACAAGTAAAGGGAAAAATCTGAAAACTGCAAATTCTAAAAAAATATTCAATTTGGTTTACATGGATGACATCACACTTTAGTTTTTTATGTGGAAACCAAGTGTGATCGGAACCCTTGGTGCGCGAATCCTACTCGCACTTGGCCGGTTATTTCCTTTTAAGGATCGGAACCCTAAAAAAAAAACATCCGGACGAATTGTAAACCTCCTCCTTTGGGAAGTCGGTTAAAAATTATCAGACCGAATAATTCGTGTGATTTGAAAGTAGGCAGCGTTGTACTTTGAGGTGTCCAGGTCCAGGTGAACTAACATAATAAAAGTCCCCAAGGGTGGGGGGTAAGCCGGACGGTGGGAGAAGGGGGGGAATGTTTTATTTTGCTTGTATCTCGAAAACTATTTAAATATCCCTTCCGTCAATCATTTAATTGTCTATAAATTATACATTTTAGAGCTCGTCTAAGCTGAAATGACGCGCCCCACTCCCTGGTTTTGTATGACAAGTAAATACAAAACCAAGGAGTGGGGCGCGTCATTTCAGCTGAGACGAGCTCTACCATAGGATCAATTGAGGCGAGGGTGTTCTGGTAGAACCAAATAAGTGTAAGTATTTTTTGCAAAAAAGTTAAGTAAGTACCTAAGCAGTACCACAGAAGAGATAATAGTACTCCGTACAGAACGGCCACTCCCTTCCCCGCGCGGATTCAGATACCGCACCTCACCCCGGAGTTGGGGAGCCTCTTCGGGAGACACTTTGTATAGAAGCTGAACGCACACATTCACAAACGAACGAGTTTACGCACACACTTGCACGTCTACAAACATCATTTGGTTATGTAGTAGTAATAGGTGATTATTTTACGACCGTTCTATGGAGTGTCCGAGGTGTGGCAGTACACTCAGAATCTTCTGCTTTTTTACCAAGCAAAATCGTATAATTGCAAAAAAACTTGCACCTATCCGTTTCTGCCAGAATACCCTCATAATAATCTAGGTCATTTAAAAAATAATATGTTGTAAACTATACAAGGTATAAATGAATTAACGCAAAATGAGAAACGACTTTGTTAGGGACTTCATCATTCTGAGCAACTTTCATTATGAAACCGATTTGATCAGAGCAACTTTATTTTTCACTTCTCCATACAAATCAGTTGATCCACTCAGGCAAAAATGTACTGAAAAGTGAAAAATAAAGTTGCTCTGATCAAATCGGTTTCATAGTGAAAGTTGCTCAGAATGATGTCCCTAACTAAGTAGTTTCTCATTTCGCGTTAATTCCTTTACACCTTGTATATCATGTATATTAAGATAACGAATTCACTTTAAATAAATAAATAAATAAAAATAAATAATAAAAGATCTTACCTTGTCGTACACAGAGCTGCACGCAAGCGGAGGCAGGCGTGCTGAACGTGCACATCGTGGCGCACACGCACGATGACGTCGGCTGGCTGAAGACCGTGGACCAGTACTACTACGGGAGTGAGTATGCCGCTGCCGCTGCCGCTGCCGCTGCCGGCTACATAGGGAATAGATATGAAGTTCTAATCAAAATGTCAAAAATCCACAATAGTTTGATTTGAACCCACAAATTCTTGACTTGTCCTAAAGTTACAAGTTAAATCAATCGACAAATCTACATTATTTCACGATTTTTGTGTCTCACGAATATATATTAATGCGTCATTCGTGTTGACGTGAAATACGGTGTTACGCACGCTGCAAGTAGCGTTGCAAGCGTTTCGAATCTGCTACGAACGTTGTTACGGCACGCTGGAAATAGCGTTGCAAGCGTTTCTAATCTGCTACGAACGTTGCTACGGCACACTGCAAATAGCGTTGCAAGCGTTTTGAATCTGCTACGAACGTTGTTACGGCACGCTGCAAATAGCGTTGCAAGCGTTTCTAATCTGCTACGAACGTTGCTACGGCACACTGCAAATAGCGTTGCAAGCGTTTTGAATCTGCTACGAACGTTGTTACGGCACGCTGCAAATAGCGTTGCAAGCGTTACGAATCTTCTACAAGGGCCGAGAGTAGAGTAGTTAGGAAGTTTGGGAGTTAAGTTTAGTTAAGAAAAATATACAATAAATATATTGCATTCATTAATTTTATTTCATATATAATTACGCCAAGTTAAAAAACTTAAAAAAACCGACTTCATGACCTATTACTTGCTCCTCCACGCTTGTTTTACAGTGTCGTTTATAGACCCGAAAACGAGCCTACAAAATCTGTCTCCTGACAATGAAGTCCATACGTATTACATAAAAATAACCGGCCAAGTGCGAGTAGGACTCGCGCACCAAGGGTTCCGATCACACTTGGAGAGCGTAACACGTGTAATTAGGTTTCCACATAAAAAACTAAAGTGTGATGTCATCCATGTAAACGAAATTGAATCTGTATATTTGTAAATATTGTATTAAACCATTATTGTGTCGATTTTTCTAATATCAGATCCCAAAAAGTCAACCACCCTTTCTTAAATCTTGTTACGCGTCTCACATGTTTCGTCATCACATGACACTGGCATAAATTGTCTGGCATAAGACAGATTGCCATGAACTAAAATTGAAGTTGAAATTGAATATTTTTTAGAAAGACAGAAATTTGCAGTTTTCAGATTTTTCCCTTTATTTGTGCTATAAGACCTTGCTTCGTGCCAAATTTCATGATTCTAGGTCAACGTAAAGTACCCTCTAGGTTTTGATTCCCTTGCGAATATCAGCAATTTCAGCAAAATTGAGACATATGCGGTATCTTTTGATTGCGTTGACCTTTAAGTTTGATTTTTTCACAACTTTAAGAGTTCACAGACTTAAGTAATGGATATTAATTTCAACTTAATACCTCCATGCGTTTCTGAGAAAAAGTCTTAACAGACGGTGAGACAGACAGACAGACAGACAGAAATTTACAGTTTTCGGATTTCTTCCTTAACTTGTGCTATAAGACCTTCCTAAATTTCAAATTTCATGACCCTAGGCCAACCGGAAGTACCCTATAGGTTTTGATTCCCTTGCGAGTTCCACGCGAGTTCATACAAATCCAGCAAAATTATGACATAATATCGCGGTATGTTTTGATTGCGTGGACCTAGAAGTTTAATTTTTTCACAGCTCCAAGGGACCATAGACCTGAGTAATCGATATTAATTTCAACATTATACCTCCACGCGTTCCTGAGAAAAGGGGTCGTGACAGACGGACGGACAGACGGACGGACAGACAGACAGACAGACGGACAACAAAGTGATCCTATAAGGGTTCCTTTTTTCCTTTTAAGGATCGGAACCCTAAAAACACCGAAAAGTCACAAAACTGGATGTATAATCACAGAATAAGTAATAGTACTGTATATGTCATCCATGTAAAAATAAAATTAACTTCACAGTTTTTTCATGTAGAAACCTAACTACTGTACCGATACCGGATTTTCAAAAAATGTGACCTAACTATTGGGCTTCCCTTTTGAACAAAAAATATTTTTTGGAATCGCTTCATAAATAGTACCAGTTTCGATGTAACAAACATAAAAAATATATGATAAAAAAAAACATCATTCAACCGAATTGATTTTTTGAAGTCGGTTACACTAAATTACGATTACTAATTTCGTTTCTTGTACGATGATGCGGAACCCTTCGTGTGAGAGTGCGACTCGTACTTGACTGATTATTTTGTTGATTTTTGAAGGTCGCAACAATATCCAGAAAGCCGGGGTTCAGTACATTCTGGACTCCGTTGTGAAGGAGCTCTGGGAGGATCCTAAGCGAAGGTAAACAAACTTACTACCACAGAGTAGATTATACATGTTAAACAATGTGGGCTATTCTTGAGGTGTCAAAACCACTAAACTAGAGGAACTAAAGGCACTAAAGGTCAAAACGCACTTCGCCGGCGCGGCGCGGCTCCCATACAACAGACCGTTTTAAATAATGGTACGGTACCCTTCGTGTACGAGTCTGACTAGCACCTGGCCGGTTACTAATGTTCCTTATCTTTCACAGGTTCATGTATGTTGAGACTGCATTCTTCTGGAAATGGTGGACGAAGCAAAGCGACGGGGTGAAGCATAAGGTATGTCGGTCGGCGCGGCTGAATCGATTGTGATAAAACTTCGAAATCGGCATTTGTAAATCGAGGACTTTGACAGTGGGTACCAAGACGTCAATTAATGTCTTTTGCAAGGGGATGAGAACTTGATTTCCCCTAATTTTAATGTCATTTTTGTTTCCTTTTCGGCCAGGAGAATGACAAGCTCTAGTCCGAATGGGTTAAGGCGGCGCCCTAGGCATAACAGCCTTTGGCAAAAACACAAATCGCTAGGAATGATGAGTATTATTATTGCTGTTCGTTTTTTCATTAGCTTGTTGATCACGCGTATCAGCGTGACTTCGCTTTTCCATAAACATAAATTTATTAATTTTGCTCGATAGAAAAGTCTCCTGAAATTGCCAGAAAAACTGTCTGTTACAATGTTTTATTTTACAATTTCGCACTAATTATTTAATTCTAAACCCCCTTTTTTCGTGTATATCACGTATTTGTTGTTGTTGCGGCAATAGAAATACACATTTTTAAAACATTTCAACTCTCTGGCTACCTATTACTGTTCGTGTTGAAGGGCCCTCTGACAGACAGACGGACAGACGGACAGAGCGGAGCCTTAGTAATAGGGTCCCGTTTGGCACCCTTCGGGTACGGCACCCTAAAAACGAGTGAAACCTACAATCATCTATCCGTCCCTCTCCATCCGCAGGTGCAGGCGCTGGTGCGACAGGGACGGCTGCAGTTCGTCGGCGGCGCGTGGAGTATGAACGACGAGGCAGCCACTCACTACCAGAGCACCATCGACCAGTTCACTTGGGGACTGAGGTAGAATACTACAGAATAGAATGAAGTAGAATTGAATGAAATAGGAAAAATTTAAATATAATGAAATGGGATAGAATGAAATAAGATAGAATGAAAAAGGATAGAATTAAATAGAATAGAATGAAATAGGATAGAATGAAATAAGATAGAATGAGATAGAATGAAATAAAATAGGATAGAATGAAATAGGATAAAATTCAATAGAATAGAATGAAATAGGGTAGAATGAAATAGGATAAAATTAAATAGAATAGAATAAAATAGGATAAAATTAAATAGAATAGAATGAAATAGAATAGAATGAAATAGGATAGAATGAAATAGGATAGAATGAAACAGGATAGAAGAAATAGGATAGAATGAAATAGAATAGAATGAAATGGGGTTGAATGAAATAGAATATAATTCAATGGGATAGACTGAAATAGGATAGAATGACATAGAATAAAATGAAATAGGATAGAATGATATAGGATATAATGAAATAGAACAGAATGAATAGAATGAAAAAAATAGAAAGAAATAGAATAGAATGAATTAGATAAGATAGAATAGAATCGAACAACTAATATAATCTAATCGAATAGAACAGAACAATGGAGTCATTAGTTCTTAGCAAAGAATTTTCCAATCCATTTTGTTTTTTTAGTTCACATAAATTGTCAGTGAAACTGCTCACACCCGAAGGAGACACCTGGATCCGACAGCCCTCATCCCCTCTGGGTGGTGTTTATTAAACAAATGTTCATCTTGTTTTTCAGAAAGTTGAACCACACCTTCGGTCCGTGCGGGTTGCCCCGCGTCGGGTGGCAGATCGACCCCTTCGGCCACTCCAGGGAGTTCGCCTCGCTGCTCGCAGCTATGGGGTCAGTTGTACCAAAGTGACCATACTCCCGAACCCTATGGCTCACAGAAGCACTAAATAGTGATTGACTTACAGTGACTACCAAGACGTCAATTAATGTCTATTGCAGGGGGATGAGAACTTAATTTCCCCTAATTTTAATATCATTTTTTTTCCTTTTCGGCCAGGAGAATGACAATCTCTCGTCCGAAAGGGGCGGGACTGTCCCGCTTTCAGACTGTGTCTCGCTGTCCCCCGTAAGAGCAAAAATGTCCCGCTTTGGCAAATAGTTTTGTGTTTGTATGTTAATACCATGTAATGTTTATTTTAAAATGACGCGGGCGACTCGGCTATGTGAACTTGGCACCCGATATTGGAAAAAAACAGTTTTTTTGTGTTTTTCGATAGATTACTGTATGTAATGGATAGTAGTAAAACTATTTTCGTTTGTAGTAATCGTATGTCTTCTCCAACAAAAATTAATTAAAAAAATATTATATTTTTCATTTAAACAGTCCTACACAGCTTATTTTTTACTACAAACAAAAATTCTTTCACTAAAAACCTCTACAGACATGCCTCTATCAAATCTATTGTTTGTGTTAGCGTAAAAGCCTTTTGAAGGTATTAAAATAATTTATTGATAAATAATTGTTTAAAACTACATATTTTATTTTTATTTATTTTTCTGTTTTACTACAAACGAAATAAGTTTCACTACAATCCACTACTTAATTGATAAGAAAAAAATGGAAAAGGTATATTTTTTTTCATTTGGGGGATGGCATTTTTTTATTTCTTTATATATTTTTTTTCGAATTACTGCCAACGAATATAGTTTTACTACTATCCACTACATACAGTAATCTAAGGAAAAACACAAAAAAAAAAACAGTTTTTTTCCAATGTCGGGTGCCAAGTTCACATAGCCGGGCGACTCCTTGCCTCTCTAAGCTGCGACTCCGGATTATTATTCTTCAGAGATTTATCTGTCATTTTTCATGCAATATGAATGATTTATCGGCTAAATAATGCTTACCGGGACTTCTTGAACCAGGCCCTCACCCCATTATTAATAATAAGTTATACATACTCCGGGTGTAAAGTAAATCCGGGAGTATCTACGGGACAGATCTAGACAGGGACAGATCTAGGCAAGCTGTCTAGATCTGTCCCGTAGTTACTCTCGGATTAACTTTACTCCCGGAGTCTATCTTTTTTATTAAGGGCGGGCCCTAGGCAATCAAAACTTAGAATTTCATCCTCAACTTATTTTTAAAGGAAATTAAGTAAAATAAAAAAATGTTCATAATTCATAATTTATTCAGATGAAAAGTTAGGCACATAGTTGTGTGGATCCCAGTCTCCTAAACTAGGTTTGTCACCTGTTAAAGCCAAGCTAAGCAAGCATATAATGTGGGCTATTCTTAAGGTGTCAAAACCACTAAACTAGAGGAACTAAAGCCACTAAACTGACAACCTTCAAATCCGACAGCTCTTGCGCGGTGGCCACAAATTCCATTTTCAAACACACCATTTTGATTAGTTTAGTTCGTGTCGCCTTCGGAATCGAAGGCAATTCGTATGGATGTTTTTTTTATGTATATGCCCCGATAGCCTACGGATGGACCGATTTGGAAAATTATTTTTTTGTTTGAAAGGGTTTATTGGTCCCATTGACACCAGGTCAGGATCTGATGATGGGATCCTGGAGAAATCGAGGGAACTCTTCAAATATTATAGGCAGACCTATAGTGATTTTTAGGGTTCCGTACCCGAAGGGTGCCAAACGGGACCCTATTACTGAGACTTCGCTGTCCGTCCGTCCGTCCGTCCGTCCGTCCGTCTGTCACCGGGTCCGCCTGCACGAACCGTAATAGCTAGAAAGCTGAAATTTTCACAGAATGTGTATATCTGTTGCCGCACCAACCACAAATACTGAAATACGAGAGATATTACAAATTGAGAGTGGTCTCGGTACAAGATACGTCTTCACAACACGCTTGAAAAGTTTATACCAAGGCCATTTTGTTTTGGTAGGTAAGCCTTCTTTTAATGAAACTAAATTTAAATGATATGGCAATGTCGTCCCCGGACTTCTACAAAGACTTTAAATATTAATTGAGGAATTACCACGTCTCTATTTATTATGTAGAACTTTTAGAAAATAATTATAAAATTAATAGTTTTTAATTACTTTTGTTTTCATACAAATCTCAGAGCTCAGAAATTAATTTTTTCCTTTTGGCCACTTCAAGTTTGGCTGCCAGTGATGTTTTAATTAAATACTCTTTGGTGCGTTGAAATGATGTTTTGCAGTCTGCATGACATTGACATAATGAGTGAGTGAACCTCATTTTACGGAAATTGTAGATGGGTGTCTCACGTTTTCCAGTAGGAGTAGGTTGTAGACAGTGCTGCTTACGGCGGCGTTTAGTAGGTACTAAAGGCCCTAAAAGCGCGGCAAGCTTTGAATCAATTCAAATGTTATTTTTCAACTAGCTACAAAGTTATTCTGACATAAGATGATAATTTGAAAAAAACTTTTTGGGTATTTCATGAAAAATACAGTTACAGATCACACATATACAGGGTGGAACAAACGAATGGGCCCTGGAGGGAAAGTACCTTAAAATCTCAAGATATCCGTCCGTCCGTCCGTCTGTCTGTCACCAGGCCGTATCTCATGAACCGTGGTAGCTAGACAGTTGATATTTTCACAGATGACGTATTTCTGTTCCCGCTATAACAACAAATACTAAAAACAAAATAAATTTAATATAAAGGGGGCTCCCATACAATTAACGTGTTTTATTGCGGTTTTTTTAACCGACTTCCCAAAGGAGGAGGTTTACAATTCGTCCGGATGTTTGTTTTTTTTTATTTTTTTTTTATGTATGTGCCTCGATAGCGCCTAAACGGATGGACCGATTTGGAAAATTAGACCGATTAGACCTATAGTGATTTTTGTGTTTTTCATAATAACTCGTGCAAATGCACATGGTAAGCATAATATTGTGATGCGGAACTGCTGATGAAGACCACATATGGCCACCAGATCTGCTCAATACTAGGTACAAATACAATGCGTGGCTGACGGGCAGGCAACGCATAGCCTAAACCGGTGGACCTAGAGCCATGAAACTTTGTACAGGGGTTCCTTAGTAGCGTGGGGTAGCACTGATATGGGATTTGACAAAATTAATTCCCCTGGGGGGGGGGATAAGGGGTTACAGTTTGTATTAAACTCAATCTAATCAAATAGGGTTTGTGGAAGTCGGTTTTTTCTAAAGTTTACTTTTTGTTCCAATTATATAGATAATGGTACGGAACCCTTCGTGCGCGAGTCTGACTCGCACTTGGCCGGTTTTATTGTGTTTTTAGTAATAACTCGTGCATTTACTCACGGTAAGCATAATATTGTGATGCGGAACTGCTGGTGAAGACCACATATGGCCACCAGAACTGCTCAATACTAGGTACAAATACAATGCGTGGCTGACGGACAGGCAACGCATAGCCTAAACCGGTGGACCTAGAGCCATGAAACTTTGTACAGAGGTTCCTAAGTAGCGTGGGGTAGCACTGAGATGAGATTTGACAAAATTGATTCCCCAAGGGGGGAGGATAGGGGGGATAAGGGGTTACAGTTTGTATTAAACTCAATCTAATCAAATAGGGTTTGTGGAAGTCGGTTTTTTCTAAAGTTCACTTTTTGTTTCAATTATTATAATGATTAGCTAAATGACAATAACACAAATTCAGATGCGAACATTGTGACAGACAGATTCTCTGGCAACTTCAGGAGACTTTTCTATCGAGAAAAAATAATAAAATGTAACGTTTATGGGAAAGCGAAGTCACGCTGACACTCGTGATAAACAAGCTAGTGAAAAAACGTACAGCAATAATACTCATCATTCCGAGCGATTTGCGATTTGCTTAAAGGCTGTTTTTGCCTAGGGCGCCGTCTTAAAAGAAGGTCAGTGTCTAGTATAACGTATAACTAATGGCAAATGTTATTATCCGACAGGTACGACGGTCTGTTCCTGGGCAGGATCGACTTTCAGGACAAAGAGAACAGGAAAAGCAAGAAGACCATGGAGATGCTGTGGCGAGGGGATGACGACCTGGGTAAGAGCAATCAGTTCAAGAAACTGATTCAGTTTCTTGAAACAACTAGAAAGAAGAAAGAAGAAGTGTTTATTTGCCACATAAAATTATAAAATGAACATAACTTGAGATCTAACTTATTTTACTTGTGGCAAAAAGGACTGGGGGGAAATTCTGGCGCTATTCATGTCCATGGTCGAAATATCCCTGTCTGTCTCATCCCTATTTGGTTTGCTGGAAGAGATCTCTTATTAGAGATAAGCTCGCATTTGTACACGTTTTCTATGTTTTTTACTGTCCTATGTAACTGTTTGTGTGCAATAAAGAAATTATGAAATATCGATTTTGAGACACCGAAATCTCTATCAAAAACAAGAAAAAGCTATTTTTACGACTAGCCTTTCGACCAACCGAGATCTCGACCCGTTTTCGATCAAAATAAATATAAATCGAGATCGTTTTCGACGGATTTAGGCGGTATCAAAACCGATATCTCGACTGGGGAGATGATCTCGATAGCGCGAGAATCGCGCGAAAAAGTTTGTCAGGTAAACAGCCAAACACACCTAGTGCAACGTATATAAAAAAGGCGGGAAATTTATATTTTTTCTTTGCGTTGCATTTTGCAACTGTTTTTGCAATATTGCTGTTTAATTTCCTCACAATCGAAGTGAAAAGCAGAGTGTATAAACTCGTACATAAAATCCATTTTACCCTCGACTTATCTATCTACCCTCGCCTGCCTCGGGTAGAATGGTGCGTTCTATGCACTTGTTGTACAATCTACTATACTTATAGTAGTTTAAAAAATAAAACATCCTTTTGTGCTAAAGAGGTCTTAGGACAAGTGTGGCGGCCAAGAGGAGGCCAAAGATCAGTCGGCAGACCGCTTGCCAGATGGTCCAGTGACAGCGAGGATAGCAGGAGAGCAATGGGTTGCACGGGACCGGGCCCCTGATGCTGCTCTGAGAAACGCACTTATATTGGATCGCTATCGCATATCGCACTTATATTTACGATCTATTTGCGATTCTTTAGGAGCATACCAAATGACGCCATTTTGGGTGTTTACGATGTGATAGCGATCCAATATAAGTGCGTTTCTCAGAGCAGCATCAGGCCCCGGGTTGAATGGCGTACACATGAGGCCTATACAATAAATATACTCAATAGTGATGATAATGTGGTCTTAGGACAAACCAAATGAGCCCAAAGCACACCTCGAACACTCCATAGAACGCTCGTAAAATAATCACCTATTACTACTACACAACCAAATGATGTTTGTATACGTGCAAATGTGTGCGTAAACTTTGCTAGGGCTGGTGGCGCGGCAAATGCAGCGATATTAAAGTATACGCGTCGTCACTCGTCCGGTGTTCAGCCCTGTCTATTGATCCTTTAACCAATCTTTTGACGCCAGGGGTGGGGTGCGGTATCTAATCAGCGCGGGGAAGGGAGTGGCCGTTCTGTACGGAGTACTATTATCTCTTCTGTGCCCAAAGTCGAAAATAATATTAGGGTTCCGTCCAGCTCCGCCATCACGTGATGATGACGGAGTACTAGGAGATCAGAATCGGACTTTGGATAACAGAAAGAGCATGATGATGCTAAAATTATGTTGAGTTAAGTTAAGTTTAAGGTGAAGGTCTATTTTCGGATATGAAATATTTTACATTGTACAGTACCATAGTGTAACTTATATGTATATAGGCACAGGGAGCTCATTTCATACAAATTAGAATTAGTAACCCTTCGTAAAAAAGAGATGGCGCGAGGAGTAAGATTTTTACGCTAGGTGGCGCTAATCTTAGAATAAATCCAATATATCTTAGCGCCATCTCGTGGTATTTGCAATTTTTCGATGACGCTGCACCAAGCGATAAAGGCCTCGAACTAAAGAAGCTTCCGTAGCATCTCAGCGTAAACTGTCGGTGTCATATTTTGTTCTAGGTGGTCTATCTGTATTAGTATAATATTATAGTATCTGTGATATAGGGTACCTATTATTGTTTGGGTGTTCATGAGGAGGTTCAAGATTATATTATGATGATTGATAAATAAAAACCGGCCAAGTGCGAGTCAGACTCGCGCACGAAGGGTTCCGTACCATTATCTATATAATTGAAACAAAAAGTAAACTTTAGAAAAAACCGACTTCCACAAACCCTATTTGATTAGATTGAGTTTAATACAAACTGTAACCCCTTATCCCCCCCCCAGGGGAATTAATTTTGTCAAATCCCATATCAGTGCTACCCCACGCTACTAAGGAACCCCTGTACAAAGTTTCATGGCTCTAGGTCCATCGGTTTAGGCTATGCGTTGCCTGCCCGTCAGCCACGCATTGTATTTGTACCTAGTATTGAGCAGATCTGGTGGCCATATGTGGTCTTCATCAGCAGTTCCGCATCACAATATTATGCTTACCATGTGCATTTGCACGAGTTATTATGAAAAACACAAAAATCACTATAGGTCTAATCGGTCTAATTTTCCAAATCGGTCCATCCGTTTAGGCGCTATCGAGGCACATACATAAAAATAAAATTAAAAAAAAACAAACATCCGGACGAATTGTAAACCTCCTCCTTTGGGAAGTCGGTTAAAAAAACCGCAAAAAAACACGTTAATTGTATGGGAGCCCCCTTTATATTAAATTTATTTTGTTTTTAGTATTTGTTGTTATAGCGGGAACAGAAATACGTCATCTGTGAAAATATCAACTGTCTAGCTACCACGGTTCATGAGATACGGCCTGGTGACAGACAGACGGACGGACGGATATCTTGAGATTTTAAGGTACTTTCCCTCCAAGGCCCATTCGTTTTTCCACCCTGTATATGTGTGATCTGTAACTGTATTTTTCATGAAATACCCAAAAAGTTTTGTTCAAATTATCATCTTATGTCAGAATAACTTTGTAGCTAGTTGAAAAATAACATTTGAATTGATTCAAAGCTTGCCGCGCTTTTAGGGCCTTTAGTACCTACTAAACGCCGCCGTAAGCAGCACTGTCTACAACCTACTCCTACTGGAAAACGTGAGACACCCATCTACAATTTCCGTACAATGAGGTTCACTCACTCATTATGTCAATGTCATGCAGACTGCAAAACATCATTTCAACGCACCAAAGAGTATTTAATTAAAACATCACTGGCAGCCAAACTTGAAGTGGCCAAAAGGAAAAAATTAATTTCTGAGCTCTGAGATTTGTATGAAAACAAAAGTAATTAAAAACTATTAATTTCATAATTATTTTCTAAAAGTTCTACAGACTAAATAGAGACGTCGTAATTCATCAATTAATATAGTCTTTGTAGAAGTCCGGGGACGACATTGCCATATCATTTAAATTTAGTTTCATTAAAAGAAGGCTTACCTACCAAAACAAAATGGCCTTGGTATAAACTTTTCAAGCGTGTTGTGAAGACGTATCTTGTACCGAGACCACTTTCAATTTGTAATATCTCTCGTATTTCAGTATTTGTGGTTGGTGCGGCAACAGATATACACATTCTGTGAAAATTTCAGCTTTCTAGCTATTACGGTTCGTGCAGGCGGACCCGGTGACAGACGGACGGACGGACGGACGGACGGACGGACGGACGGACGGACGGACAGCGAAGTCTCAGTAATAGGGTCCCGTTTGGCACCCTTCGGGTACGGAACCCTAAAAAAGTATTAATTTTAAATGTTTCTTTTCAGGTCCCCCATCAGACATATTTACTGGAGTGCTGTACAATACTTATTCGCCTCCCGCTGGTGAGTTTAGTATACTTACTTCAATAGAGCTCTTTGGTCTAGTGGGTTCCACGCGTGCTTTTCACGCAGGAAATGCAGGTTTGAATCCCGGTGCTGACCAGATACTATACATACTTATATCCAATCGCAGGCGCAGTCACCTGCGGGGGAATGCGGCTCGCCAAACGTTTGTTGCATTCAACAAACGTTCGCATACGCAACGTATGTACAATGACTGGCCGCCAGACAGTTTCGCAGCGGCTGACCAATCACAGCTCTCTTACCTCGTCCCCCGCCGCCCGTAAATTGGTTAGTTGTGTTTCAAAGGAAAATGTATCTATGCGCTCTCCACTGGATAAGTGCTCCCTGATGCTGACCATGTGCCAATGAGATAGGTAGTTAATTTATCATAAAGTATCGGATGTATGTGCCTGTATGTATGTATGTATGTGTGTGTGAGGGTGTGTGTGTGAGGGTCAGTATATGTGTGTGTGTGTGTGTGTGAGGGTGAGGGTATGTGTGTGTGTGTGTGTGTGTGTGTGTGTGTGTGTGTGTGTGTGTGTGTGTGTGTGTTCGCGTTTCAGATGACACGTTATGCTGTATAGTGTTACATCTACTGTCGCTGCTTGGTAGTATTGAGTGAGCCAGCATGGTGGAGTATGGCTCAATCTTACTCGTATCGAGCGATATTACTTGTAACTGCTCCATATGTACAGGGTGACTGCGGGGCGTCGTGTAGCAACAAAGTATTCATATTCATATATTTATTTGTAAACACGTACATGGAGGTTACACGTGTAGGTGTAAACACAAGTAGCGTACATGCACCCTGAAAGGGTATAACAAAGTTTGCTTATGTCTAAATAGAACATTTAACCTTAGATTTGCCTATTAGGAATATTAAGCTGTAGATGAGAGCTCGCTAAGTCTTAATTTCTTTTTGGTACAAAAAAGTAATTCAATTTCTTGTTTTGGTTCAGGGTCAGTTGGTCACCCTACACACTCTACAAGCGCAACTGTCTTTTGACTTTGTCATAAATTGTTTATGGTCTTTGATTTTGACACTTTTACTCCTCTGATTAGTTTATTTCAAAAAGGTTTTAAAGTGTTTTTTATTTAACAATAGACGATTTTTATTATTATTATGAATTGTGAGGTGACCAAACATTCAGAATTAATAAGGATAATTCATTTATTAGATTACCAACGCATCCGCCGCACTCAGAGAGATTTAATCAACCATTAAGTCAGTTCCAAATTTGAATTTACATACAAAATCTTTTACTTAGTAATCCTTAATGAATCATTAAATAACTATGGGTACGGCGGTTAGTAATCCTTAATTAATCATTAAATTACTATGGGTACGGCGGACAATAGTTGTGATTATTTATATAGCTGAAACCGCAAACCGAGTTAGAAACAATATGTTAGAGAAGTCATCCTGTATATTGCCATCGTTGCCGTAAATTGTTTGATGTAGCCATGAATGCGGTGACGTCATAGTTTCTCGGTTGCAGGTTTCTGTTTCGACGTTCTCTGCAACGACGAGCCGCTGATCGATGACGTCAACTCTCCGATGTACAATGTGGACGAAAGGGTGATGTACCACTACCTTATTACGCCTACCCTGGTGCCTTTTAACCGACTTCACAAAAGGAGGGAGGAGGTTTACAATTCGTCAGCTTTTTTTAGGGTTCCGTACCCGAAGGGTGCCAAACGGGACCCTATTACTGAGACTTCGCTGTCTGTCCGTCCGTCAGATCCAGCAGAAGTCCTGCGATATACGATATCTACACCTATATCGAGTGATTTTGTACGGGAATCTGTCAATATAGGTCTCTATATCCGTATATCGAAGGTGCGAGAATCGACCCGCTGGCCCCAATTCTCGCACTACCATCATCTCCATTGTTGAGATATCGGCTTCGGTCACATAACTCCGTCGAAAACGATCTTTATTTATATTTATTTTGATCGAAAACGTGTCGAGTTGGTTGTAAGGCGGGTCGTGAGAATAGCTTTTTTTGTTTTCGAAAGAATTTAATTTAATTTAATTCGGTATCTCGAATGGATATTTCAACCAGGGAGATGATCACGGCGCGAGAATCCCCCCCTAGCTTACCGCGATATTTTAAATTTCGAACATAATGTGCTTCTAGCCATGTGACGTTCTCATCGAAAAAATCGGTTCAAATTAAGAACATTCCCCGTTCATATTTTCTGAGCTCTGGGATTTATATGACAACAAAAGTAAAATTCGACTATCATGCCAAGTAATAGAGCATATAATCAAATGACTCCCCCGTGACTCTCCATACAAACTTTAGAGGTCTTTTTGTCCCACTTAGGGTCCGAATTATGTAAAATCCGTTCTTAGCGAGCGGTTTTGTAATAAGAAGAAGATATTCCCATCAATAGCCGTTTCGCCGGTTTTTTGATCAGTCAGAACTTGCTCTTTTATATAAAGAGATATATAAAAAATAACCGGCCAAGTGCGAGTCGGACTCGCGCACGAAGGGTTCCGTACCATTATCCATAAAAACCGCAAAAAAAAAAAGTATGGGAGCCCCCCTAAATATCAATTTAATTTTAATTTAATTATTTATTTTTTAAGTAAATAATATACTCAATATATTGTGAACTTTTTAAGCGTCTACCTGCTACCATGATCAATATCGAGCAAAAACGAGCAAAAAAAATCACGTTTGTTGTATATGGGAGCCCCCCTTAATATTAAATTTCTTTTGATTTTTAGTATTTTTTGTTGTAGCGGCAACAGAAATACATCATCTGTGATAATTTCAACTGTCTAGCTACCACGGTTCATGAGATACAGCCTGGTGACAGACAGACGAACGGACGGACGGACGGACGGATGGACGGACGGACAGACAGCGAAGTCTCAGTAATAGGGTCCCGTTTGGCACCCTTCGGGTAAGGAACCCTAAAAACTTACATATAATTAGTACTCATAATTATTTTGTTAACAGTCAGCCCCAACTAAAATGTACCTGTGACTGATGCTGTGGGCTCCACAACAAAACACTTTTTATTTTTGTTATGGTTACATTATGTATTGTGTAGTTGTTTTTCGACCCAAATAAATAAAATAAAATAATCTAATATAACCTAAAACTTCTATCGTCATAGGTGAAAACATTTCTGGAAATCGCGGCAAATATGTCACTAAACTACAATACGAATAACATTCTTGTCACGATGGGCGAAGACTTTCATTATCAGGACGCGGCGATGTGGTTTAATAATTTGGACAAACTTATTGAGTGAGTAGTTAATAAATGGTCAATACTATTGAGTGGGCGCCTGCTTGCTATGTTAAATACAAATCGTTTATTGCATTATTATGGTTGTATAGTTCTTATAAATAGATTTCGCTAGTTGTTATACGCATGTATAGATTTATTGTGTTTTTGTCTTAAATATATTTTTTCCGAGTTCCTAATAAAATTTATTAATAGATGTATTTATTAATTCAGGTATGTGTTAATAAATACATCTTTTAAGGCCATCAATTAATTGTTTTTAAGATACAGCGCCATCTATCGACGAATAGCTAAACAAAGATACCAACTAATTGACAAAATATGAACCGTAACCGCTAACACCATCTGCTGGTAACCGAAAGGTTTGCATCAGCAAATCAACTCTTTAACAACGCGTGATGGTAGGTTCTGATTAAAAACAAACTACCTATTTTTATACCACGAATAACAAGTTTTATTTTTGTTTTGTAGACATTAGTGTTCTGAAACCACCCTTTTATTTTATTAGAATAAAACTGTACGTTATGTTAATGCCCGGTTTCCTAGGCGCTGATTAAAGTTAACAGGTTGGTTAAATCAGCTTCAGCCAATCACGAGCCGCTATTATTCAAATTGACGGAACGTGATTGGCCGAAACTGATTTAACCAACCTGTTAACTTAATCAGCGCCCAGAAAACTGGATATTAGTATTTTAGTAATTTGCATCGTGTTGGGCGTTTACGGCGACAGTCGCTTGCAAACATAAAACCAATTTATTTTAAGGGTACCGTACCCGAAGGGTGCCAAACAGGGGCCCTATTTGAACTGCGACCCTTATTGGCACCTTACAATAAAACCACGGAATAAACCTTTGGTAGTATATTTATTGTCGGACCAGGGTTGGTATAAAGGCACCGAAAACATAAATTCAAATTGCTTAAGTACTAAAACGAAAACATCTCACTGCCGCGAGTTAGAAATTACAGACAGTTTCATCTAGGTTATTCCTACGAAACTAAACAAATCGTACAATACACACAGCGACATCTTGGTTATTTCATACGAACTCAGACAGGCAGGCCCGATGCTGCTCTGAGAAACGCACTTATATTTTATCGCTATTGCTTCTAAAACACCCAAAATAGCGTCATTTGGTATGCTCCTAAAGAATCGCAAATAGATCGTAAATAGATTGCAAGCGTAGCGTATGTACGCTTGCTTGCAATGCGTATATCTGTTGCCGCAACAACAACAAATACTGAAAGAGATATTACAAATTAAAGGGGTCACCATACAAGAGACGTGTTGTTAATTTTATTTTTGTTTTATTATTTTGAGTGCTTAAGTTGTGTTGCACGATGGTACGGTACCCTTCTTGTGCGATTCCGACTCGCACTTGACCGATTTTTTAAATTGCTCGCAGATTTCGGCTTTTCTTGACGTGTCGCGTCGTATGTCGTCAGTATACCGCACTAACAATATCCTCGTCACTATGGGCGACGATTTCCAATACCAAGACGCTGGGATGTGGTACAGAAATCTGGATAAACTCATTGAGTAAGTTAAGTTGGACTAGGATAGTATGATATGACTCCGTTTGAAACACATTTAAGGGGTTGTTTATCGGGTAGATTGTCCATCTGTTTATTCGGCTAGCTGACGGATAGGTAGTTTTATGTCATATTCTTTGTTTACAGTAAAATTAATTAAATCCAAAATATATTTTTAGGATGATAAAAATCATTGTTGATCACTTTTTTGTTCAATCGATAATATCAAACCGCATGGCATGTTATAAAGCATGTTTACTATATATTTTCTTTTATTTTATGTACCACATCCCAGCGTTTCTACTTAACTTTTAAACTAGACTCTAAACATAACAGATCCACTAACGTCATTTTTATTTGGCTACCGCGATGTAGAACATACTTCTGCGCAATTCCGACACTACCGCCACCTGTGCCTTAGTTCCCTGTCGTCACACGTCCCCGCCAGATGTCGCTAGTCTCTCCGCAAATCCTCACGATAGTACGTCTCGCTCTATCTGCAGGTGGATTCGTTCCTCGCGTATGTGCAAGACCAGGCGGCCTTCTATCGCAGTAATAACGCCATTTTAACCATGGGGGGCGACTTTACGTACCAGGACGCTGGCATGTGGTACAGGAACTTGGATAAGCTGATTGAGTGAGTTTGCGCATCAGCTAATAATAATATTGAGGGTATTCTGACAAAACTGAAGGAGTACGTTTATTTTTACGAAAAAGTTAAGTAGTATTTTTTTGCAGCTTAACTTAACTTGTTGTGAGTAAACCTTTTCTACGTAGTAGTATTAGTTATTCTGTGGTTATACTCAGCCTTTTGTGCTAGGTATGCATTTATCCGATTCCGTGAGAACACCCTCGATATCAGATATTATTATGAACCTCTCCTAGAGCACGCCATATGTTCTGATCCCTGTTTTTCGGGCACACTGGCACATAACACCTTCACCTGCATGTTTTACATACCGTTGTAGAGGACCGTTTATCGAAACCTAAGGCATGGCTTTTGTATACTTACGTCCAAATTATTTGGCTTTAACCCAACAGTAGTATTTTATATCCTACATGATAAAGTCCTGTCTGTTTTTTTTCTGTCATCCCTAGGTTTGCTGGAAGAAATCTCTTTTTAGAGATAAGCTCGCATTTGTACATATCTTTCTGTAAATGTTACGTGTTTTTTATGTTTTTTTGTGCAATAAAGTATAAATGAAATGAAGTCCTTCGATTTATCTATATCTATCATCTATACCTCGCCTTTGTACACGTTTTCTATGTTTTATATTATCTTATGTAACTGTTTGAGTGCAATAAAGAAATTATGCATTATGATGCTATCTACTTATAGCACAAACTTTTAATACCAATACAGAGATTCGATACGTTATTTTTGGCAACGTACACCGCCTGTGATTGCAGTTGTTACAGATTCATTTATTACTTTACAGATACGCAAACTTGAAAGCCGCTAAAGACGGACTCAACTTTAAGTTGTTCTACTCAACTCCTGATTGCTATCTCAAAGCTGTAAAGGACGCAAAGTAAGCATCTATTCTTAACACTTTAAAAATATAATAGGTACCTAATTTAGAAGTTTAGAACTACATAAAAATCTTCAATTGTAACAATGTCGTTACCGCGATCGACGACCTCTGTGATTTGTGGCGCAGCGGTTGCGCATCTGCCTACCATAGAGTTCGTTTGGAATCCCGGCTGGAGACAAAAAAGAACCCCAGGACTTGGATGTTTACTTACATGTTTGTGATGTCGCTGGTTGCCATGACACAGTGTATCATAGTGTGGAGCCAGAACCAATGTATGTAAGTTTATGTTTATGTAGATTATACTGTTTAGCAAATAAGCTGCCAAGTGCGAGTTGGACTCGCGTTGAGAGGGTTTCGTACAACAATAATAGGACTAACACCAACAAAATAACCTAAAAGTACCCTAAAATTCAGTTTTTCATACAAACTTTGCACCCCAGGTTTAGTGGGTTGGGGCGTTAAAGTTGTAGAGTTATTATGGGATATGGGTGCAAACATGTGCTTGCATACCAAATTTCAGATTTTTAGGACTTTGGGAAGTACCCTAGAGGTTTTGATGACATGCAAAAAGGTCATATTATTGAGCACAACTTTTTCGAAATAAGTCTTAAAAATATTATAAAAATACATTTAGGATCCTCACACCATGCGCTTTCATTTGATATGTCACACGGTATATTTTAATTTTTAATTTTTTAATTTTTATCATTTGGCCCCCCAAAAGTGGCCCATGCATTCCATATTTATTTATTTACATTGCTCCTCTGTCTTTTGGGTCACAGATATTGATATGTGTACCAATTTTCAACTTCATCGGTCCAATATGTTCTGTGTTAATTGCCTGTGACGGACGGACGGACGGACGGACGGACGGACAGACGCACGAGTGATCCTATAAGGGCTTCTCCTTCTGAGATACGAAATCCTAATAATCAACTTAAACGCCATCTGTATGTTAGTTCTGCGTTGCTCTGCATCTCCGACAGATGCCGCTTGTTGTTCAAAATATAATTATCCCATTCCAGTCCGACGCTGCCGACGAAGCAAGACGATTTCTTCCCGTACGCCTCCGACTCCACCGCCTATTGGACTGGCTACTTTACTTCACGGCCCACAACTAAGTACTTCGAGAGACAGGGAAACAGCTATCTGCAGGTTCGTCATAGTTTCGCTACTAGCCACTAGATGGTGGTGGCATCGGCGATCAGTTTAAAGCTGTCATTTATTTCTCTGTCTACCCACTTATAATGTTATTTATACGAGATTGATTAGAACATTTTTGTTCCAGATGGTGAAACAAATTCAAGTGAATGCTGGCTTGCAGGAACATAATCGCTTCGTGCTGAATGAACTCATGAGCGCCATGGGTAATTTATTTAATAAATATTCTAATCTTTTCTTAGAGGCACTTGCTCCAAGTTTCTGAAAGTGTCAAAATTATGTCAACCACCTCTGAGCCAGCGTGGTGGAGTGTGGCTCAATGTTACTCGTATCCGGGTAAAGGCCTGTGCCCCTCGGTGGGAAATTAATAGGCTACATTTACTTTACTGACTGTAATTTTGCCGCTTTCGCTGTAGTTATTTCTGGTTGTCTACAAAGTTTTTTTTATGGTTTATTTAGTTTATATCTAGTTTATTGATAGGTACGCAATAATTATATGGTGTTATTGTACACATGGGTATACTCCTACTTAGCAATCCACCTGTCTCTTTCCTTACTTGGTTTGCTGAAAGAGATCTCTTACTAGAGATAAACTCGCCTTTGCACACTTTTTCTACGTATTCATTTGTCCTGTGTAACTGTTTGTGTGCAATAAAGAAATTATCAATTATGTGGGTCGATTCACGAATTTTTTGTCACACGAATAATCTTCATCTCACACGAATAAGATCTTATTCGTGTGACGTGAGATCGACCCAGGAACGGTGTTACGCACGCTGCAAATAACGTTTTAAGCGTTTCGAATCTGCTACGAGCGTTGTTACGCACGCTGCAAATAGCGTTGCAAGCATTTCTAATCTGCTAAGAAAGTTGTTACGCACGCTGCAAATAGCGTTGCAAGCATTTCTAATCTGCTACGAACGTTGTTGCGCACTCTGCAAATAGCGATGCAAGCGTTACGAACCTTCTACGAGGGTCGATTTCACGAATTTTCGTGTCACACGAATGAGCTCTCACTACGTGGCGTACCTACGTACATTTTTTGCATCTCACTATATGGCTATATGTGCAGTACCGATAAATGTTATGTTACCTGCTATGTAACCATATCTACGCAAAATAAACACATTTGTATTTGTGTGACCTGTACCAATCACGAACAAAGATTCGATAGAAAACTATCGAAAAGCCAATTGCTAGTGATTCTTATTCTTCATGATATAAAATATAATTTCCTGCGTTCTCGAAAAAGTTTTACGATCTCGAAAACGTTCGTGATCGAAGCTCTGAAATCACCCCTGTATGAGTGTATTGCTGGCTCAAGAGTGTTCGATCGTAGGCTGACAGTTAATGATGATGACGCCTTCCTCGCAGGTATAATGCAGCATCACGACGCGGTGACAGGGACGGAGAAGCAACATGTAGCCAGCGACTACGAGAGGATCCTCAACTCGGCCATCGATGATGCACTGCTCATCACCAGGCAGGGCCTGAAGTGAGTATAGGTGTCGGAAAATAGGTTGATGTGAGTAATTTTGCACAATGTACTGCAAAAAAGTAGATTGATGAACGAATTAATGAATAAATAACAGCAACAAACACGCACACGTTAAACTATTGTAATATCCATAGTAGAATCCATACATCAATTGAAGTCAAAAATTTAGGTCGCCATTATTATTTTAATATCAATAGTAGATCCTTATATCAACTGAAGGTCTGAAGTCAAATAATAATCGGTTAAGTGCGGGTCGGTATCGCACACGAAGGGTACCGTACCATCGTACAACAAATCAAAAGCACTCAAAACAATAAAAAAATAAACAAAAAGAAAATTTAAAAAGTTTATGCCTTCACGAGATTTGAACCGACGACCTCCGGATTGAGAGTCTACATCATACCGCACCGGCTAACCACAACCATGTGGGTTGACGCGAAATATGCTATCATATTTAAATGTGTAGTATATGTGTCTATGACATGGTTGCTATGACAATAAATAAACAGTTTCAGTCAAGATCTCCATTTTGAAATGCGTAAGTGTATCTAAACACGTCTCTTGTATCGGGGCCCCCTTTAATTTGCAATATCTCTCGTATTTCAGTATTTGTGGTTAGTGCGGCAACAGATATACACATTCTGTGAAAATTTCAGCTTTCTAGCTATTACGGTTCGTGCAGACGGACCCGGTGACAGACAGGACGGACGGACGGACGGACGGACAGACGGACAGCGAAGTCTCAGTAATAGGGTCCCGTTTGGCACCCTTCGGGTACGGTACCCTAAAAAGGACGCCATTTATTTTTTCCAAAGCTCGAAAATTCAGCCTAAACAATAAGAATAAATCAGCCATGTGCGAGTCGGACTCTCAAACGAAGGGTTCTCCTAAAAAGTAAATCAATTATCCATCAGATGAATTTTCATCTGATTCATCTAGATTAATGACAAAACTGTCGCACAAACCATTTATCTAAGGCTTAGGGAGTTACACAACACATTCAAGTTATTAACTATTTTTATTTTATTTTCCATTTCAATTTTCTGTTGAGTTTGCTGTCGCTACAAAATAGAACATACATTTCAAAATTTTGCAGTCATCTACGTTATTAAGGCCTAATTTTATTACATTACGCTGTCGGCAGGGCACGATTTGTATAGACGTCTCACTCATGATGGAGCGACTAGAAAGAGACAGTGAGTCAGACAGGGTAATGTAATGACTGCCGACAGCGTAATGTAATAAGCTCTTTATTCACATCAACAAATCCTGCGACACCAATACAAGCGACACCACTCTCCACATACGGGAAGGTAGAGACGGCTTTAGACAAACTCATTCCGACTTCATGTCTGATGGAGGCAAACGCGGGGAGCAACCCAACGGCGCGGTTAATTAATACCTGTTGCAATGGGATGAAAGCATATCTTCCCCTAATTTTTAACCGACTTCCCAAAGGAGGAGGTTTACAATTCGTACGATGTTGTTTTTTCTTTTTTATGTATGTGCCCGATAGCGCCTTACTAGACGGATGGACCGATTTGAAAAAATATTTTTTGTTTGAAAGGGTTTACATTCCCATTGGTTCCATTGACACCAGGTCAGGATCTGATGATGGGATCCTGGAGAAATCGAGAGACCTCTTCAAATATTATAGGCAGACCTACTTATAGTGATTTTTGTGTTTTTAGTAATAACTCGTGCATTTACTCACGGTAAGCATAATATTGTGATGCGGAACTGCTGATGAAGACCACACATGGCCACCAGAACTGCTCAATACTAGGTACAAATACAATGCGTGGCTGACGGGCAGGCAACGCATAGCCTAAACCGGTGGACCTAGAGCCATGAAACTTTGTACAGAGGTTCCTTAGTAGCGTGGGGTAGCACTGTGATGGGATTTGACAAAATTAGTTCCCCCAGGGGGGGGGGAATAAGGGGTTACAGTTTGTATTAAACTCAATCTAATCAAATAGGGTTTGCGGAAGTCGGTTTTTTCTAAAGTTTATTTTTGTTTCAATTATAATGTCAAATATTTTCTTTTTCGGCCAGGAAAGCTAGCGAAAGGGTTAAGCCAGGGAGCACTTACCCAGTGGAGAGCGCATAGATACATTTTCCTTTGAAACACAACTCACCAATTTACGGGCGGCGGGGTACGAGGTAAGAGAGCTGTGATTGGTCAGCCGCTGCGAAACTGTCTGGCGGCCCGTCATCGTACATAAGTTGCGTATGCGAAAGTTTGTTGAATACAACTAACGTTTGGCGAGCCGCATTCGCAGGCGCAGTCAATTGGATATATAGTCGGATTCTCTAATGATTCGTCGTTTTCAGTAAGCTGGTACAAGGCGACGCCCTGAAGCCGCCATTGCTGACGTTGGACAGATGCAAACTGAACATATCCGAGTGTGCGACCTCCGAGAACAGTCAGAAATTCGTGGTAAGCTATCTGGGAGGCAATGCTACTAAAATAACCGGTTAAGTGCGAGTCGGACTCGCGCACGAAGGGTTCCGTACTATTATCTATAAAAAACCGCAAACAAAAAAAAATTGTATGGGAGCCCACCCTAAATATTAATTTAATTTTAATTTAATTATTTATTTTTTAAGTAAATAATGTACTCAATATATTGTGAACATTTTAAGCGTCTACCTGCTACCATTATCAATATCGAGCAAAAATGAGAAAAAAAATCACGTTTGTTCTATGGGAGCCCCCTTAATATTAAATTTCTTTTGATTTTTAGTATTTGTTACATCATCTGTGAAAATTTCAACTGTCTAGCTACCACGGTTCATGAGATACAGCCTGGTGACAGACAGACGGACGGACGGACGGACGGACGGACAGACAGCGAAGTCTCAGCGAAGTCCCGTTTGGCACCCTTCGGGTACGGAACCCTAAAAAGCGTTCCATTAGCAATGTGCAACGCCTTGCGAGTACTGGCAATCCATTTGCGATGTGTTACCGGAATACCAAATGACGCCATTTCGGGCGTTTAAGAAGCGGTCGAGATCCAATTGCAACGCGTTACCCAGTGCAGCATATGGCCCCTGATTGGTTGTTAATATTTTTAGGAACTGGTTGAAAATAGTTTGAGCTTGTTGTAAATACATTTAACTGGTTGTAAATGTTTTGAACTGGTCGTAAATAATTTGAGCTCGTTGTAAATAATGATGATAAATATATCCTATCTATCCTGGGTTTGCTGGAAGAAATCTATTTTTTAGAGATAATCTTGCCTTTGTTCATGCCTTTTTTGTATTGTTTGTATTTTTTCTGTTATGTGCAATATACATATACAAAACATAAATTTAACTGGTTGTAAATCATTTGAACTGGTTGTAAATAATTTGAGCTGGTTGTAAATAAAACTGGTTGTAAATAATTTGAACTGGTCGTAAATAATTTGAGCTCGTTGTAAATACCTTACTTTGTTAGCAGAGAATTCTTTGTTGTATAAATCGATACAAACTCGATAATTTACACTTAACTCAAGTAAATTAAAACAACTCCATACAAAGTATGAAATTGACAAAGTTCACTCAAGCTAGTCGACCTAAGTTGACATTTTGATATTGACATACTTACACCCAGTTTCCTGGGCGCTGATTAAGGTTAACAGGTTGGTTAAATCAGTTTCGGCCAATCAAGTTCCGTCATTTTAAATAATAGCGGTTCGTGATTAGCTGAAGCTGATTTAATCAACCTGTTAACTTTAATCAGCGCCCAGGAAACCGGGCATCAGTGCTTTAGTTCGCGATTGTAATTTCCAGGTAACCTTGTACAACCCACTAGCTTGGAAGGTGGACTCAGCTCCGGTGAGGATTCCGGTCACTGACGGCGTGTATGCCGTGTTCGCGCCGAATGGTAAATATCTTTCACACGGTGTGCCAGTTTCACTGATTAGTACCCAGACCCACTTTTGAGGCTTTGGCAAACCGTGGACGGTAATGGGGCGCGTGTCAAATACAAGACAGCGTGTCTTACCGAGCAGGCGGCGGCGCGCAGCGGGACGGATTTGGAAAAAGCGGCGTTACGATATTTTTTTGTTGTTTGGTGTTGTTTATGGAAATCGATAGTCCTAATTAATACAACGTTGTGCGCATCTCTAATTGATGCAAACACATGAACTCTGTGAATATTGTTTATTTTAATGTAAGTGTTTGCATTGTTGATGTGCCTTGTTATAAATAAATAAATAATACAATCAAATGTTCTTACTGCACTTTTGTTCTAAATGTTCTACTTTTACGAGAAATTTTAAATTTAAAATATATATGTATAGAACGATATCTAATTTGCTCTATAAATACCAAGTCTGTGGCATGATTCTCGCGCGTTCGATATACGGATATCTACACCTATATCGAGTAATTTTGAATGTGATTCTGTCAATCTGTCTCGATATCCGTGTATCGAAGGCACGAGAATCATGCCACTGAGCCGATCCGCGGCGGTTTGAAAGCGGGCTCGCGTTGTTGTGTCAGTGTGGTGGCGCGCCACACAACCAACCGCCCCGCCACCGCCCCGCCACCGCCCCGCCACCGCCCCGCCTGCTACCCGCCAGTGGAGTGCCGAAGCCTATATGCCGCCATGCTTAGAAGCAACTTGACAGCTAACCTAAAACTTCATAAATCCACTTTTTAACCACTTCTCTCAGAAGCACACCTTTATAACTACCGAACAATGACGAACTATTGTTATATAAGATATGTCGGCGAACCAGTTAAACACTAGGGATGTTACCAAAACAATCGGAAAGAATCGATATTGTTTATTCAGTTGAACTAACAGAAGAGTTGTCATCGCCATCACTGCTTAAAGATATTATTATTTTATTTTCAACCATATTTAAGGTGATTGAAGAATCAAGAATAAAATGTTAGACATCTTTCCGATTCACAAATGTTTAAAGGGTGTATCGATTCTTTTGATTAATCGATTTTTACGAGCAATATCCCCACACCAACAGTTTAAGATTGACATCTGTCAAGTTACCTGTTATATTACATTTATTTATTTATTTATTTATTTATTTATCTAAACACACAATATCATTACAGGTGAGGAACCTAATTACACTACAGGGTGTAACAGAAAGGTGTAGTCATATTTTAGAGGGTTGTTAGGGACATCATTCTGAGCAACTTTCACTATGAAACCGATTTCATCAGAGGCCAATCACGAATAAAAGATTCGATAGAAAACTATCGAAACGTCAAATGTCGTGATTCTTATTCTTTATGTCATAAAATTTAATTTCCTGCGTTCTCGAAAACGTTAACGCTCACGAAAAAATTTGTGATCGAGGCTCTGAGGAACTTTATTTTTCACTTCTCCATACAAAATCAGCTGATCGTCCGGCACAAAACGTATGGAGAAATGAAGCTATCTACCTGCAAATCTCAGCTGCAAATTGAGGATAGATAGATTTTTGACCGTAAGGGTCTAACGTAACTAACGTCTTTTTATTATCAACAGGAGACCAAATAGACGCGCAGCTAGTCGAACTACCAGAAGCGGTAAAAACGATCCCTCTGAGGACCTCGAAAGCGACACACGACCTCGTGTTTTTAGCCTACAACCTAAAGCCGCAAGGCTACAAAAACTTCTATGTGAAAAAACTACAGCAAAGAAAGAAACGATACGTAGAAGCATTAGACAGAATAGACAGAGACGATGCAGAAAAACGAGTAGACGAATTGAGCGCGAATGTCAACGACTACTGGAAGAATGTAAAGGAGAAGTCCTTTGCTGAAATCAAAAATATTGAACAGGAAAATCTAGAATGTGAAGAAGAGAACGTCCCTGTATATGTCAACACAGACAATGACAAGTATAGGGATCCAACGCTGGCGGTTTTGAAAGATAAAAATGATGAAGGACCGACGCCTAATATTGTGGAATTGGGTAAATTGTTGAAAGAAGCTAGAATGAAAATGATCAGAGATCTGGAGATGAGAGATGAGGAGTTGAAAGGTGATAAGCCAGACAGGAGAGGCAATATGCCTAATTTTGAAGGAGTTGATATGAGACTGCTGGCTGACGAACCTAGGCTTGTTGAAAGGATACCAGAAGATACGATTTTGGAGAATGAAGTGAGTGAAGACAACATATTGTCACGCCTTTTCCCATAAGGAGTGGCAGGAGCATAGTATTCTAA
Source organism: Argyresthia albistria (assembly GCA_963457715.1). NCBI lineage: Eukaryota > Metazoa > Arthropoda > Insecta > Lepidoptera > Argyresthiidae > Argyresthia > Argyresthia albistria. The sequence continues at coordinate 4,397,863 of OY735281.1, forward strand.
TTCAAAAATTATTAGGAATTAATTACTTTAAACTGAAATCAAATTAAAGCACATTCATTTATGACGTTTTATACATAATAATTAATATAGCTTATCATTTTATCCTCAGGTACTAAAACTACGCATCAACAACACTACCGGAAAGATAACCCACGTGACATACGGCGATGAAGAAACAGTATTTGACGTTCAGATGCTATTCTATCCCGGTTGTGCTGGCAATAACACGGCCCCGCCTTTTAGGTCCTCCGGAGCATACATATTCAGACCCAACGCGACAAACCCCACAGAACTACTCTCCAACTATTCCGGAAAAGTCATCAAAGGAAAAGTTGTCGATGAAGTTCAGTACAGCATGAATGAATACGTCTCCTTCACTATGAGACTTTACAAGGACAAGAAACTCAACTTCATTGAAAACGACTGGGTAATCGGATCGATTCCTATCGAAGATGGCATTGGAAAAGAAGTAGTAGTAAGATACATTACAGATATCATCAACAATGGTGAATTCAAAACCGATTCAAACGGACGGCAAATGCTGAAACGCAAGATGAATCAACGGCCTGATTACAATCTAACAATTCTGGAACCGATAGCTGCGAACTACTATCCTGTGACCAACAGAATATCGATCGAAGATGAGAGTAAAAGAATGAGTGTCATCACAGACAGAGCACAGGGTGGTACCTCTTTAGATGAGGGTGATATAGAACTGATGCTGCACAGAAGACTATTGAGAGATGATGCATTCGGCGTCGACGAGGCACTAAACGAAACCGTCAATGGATTAGGTCTTAACGTCAGAGGAACTCACAGGATAATATTATCAAAGACTAATGATATACCAGCTTCAATAGACGAAAGAAAGAATGTACTTAAAACGCAGCTGGCTCCTCATGTGTTTGTATCTGATGCTGGGCAAATAGAGTATGAACAATGGTTGAAACTTGAGAATTGTCTTGGAGGTTTGAAAAACCCTTTACCGGAAGGCGTACACCTATTGACTTTGGAGCCATGGGATAGAGGAGATATTCTCGTGCGATTGGAAAACATTTTCGAAGTCGCTGATGGAAATTCTGATGTTGAAGTTGATGTTTCTAATATTTTCAGTTGGTTGAAGATCAAAGGACTGAAAGAGACAACTTTAGCAGCTAACCATTGGGTTGGGGAGAGACAGAAATGGAAGTGGGAGAAAGAGACTGATTTTGTTGCAAACTTCAACGATGCTTACGGCAGTTTTGTTACCCCTCTGGCAAGAGGTAGCGATGGCGAGAGCAAAATTAATGGCCTCAAAATCACTCTCAAAGCGAAACAAATTAGAACCTTCATTGTCAGTTATGATTATGTCAGTTCGTGACTTAAATAGAAATTATAACGATTGCCATAATAGCACATAATATAAAAAATTGATAATAATGTAATTAATGATGCTGAAAATAAATGTGTTTATTAGTGGTTTATTCGTTTTCATTTATTTCTGCTTATATCTCGTCACCCAGGTTTACACTCATGAAATATTAAAATCATTGAATTATAATAGGATGCAGGCAGTTATGTCGCAGGGAAATGATAGAATCCGGGATTCAGCTAAATCTCGGGAAATGATAGAATAAAAACACGATTCTATCATTTCATTAGACAGATCTAGGGATTTAGCTAAATCACTGAACTGGTTCAGAGAAATAGCAAAAACTATTATAGTATAAAATAAATATTAAACTATAAAAACTATATAGGTACATTCTATCGAGCAAAATTAATAAAATTACCTTTATGGGAAAGCGAAGTCACGCTGACACTCGTAATAAACAAGCTAGTGAAAAAACGTACAGCAATAATACTCATCATTCCGAGGGATTTGGGTTTTGCTAAAGGCTGTTTTTGCCTAAAGCACCGTCCTAACAGCCACTACTATCGCATAGGTACTTCATTCCTAAACTTGTTTTGGTTCTTCCTTGACGAGTACTTCATCCACATGTTCCTCCTCCATATCCAAAAACTTTTGAACCAACAAAACTTTTGGCAGAAAGCGTAGTTTGAAAGAAATTCTTTGTACGGCCCACCACCTAGGCGACTAGTCAGCGCCATCTAGCTTTGAGTAGCTGAGATCGGGACCGGGGGGGAGGGGATCATCAATGCATGGCATGGCTGGATGGGTGATGGATCAATGAATGAGCATTGAGCGATTGAAACCCTTTGAAACTCGTGCACAACTGCACAGTACAGTCTATGTTTTTGCAAAAAAAAAGTAGTTTGTCTTTGCTTGCTTGCTTTGTGTTTTGTCGTGTCGGTGGGGATTGTTTTTATCCAAAAATCCTATTTTAATTCTAGTAACCAGAGAAATCAATAACTGAATGGAGTATTCCGTTCCGAGTGAGGACAGCAAGTGCGATGTTGTGTATAGGGCTGCCACCTTTCAAAAATCTTAGACCCGGAGATTTTAGTCATATAGTTATTTATTTTTTATAACCCAGATTTTAAGTATGGATCATTAATTTATTAATAGCACTATGTATATTTTATAACATTTAAATGACCTCGCTAGTGTTAAGCTGACTTGGTCTAGCTTGACATTTAAAACTATATTTTTTGGTTTTGGAGGGCTAGTTTCAACATCTTTTCTTGCTCAGGTTTTTTTAAAAACTTTAAAAATTCTTGACACATCATGATGTAATTAATCTTTACAATCAACTCTGCCTTCACCATGTCCACCGATAAGCAGTTTCGCTCGTCTGTCCACAAATTTCCCATTAATGAGAAAACGCGTTCTACAAAAGCATTGCTGATGGATGGGGATTGAAAAAAAAATTCCAATTATTTTAGGCAGTTCCGTAAATGTTGCAGTTTTCAATATCTAAACCCATCGTAAGTCAACACACAGTTTTGACTCATTGGATTGCACGAACTGAGGAAATACTTGGTTCAGATTGCAACATTTTAGAACCCAAGTGATTCAACAGCTTCTACAGCATCTGCGTAATTTACTGCACTTGTAAGATCAAATTTGGAAAAGATTTTGAATACTGAATCCTCAAAATCATAATATTTCTGTATATATTCAATAGTTCTTCTATATACATCAGTTGCTTCTTTTCTTAATTGATCTTGTTCAGACTGCCCCAGTCACTCACGCGCCACCACGCCTCGCAGCTGTGATGGTGCGCTTTCGCCTTCACCTCCCGGTCTAACCCGGAGATATCGATGTCAAACCCGGAGCCCGGATATGCACCATGCAAACCCGGAGACTCCGGGTCAAACCCGGAGAGGTGGCAGCCCTAGTTGTGTACCAACTGCTTTGCATGGGCTGTCTGTGCGGCGGACGGACGACCAAGCCCCTCACAGACCCGGCGCTGGAGAAGTATTTCCAGCATATTCTCAGTGATATCCAGGTCTCATCTGTGGGTATCCCTACGCCGCGGCTCTGTTGGGAGTGTGAGGCTCTACTGAAGAGAGCGTTTCATTTCACTCAGCAAGTGCGGGAGTGTTTTCTGATACTGCAGCCGACGCTACTTAAGCTGGGCTCTGGTTCTGAGGTATGTTCAATGATGTCTGATCAGACAGGGCCGTGAGCCGAGGTCACAAAAGTCTCGGCACCGTCGAAAAGCTACTGCCACCTTACGCGATTCCCGGCACTTGACTGAACATGAACAGCGGAATTTCTGGAAATGAGCCAAAACTTACTGATTTGCTTGACAATATTAGGTTTTAAGCCAATGCTCAACGGCCGGATACAGCTCGGAAGACATCAGCCAAAGCTCAAGTTAAACATGTAATGCCATGATTTGTATTTTATGTTACCTTTAGGGTTTTCAAGATTTCTAGCTATGCAATTCAGTAATTTATACCAGTATACATTGTTTAGTCGCTCAGGTTTTCACGTTCAATTCGGTATTTTTGTCAGATAAAAACTGGACTTATAATAAACCTATAAACACTAAATTAACTAAATCTAAATATATCTTATGACTCGTGTTCAGGACAATGAATATTTATTGTTGCAGGATCCATCAGGTTGCCTGTCAAGTGGGATCTATCGAGTGCCTCGCTTGCAGAGCTGTCAAGTCAGTACAATTAACATAGCAACAGATGAGCTAGCCTCTACTGGCATTGAAAGCCCTGGTGAACCACCCGTGAAGATCGAATATGTAGAGGTGCCAGTCATAGTGAAGGACGAACCAGAAGAATTTGACAACAAGGATCAACCAGCTACGGTTGTCGAGGCAGAATTTCCGGATGGTTCAGGTAAGACACATCAGCTTTAGTTTTTAACCCCCGAGGATTTGTATTTATGGTTATAGTGAATAGAAAAAAATAAATCAAAAGATTATATATGAACTACATACTGGGGGCTATTTGGGAGGTGTCAAAACCACTAAACTAGAGGAACTAAAGGCACTAAACTGACAACCTTCAAATCTCTTGCGCGGTGGCCACAGATTCCATTTTCAATCACACCATTTTAATTAGTTTAGTTAGTATAGTTTGTGTCGCCTCCCAAATCGCAGGCACTAACCCTAATTATTGTATTAACGAAGTAAAATGACAGTTCCGATGTTACCTGTTTTTGTTAGAAAATAAATAGTGATGGGGTCAAGAATGATTTAGATCATTCTAATGTCTCAATATAGAATGATATTTATAGAAATGATAAGAGAGCCAATAGTACTAGTGCTTGTTCAAACTGAAATGACGCGCCCCCTCCTTTGTTTGCGAATAATAAGAAAAATTAAGCATTTGCAATAGAATAACTCACAAAAAGTGGACACAATTTGCTTCTGCCATCTCAAATGGGAAAAAGCGTAATGCTTTCAATGTCATATTAAATTGTGACAAATATTTATTACAAATCCTAATTGTAAAGAATTACTCTATTCATTTTCATTCTATTTAGAATGAATGAGAACATCTCTATCAAACTGAAGATGGCAACATTATTTCAAGAAGTGACGTTTGATGTTGTCAGTTTACTTCGTTTTTCTAGTAATTAGGGTATAATTTAAGTATGCAGGCCCGGATAATCCCGTTGTAGACTGTACATGAAGTGTCTGGCTCTTGGAATACCGGCACTGAGTGCTTGTTCAGATACACCGGGAACCGCGCGGGTTCAGAATCTTGTGGGAGCCCATGGTTCTTATTTTTATTAGACCGTTCAGACCAGGGAGCACTTATCCAGTGGAGAGCGCATAGATTTATTTATTGCGCATAATTTACAGGCGGCGGCGGGGGACGAGGTAAGAGAGCTGTGATTGGTCAGCCGCTGCGAAACTGTCTGGCGGCCCGTCATCGTACATAGGTTGCGTATGCGAACGTTTGTTGATTGTTGAATACAACAAACGTTTGGCGTGACGCATTCCCCCGCAGGCGCAGTCAATTGGATATCAGTCTCTGGTTCAGACACAACCGCGCGGTTTACAACGGTTTCGGTTTGTGACCGAGTGGTTCCCGCTGTGTCTGATCAAGCGCTAAATGTATTTTAATACTCCCACAGGTGAGCAGTCGGAAACCAATGAAGAATCTGTCAACAGGCTGACTAATATCTACCCAGAGACAGCAACGACATCAAAGGTCAGTGAGGAATATGTTCCGGATAATGTTTACAAGCAGACATGTGACTTGAATGATCACACGGCGACACAAAGGAAAATACTTCACAAGTGCCCGACGTGTCTGAAAGAGTTTATGGCAAAAAGTTATTTAAAAGTTCATATGAGAATACATACCGGCGAGAAGCCTTACAGGTGTGCAGTGTGTCAAAAAGAGTTTAACCAAGGAAGCGAATTGAAAGTTCACATGCGGACTCACACGGGGGAGAAGCCTTACACGTGTCCGGTATGTCAGAAAAGTTTTGCCTATAATATAGGTTTGAGAGAACACTTGCCTTCTCATGCTGGAGTGAAGCCTTATAAGTGTAGGGTTTGCGAGAAAAGTTATGCTGACAATGCTGGGCTGAAAGTTCACATGAGGACTCATACAGAGGAGAAGGAACATAAGTGTTCAGTATGCCAAAAAGCATTTAAGAGTAACAGTTACTTGCAAGTGCACATGGTATCGCATACAGGAGCTAAGCCTTTTAAGTGTCCGGTTTGCCAGAAAGGATGCACTCACGCCAGTGAGATGAGAGTTCACATGCGAACGCACACGGGTGAGAAACCCTTCAAGTGTACAGTATGTCAAAAAGCATTTACCAACAGTGGTCACTTGAAAGATCACATGAGGACTCATACGGGGGAACGACCATTCAAGTGTACAATTTGCGATAAAGCTTTCACCACATCCAGTTATCTAAAAGTTCACTTAAGAACTCATACCGTACAGTAGTGACCGTTCCTAGCGGTACAAACTACAAACGCCTCTCAAGTAATCGCGCGGGTTAAGCGGCATTTGAAAGAAATTAACTGGATGAGTGACCGCTTGTGTGTGGCATGTCCCTGTTTATATTTATAAATTAATCTTAAGAAATCAATTAGTTATTTCCGGAAGAGATGGAGTGATGAGTTAGCTCTATGGAGTGGAGGGAGACCGCTCAGGATCGGATAGATTGGAAAAGAGGGAGACAGGCCTTTGCTAAGCAGGCTCGTAATTATAATAATAATTAGTTATTGGTTTGCTGGAAGAGATCTTTTTTAGGGTTCCGATCATTAAAAGAAAAAAGAACCCTTATAGGATCACTTTGTGTTGTCCGTCCGTCCGTCTGTCCGTCTGTCTGTCTGTCTGTCCGTGTGTCACGACAAAAACCTTTATATCAAGAACGCATGGACGTATCAAGCTGAAATTTATATCAATTGTTAAGGTCTGTAGTCGCATAAAGCTGTGAGAAAATCAACCTTCTAGGTCAACGCAATCGAACGATACGACCGTTTATGCTGTAAAATTGTCGGATTTTCATAGTAATCGCAATGGACCTACAACTAAAGAGAAAAATCTGAAAACTGCAAATTACTGTCTTTCTACAAAATATTGAATTTGGTTTAAGTACATGGATGACATAATACTTTAGTTTTTTATGTGGAAACCTTACACATTACACATATTACGCTCTCCAAGTGTGATTGGAACCCTTGGTGCGCGAGTCCTACTCGCACCTGACCGTTTATTTAGCGATAAGCTCGCTTTTGTACACTATTTTTATTTACTTTTTGTTTTTTTTTTTTCAATTAATTGTATGCAATAAAGAAGTTATGAAATTAGTAATGTCATTTATTTTCTTGACTCAAACATAACATAACAAAAACAGTAGATACAGGAAACAACAGCAATACAATCTTACACATAAAATCTATTCACAGTTAGACACAAAATCTATTCACAGATATTCAAACTGTGCCACAAACGTTCTTATTTGCTGCGGCTCCAATTTGACCCCTCTATCCATAAAGTCGTTCTGAAGAGGTCTAAGTTCATCCACCTCATCATAGACCACGCGACCTGACGCACCAAACTCTTTGTTGAAGTTTTTGAAGAACTTCGCTTCTTTATTCCAACGCAAAGGATCCCAACCTTCTATCCATTGATTAGCTGAAAGTGTTGTCTCTTTCATAGATTTGATTCTAATACCCGTTATCAGATCTCTAACATAGACCGTTTTAGTTTTGTGTTTCATAACATCAGATGTCTCTAAGTAATTTTCAAATCTTATTAGTAGAGTATCAAAGTTCCATTTCTCCAATGTTAGTAAGTGGACTCCGATAGGCAGTTTTCTTTTTAAACCTTTGAAAGTATTTTTGAGTGCCAACCAATCTCTTACAGACCATCTGAACCTGCCGGCTGAAACCTTAGCCATTAAATTGACTTCTTTTGCGAACCTCTTCTCGTATATCTTACTGGGTTTATGATCAGCTTCGCCCAAATGTATGTAATGTTTTCCCCTGACCAATATAGGCACATCATTACTGTCTACTTCGTCTATCGTTTGTTGATTGGAATACAAAACTCTTCTGTGCAACATAAGGTCTATTTCACCGTCGTGCAGCGATGTGCCGCCTTGGCTTCGGTCGTTATACACGGAGAACCTTAAGTTTCTGCGTGTGTCTTCAATGAATATCCTCGAAGTTACAGGGTAAATATTGCCTGCGAACGAACAGAGCAAATTAATTTGGAGTCTAAATGCAAGGATGCCAGGTGAAAAATAAAGTTGGTTAAATTAATGTTAAATCGGTTTCTTACACCTAGTTTCTCAAACAGTTGTCTAATGTTACATGATTAATCGCAGATTAATTCAAAATAGCGGTTGTAGTAGTTGTAAGACGTGTCCCTCCTGTAGGATATAAATGGGCTACATATTATTACTATATTTTTGTATACCGGGTGTAACCGGGTGTACCGGGTGTAAGAAAGGTCATTTAGTCAGTTAGGGTGTTGTTAGGGACATCATTCTGAGCAACTTTCACTATGAAACCAATTTGATGAGTGGAGGGGCGGATAAGTGCCCGTGACCGGCGAGGATGTTTGAAGAGATTTATGAGTTTTGTGGAGGTCTTTAGTCTCTGCGTACTGGGGGAACAAGATGTGAGCGTATGTATTTGTGTATAACTGTATCAGGGAGCACTTATCCAGTGGAGCTCATAGATACATTTTCCTTTGAAACACAACTCACCAATTTACGGGCGGCGGGGGACGAGGTAAGAGAGCTGTGATTGGTCAGCCGCTGCGAAACTGTCTGGCGGCGTTGAATACAACAAACGTTTGGCGAGCCGCATTCCCCCGCAGGCGCAGTCAATTGGATATATAGTCTCTGGACCAGAAGCATTGTTTGGGCCTGTATGTAAAATGTTTATATTGGAATAAGACATTACCAGCGACGCCATCGAAGCCGTCGACGGTCGTCGCGGCGTTCCGTATCCGCTTCATCATCTGGCGGCCGTTCGCGTCGGTATAGAATGTTCGCGAACTCGCCAGGTTCGTTTTGTATCGGATGAACACTTCCTTTCCTTGAAATTGAGTATAGAACTTCGCTTATAAAGGCATGGATTTAAAGCGGCAGTTGTTTTAGTAGTTTTGGTAAGTGTAAAATGAACCGTAAAAATAATTGAATGGGCAGTAAAAATTACTGAATAAAAGGCCCGTTTTGACAGATGAATAACCTATTCGATGAATTCAATACAATCGATTATTTGCTTAAATACACGTATACAGGTATAGATGTTATTTATAATACCTAAGTACTTAAAATTAGTCCAGTGTATTTTACCGTACAGTACGGTGTACAAATATTTACAAATTATCAATTATAATATAAATATACTATACAGGGGCGATTCGATTTAACATGTCAGAGGGTAAATAATTGAATAATAAGTATACCTATGTGCCATGTGATTAAGCGGTCTCCCCTACCACAGGTTTTTATTAACATAAAAGGGGAGTCCCACGACCTGTGCTGCTGTACTTACTGAAATAAACTAATTTTGAATGTGATTTACATTTTTAATATTTTTTATTGTCTAGAAAATCACGCACACTATAAAAGCATTGAGTCAGCAACCAGTTTTTCAATTTGCTCTTAAACACTACACATCTTTCATATTGTTTCAAATCGTCAGGTAACTTATCATTTTTAACTGGCCATTCATGAACTGCCCATTCAGTTATTTTAAATAATAATTATTTCCCGCTTATAAATACGTAAAAACAATGGGTAAAAGTGTACCCACCCTTCCAGCAACTACTGGCCTATACCATTAGTAAGGTTTCTCGAAATACATAATTGTATTGTAGATAGATAGATAGATAAATCATTTATTCAAAGGACATGGTACACACACATAAATTATTAACAAAAAAATCAATTGAAATAGACGGCACTTAATAGCACGCACTATGCAATTAACAGTAGGTACCTACAGCTGTGTGGTTATGTGACTGTACCACGGCAGTGAAATGGCCCTGACTCAGCAATGTCACAGACGAATCTGTGACGCTGGTATTCTGCCAGGGCCAAAGCGGACGCACAACAGTGGCTCAAGTACCTACACAATTTAATTTATATTAGTAATTACATAAGAAAAACAAAATTAAATAATGAAATTATTTATGTTATTAATGGAATTGAAAATTGAAATAATTGGTAGGAAATAATTGGTTGTAGGAAAGTAACTTCGGTAATAAATCGCATACGATCGTGTGGGTTAAGCAACATCTAGCTGAGACGGTAGCTAGATGGGTGAGGTGACCATTTCTACGGCGCATATGTTTCAGGCTCTTCCATCTCTCAGACTACAGGACCCTTCACCCGATAAGAATCGTTTCTCCTTGCGCACGGTTGGTTCTACAGGTGTAACAAAAGGGTTTAGTCACATCTTGGAGGTTTGTTAGGGAGACCATTCTTAGCAACTTTTACTATCAAACCGATTTGATCAGAGCAACTTTATTTTTCATTACTCCATACGTTTTGGTGCGGGCGGGCGGTCAGCTTATTTGTATAGAGAAGTGAAAATTAAAGTTGCTCTGATCAAATCGGTTTCATAGCGAAAGTTGCCCAGAATGATGTCCCTAACAACCCCCTAAAATATGACTACACCTTTCTGTTACACCCTGTATAAATTGACTTGTATTGTAGGACTTTTCATTTGATGATCATGACTCTTCTTCCGCAAGTAACGAAGTTATACCTTCATACATTAAAAACATGTACTTATTTCGAAAGACCTTTCTAATAGCATAGGCCAGTAGTAGCTAGTTTGCTACGAGTACAAGGGTGGGTACTTTTTGAGTAGGTTATTTCATAGTAACAATGGTTAGTTTTGGTCCATCTGGCTAGCATCTCCCCAATGTCGATGTACCAGTAAGACTGTATAAAAACGAGACTTTAGTTTGCGGGGGTGTCTTACTGCTAGTAAACGGGTCAAGGTCAAGGATCTCTCAACAGCGGGTCGATTCTCGCGCCTTCGATATACGAATATCGAGACCTCTATTGACAGATTCCCATACGAAATCACTCGATATAGGTGTAGATATCGTATATCGAATACTCCTGGCATATTGTGTAGTCAAACCTTCGATATTTGAAGTGAAAGAAGAACAAAAGAGTGCGTATACCTCGTGTATACTGTAATATAGTCGTATTTCTAATTCTCTGCCAAAATCGTAAATACATGGGTTGCCATATAAAATGTCATTTTGTCTAACAGTAGATTACTATATTGATAGAAGCGGCACTTTAAAAATGAATTTATTGGTAGTTCAGCAGACAAAATCCGATTAAGTATTTGCCTGATATAACAAACATACCTCAAATAAAATCGTATCGATAAATATTTCATCAAGATTGTTTAGTAGAATTTATGATCATATTCATATTTTCATATTCATTTATTGCACGCCATAATAACATTAAGGTCTTAAAAATAGTGTAGATAATTATGGACCCTGGTAGCGTAGATGTTGCACTGGTCGCCCATCAGATGTGACTTGATGTTGAAGGCGGGTTTACAGGGCGGCGCCAGTTCTACGCAACTAAATGTCAACAAACGGTAGTTTCACCTGTCACCGCAAGCCAAAATATTGTTGGAAAGCGCATCTCCAATAGACAAAGACACGTGTTACACACACACACACAAAAGAGCTATTAGACATAGTAGAGGGCCACAACTTAAAGACACTCATAAAAACGCCAACAAGAGAGCAATCTTGTCTGGACCATGCATTCAGTAATATTAAAGACGCGCAGGGATACACAATACCGTTAGCATTATCTGACCATGACACAGCTCAAATGGTTACATTCAAAGTAAAAACAAAAATCCCTCCACGAAAGTCCTGGCAAATTATTAAAAGAGACTTTAGTGACGATAACATGAGGAAATTCCATGACGCAATATCACAGCTATCATTTAGCGAAGTCTATGAACAGAATGATGTTAATATAGGGTTTGAGAAATTTCAGGAACTGTTTAATTTATTCTATGATTTGTGTTTTCCTAAATCCAAAGTAAAAATAAATGCCGCAACAAAACATAACTGGATATCTGGAGGTTTAAAAATAAGCTGTAAAACAAAGAGAAATTTACGATACAAATATTATAGCAACAGAACAGAACAAAACAAATTACGATACAATTCTTATACTAGGCTACTAAAGAAATGCATATCACAGGCACAAAGAGTGCAAAACAGTAAAATAGTGTTAGGAAGTAAAAATATGTGCAAAGCCTCATGGGAAATAATAAAAGGTATGACGCAAATTCAAAAAGAGTACGAAAACATAAATAGTATGAAATACAACAACAAAACAGTTAGTGACCCATTGCAGATAGCAAACTTCTTTAACAACTTTCTTATTGATATGACCAATCAATCAAACAATAATATTGAAAATGCATCCTTGAAAAATACAAATAACAAGGGCAATAGTTTTTTTATAAAACCTATTGACGAACTAGAAGTTAGGAATATTATTGTTACACTTAAGAATACCCAAGCAACAGGCTACGATGAAATTAAAACTCAAGTAATAAAAAATTGTCGCTACTCACTTAGTCCGGTCCTAGCCCACATAATTAACCAATCATTCGAAACAGGCACTTTTCCTGATAAACTGAAGCTGTCAATAGTTAAGCCACTTCATAAAAAAGGTGATAAATGCACACCGGGGAACTACAGGCCAATAACACTCATACCAATATTTTCCAAAATTTTCGAGAAATCAATGGCGAGGAGACTCAACGACTACTTTGTCACACAAGGTTTGATAAGGGCCGAACAACATGGCTTCCAAGAAAATAAATCAACAATCCTAGCAGCTTTCAATCTAGTGTCAAGGGTAGCAAAAGGCTATGACTTGAAACAGAATACCTCGGTTTTGTTCTTTGACATGACAAAGGCGTTTGATTTTGTTTCCCATGAGTTATTGTTGAACAAACTAGAGCAATATGGTATAAGAGGACCGGCATTGCAATGGATCCAAACATATCTACAAAATAGAAAACAAAGTGTACGCATTCATAGGCTAGACGAAAACGACATAGAACAAATGTATGAGTCAGACTTTAAAATAAACAACTATGGTGTACCTCAAGGAAGTGTACTGGGGCCGCTCTTATTTATTATGTATATTAATGACATTCCTGATGTGACGTGGCATCAATCAATTCTATTTGCGGATGACATATCTATTATTGTAACAAATAAAAATAACCACTTACTATCTAATAATAATCTTAATCTTAACAATCATTCTAATTCTAATAATAATAATTCAATTGACATTCATAAATCTGACATACATACAACTATAGAGCAAGTAGTAGACTGGTTAAATAATAATAACCTACAAATAAATGTTACTAAGACAAATCTAATGAATTTCAATAATATAAATGACATGGACATAAATTACAACAATCAAATTATTAAATGTGAAGAAAGCGTAAAATTTTTAGGAATAACAATTGACAAATATTTAAATTGGAAACCACACATCGAACAGGTATGCAGTAAAGCTAATCGGTTCGTTTATGTCCTCTCCAAGTTGAGGAAAACCACGACACGACAAACAACCCTGGCAGCATACCACGGTTATGTCGAATCAGTGTTTAGGTACGGTATAATCCTATGGGGGAATAGTACGGAGTTTTGCCGAGCCTTCATTATACAAAAGAAATGCTTACGGGCGATGGTTGGCGCCGCACCGCTAGATTCGTGTAAGCCACTATTCAAAAAACTACATATACTGTCGTTACCCTGCTTATATATATTCGAGGTTGCCAAATTTGTACACCAACACCTTAACTTGTTTGTAACAACAAAACAAATGTTGCCTAGAAATACAAGAAATCCTAATAGACTAGTACTAGATCATATGCCACGGACAGCAAGGTACCAAAATAATTGTTACGCAATGGGTGTAAAAATATATAATAAAGTGCCTAACGACTTAAAACATCTCCCACTTAATCTTTTTAAACGCAAGCTGTTCTCATGGCTACTGCAGCATAATTTTTACACACTGCAGGAGTTTTTTCTCATTAAGAATTAAAAAGTAATATTGCAGACCTTATGTATATACCTTCTACTTTCTACAATAAAATATTTGCATGCTATATAATATAGTTGATTAAGGAATAAAATGACATATAATATTAACTTATGTAATACCAAAACATCATATGCAAATAAACAAATCTGAATCTGAATCTGAATCTGAATCTGTTACTCTGGCATTGACGTATATTTGGTATTCTTTTTGGCAGTGAATTAGAAATACAGGTATAGTCATGTGTGCGGAAGGCTTTACAAAATCTACTTACCCATTAAACCATCACTAGGCACCGGACCAACCAACCAATCCAACTCCACTGTCATGCTATCATTATACAGACGCACAGCAAAAGAGGTATAGTTCGAAAACACCGTGTGAATCTCCTGAACCAATACGTTTTTATACACATCCGTCGTTACTGAATCTTGTATTACGGTCGGTTGGTTGTTCAGGGCCCTGAACACGTGCGGTCCGGGGCCGTCAGCTACGGTTTCGTCAACCACTTTCGGGTCTGGAACGTCGGGTTCGTAGTAATGGAACTGTATGTCCAGGGTTATGGCAACATCTTTTTTGTGTAACGATGTGATCCGGTGGGTCGAACGGTCGACGAAGATTTTTATGTGCTGAAATCAAGGAATGAAACACGATGAAATTTTATACATTTTGGTACTTCCGGGTGTAGGAAAACTATCGTAAAAATTGACGATCAGACCGACTTGTTAGACGTGTGCAGGTGAAACGTCTGCGAGGGTAGGGGGTGAGCTGGTGGCGCCGGGGAAGGAGGGTAGTCCAGTCCAGAGTGATTTGCCAGAGTGAAAAAAGGGCAGCTTAGCAGTAGTTCCATTCATATTAGTCACTCAGGACTCTGGATTTTCGAAGCTTAATATTCGTGATTCACATGGAAAGTATGTAGTTAAGAAATACCTGGTTTTCGATGAAATCATCCAAAGACTCATCATACATGTATTCCTTAGCTTTCCTTTGCAAAGAATCTTGGGCATTTCTAGCTAATTCTTCTCGTCTTCTGATTTCCGTTTCTTTTTTTGCTGCTAAGTATTCTTTTATTTTCATTTCCTTTTTGTTGACCTTTGCTGGGTCGGTGTCTACAAAATGTGCACTTAAAAACGATATTTCATTGAGATCTTTTGATTTATTTTCATTTTCTGCAGCTTGGAATTCAATAATTTTTTTAAACTCTCGGTGTTTTAAACCTTCGTCAGTACTTACAGCTTTAATTGTGGAAGCTTCAGTGGATGTTGAAATAAAATCATGTTTATTTGTAGTCCGAATTGGCACATATTTTTTATTGATATAGGTTTTGGTAACATGAACATTATCATGGCGATTGATATATTGTTTTTCGGTTGTTTGTTTGGCTACGTCCATATAAGTAAATTGAATTGATTTATCAGATGCTATGATCATCTCTTCTGGATCACCAGTTTCTGCGTGTGTTTTAACATTAAACTTTGCAGTATCAATACTTCCTTGTGTTCTATTAGGTTGTTCTAATATTTGATTCCGCTCTGCAAGTTTTTTTTTACTAATATCTGTATTGTTTTCAGTGGTTATTAATAAAACGGCAGAATCACTTTTTGTCCTCATTAGTATATTATATTCAGTAACAATATTTGTTTTATTGTCATTCACTGCAAAGAAGTCTATTTCATATGGTTCTCTCTCTGTAGTTGTTGGTATTGTATCAGTAATATCAATATCATTATTAAGGTAATTTAAACTTGTGGCAATGAATTCAAATTCATTTTCCGTCATTTGTTCTGAAATACCAATTTCAATTGCATCTTCTGTATATCTGCTCGTGTTTTCTGTAGTATATCTGCTATAGCCAGGGGTTTTTAAAATAGCATTTTCTGTAGATGTTCGTTTTGGGTCGTCGTTGTTCTTGATAGAAGTTATAATAGTTAGTTCTGGGGAATCAGTACTTTTATTGGAATCAAATTCAGGTTTTTCTAATTTATGTTCAGTTGTGGTTGATGTATTGTAAAATTCACTTTCGGTAGGTCTTACTGTAATATTAATATCAGTAACTTCATTTGTATAATTTTCATTTGTAACAAGATACAATTCGTTTTCTGTTCTCGTTTGATTTGAATTATCAATATCATCTGAAACATTACTAGATCTGAGTAGGATTTCTGGTACAGAAGTGCTACTACCAAGGATTTGTGATATAATATCTTCTGTGGATGTCCGTATTTGGGTGTCATTGGTCTCGATAGAGGTTATAATAGTTTTTTCTGGGGTATCAGTACTTTCCTTGGAATGAATTTCAGGTTTTTCTAATTTATGTTCAGTTGTGGTTGATGTATTGTAAAATTCACTTTTGGTAGGGCTCACTATAATATTATTATCAGCAACTTCATTTGTATAATTTTCATTTGTAACAACAAGGTACAATTCGTTTTCTGTTCTCGTTTGATTTGAATTATCAATATCATCTGAAACATTACTAAATCTGATTAGGATTTCTGGTACAGAAGTGTTACTACCAAAGATTTGTGATATAATATCTTCTGTGGATGTCCGTATTTGGGCGTCATTGGTCTCGATAGAAGTTATAATAGTTTGTTCTGGTATATCAGTACTTCCCTTAGTTTCAAGTTCAGTTTTTTCTATTATTTCGCCTGCAACTCCATGTTTATCAGTAATATTTTCAGTAACCAATGGTATAACAAAAAAAGCAATTTTTGTCGTTGTTTCTATTACGTTGTTATAATCAGTTACAGTATTAGTATTGTATTCAGTTGTAACCTCATTCATATCTTCTTCTGTATTTCTTTGCTTGAATATATCAATACTATCTGTAACTTGATAAAATGTTGTAGTATTTTCTGGCACATGAGCGATATTTCCAAGGATTGGCAATATGACTTCTTCTGTAGTTGTTCGCCTAGGGGTATCATCATTTTCGGTGATAGTTTCAATACCAGGTTGCTCAATAGTATTATTTTCAGTTATTTGTTCATGAATCATTGATGTGTCATCAACTGAAGTAATGATAGTCTGTTCTGGGGTATCATCACTGTCGTTCCTTTTAAAGTGCTCTGTTTCTAATAATTCTTGTACATTGGTGGCTTTAGATTTTTCAAAATCAGTGTTATTTTCAGGAGTTTTTATTAAAACTTCTAAAACTCTTTCTGAAGTTGTTCGTCTAGGAGAATCATTATTTACGGACACTGTTCCATTATCTGGAACTTGAGTTATTTTGTCATTAATTGTATCCTTGCTATTATTGCCACTTAAAGAGAATTCCAATTTATCGTCAACCAAAGTGATGATATTCTGTTCTGGGGTATAAGTATGTTTCATATAATCAAACTCAACTTGTTCTACTTCATTTGCGCCAGTGATTTTGAATGTTTGTGCAACAAACAAATCAATTTTTGTAGTTGATTCTATTACGTCATTATAATCAATTGCAGTATTAGTATTGTATTCAGTTGTGTCATCATTTATTTCGTCTTCTGTAGTTCTTTGCTTGAAGATGTCAATATTATCTGTAACTTGATAGAATGTTGTAGTATTTTCTGGCACATGAGCGATATTTTCAAGGATTGGCAATATGACTTCTTCTGTAGTTGTTTGCTCTAGACTATCATCGTTCAACTCTACTTGTTCTACTTCATTTGCGCCAGCGATTTTGAATGTTTGTGCAACAAACAAATCAATTTTTGTAGTTGATTCTATTACGTCATTATAATCAATTGCAGTATTAGTATTGTATTCAGTTGTGTCATCATTTATTTCTTCTTCTGTAGTTGTTTGCTTGAAGATGTCAATACTATCTGTAACTTGATAGAATGTTGTAGTATTTTCTGGCACATGAGCGATATTTTCAAGGATTGGAAATATGACTTCTTCTGTAGTTGTTTGCTCTAGACTATCATCGTTCAACTCTACTTGTTCTACTTCATTTGCGCCAGCGATTTTGAATGTTTGTGCAACAAACAAATCATTTTTTGTAGTTGATTCTATTACGTCATTATAATCAATTGCAGTATTAGTATTGTATTCAGTTGTATCATCATTTATTTCTTCGTCTGTAGTTGTTTGCTCTAGACTATCATCGTTCAACTCTACTTGTTCTACTTCATTTGCGCCAGCGATTTTGAATGTTTGTGCAACAAACAAATCATTTTTTGTAGTTGATTCTATTACGTCATTATAATCAATTGCAGTATTAGTATTGTATTCAGTTGTATCATCATTTATTTCTTCTTCTGTAGTTGTTTGCTTGAAGATGTCAATACTATCTGTAACTTGATAGAATGTTGTAGTATTTTCTGGCACATGAGCGATATTTTCAAGGATTGGCAATATGACTTCTTCTGTAGTTGTTTGCCCAAGGGTATCATCATCATTTTCGGTGACAGTTTCAATAGCAGATTGCTCAATATAATTATTTTCTGTTATTTGTTCATGAGTCATTGATGTGTCATCAACAGAAGTAATGATAGTCTGTTCTGGGGTATCATCACTATCGTTGCTTTTAAAGTGTTTTGTTTCTAATAACTCTTGTACATTGGTGGCTTTAGATCTTTCAAAATCTGTGTTATTTTCAGTAGTTTTTTTTAAAACATCAAAAACTCTTTCTGTAGTTGATCGTCTAGGAAAAACATTATTTACGGACACTGTTCGATTTGATTTGATTTGATTTGTTCCATTATCTGGAACGTGGGTTATTTGTTCATTAATTGTATTCTTGCTATTATTTCCACTTAAAGAGGATTCCAATGTGTCGTCAACCGAAGTGATGAAATTCTGTTTTGGGGTATCAGTATGTTCCATATTATCAAAGTCTACTTGTTTTACTTCATTTGCGCCAGAGGTTTTGAGTGTTTGTGCAACAAACAAATCAATTTTTGTAGTTGTTTCTATTACGTCATTATAATCATTTACAGTATTTGTATTGTATTCAGTTGTATCATCATTTATTTCTTCTTCTGTAGTTCTTTGCTTGAAGATACTATCTGTAACTTGATATAATATTGTAGTAGTTTCTGGCACATGAGCGATATTTCCAAGGATTGGCAATATGACTTCTTCTGTAGTTGTTCGCCTAGGGGTATCATTAGTTTTGGTGACAGTTTCAATAGCAGATGGCTCAATATAATTATTTTCAGTTATTTTTTCATGAGTCATTGACGTGTCATCAACTGAAGTAATGATAGTCTGTTCTGGGGTATCATCACTATCGTTGCTTTTAAATTGCTTTGTTTCTAATAATCCTTGTACATTGGTGGCTTTAGATTTTTCAAAATCGGTGTTATTTTCAGTAATTTTTATTAAAACTTCTAAAACTCTTTCTGAAGTTGTTCGTCTAGGAGAATCATTATTTACGGACACTGTTCCATTATCTGGAACTTGAGTTATTTGGTCATTAATTGTATCCTTGCTTTTATTGCCTTTTAAAGAGAATTCCAATTTATCGTCAACCAAAGTGATGACATTCTGTTTTGGGGTATCAGTATGTTCCATATTATCAAAGTCTACTTGTTTTACTTCATTAGCGCTAGAGATTTTGAGTGTTTGTGCAACAAACAAATCAATTTTTGTCGTTGTTTCTGTTACGTCATTATAATCTATTACGTCATTGTATTCAGTTGTGTCATCATTTATTTCTTCTTCTGTAGTTCTTTGCTTGAAGATGTCAATACTATCTGTAACTTGATAGAATGTTGTAGTAGTTTCTGGCACATGAGCGATATTTCCAAGGATCGACAATATGACTTCTTCTGTAGTTGTTTGCTCTAGACTATCATCGTTTTTGGCAACAGTTTCAATAGTAGGTTGCTCAATATTATTATTTTCAGTTATTTGTTCATGAGTCATTGATGTGTCATCAACTGAAGTAACGATAGTCTGTTCTGGGGTATCATCACTATCGTTGCTTTTAAAGTGCTTTGTTTCTAATAATTCTTGTACATTGATGGCTTTAGATTTTTCAAAATCTGTGTTTTTTTCCTTAGTTTTTATCAAAACATCAAACACTCTTTCTGAAGTTGTTCGTCTAGGAGAATCATTATTTACATTATTTGATTTAAATGTATCGTCAACCGAAGTGATGACAGTCCGTTCTAGGGTTTGAGTATTTTCCATATTATCAAAGTCTACTTGTTTTACTTCATTTGCGTCAGCAATTTTGGGTGTTCGTACTTCTGTTCTGTTCTGTTCAGATGTTGGTTTGACACTGAATTCAATTTTTACGGTTGTTGTTAGTGTTCTATCATGAGCAGGAATTTTAATTGTGATATTATCATTGGTCGTAATTACATTCAAATTATTTTCCGTAGTAGTTTGTTGTAAAATACTATCATTAATTGCTCTATTTAATGTGAATATTTTAGGTGCAGAATAGATATTTTCAAGGAGTGGTAATGGAACATATTCTGTTGTTGTTCGTTTGTTGTTGTTCATATTGGTAGCAATAATATCCTCCCTTTGATTGCTCCTTAGTTTTGTGATATTAATATTTGTAAAGTTAGCTGACGATAGAGTATTATTTTCAGAATGTTCCACTTCTAATTTAACGACTTCAGTTGTTTCTGTAATATTATAATTTTCTACGCTGTTATTATGTTTCGGGGCATATGTGTCACTATCTACGGTAACTTGCTGTTGCGTGTTTTTAATATTTTGCATACCCTTTTTACTTTTGTTTTGATCTACTGAGGCATCAGTACTTGTTTCAGTTGCTCGGAGATATATGTCATTCTCTTTAATTGTCTGTTTTGGGACGTTGTCGACAAGTTTTTTATTTTGTTGTGAATTTGTGATGGGACTTGCGAGAGTTTCAGTAATAATCGTATTTTCAATATTATCTGTACCGTTGGCGGATTCAACTAATACGACCACTTCATTTTCTGTGGTTGACGAAATCCATTTAAGTTTTTCTTCCGTTGTATTTATAGCGCTTTCAGTACTGGTTTCAGATTTATTGTCATATTTTTTCGTAGGTAACATATTTAGGAAAACATCTACATAATTTTTTACATCTCTAGGTGCATCTGTTTCTTTTGCAACGGGTTTTATGTCACTTACAATGGGTCCCATAGAAAGTACCGAATTCATCTCATCATAATTAAATTGATTGAATTCTATCTCATTCCTCAACCCCCTATCGAATGCTTCATCGATATTAGTATCAAAAAAGATTTCTGGCATTCGCCTTGTTTGCAAATCAGTTCTTGTTTCATTCATCCTTTGGTGAATCTTTTTTCTTAGTTTCTCAGATTCACTTCCCTCTAATGTTGATGCTGTTATCGAAGGCTTCTTTGTAATAGTCTCTTGTATGGTGTTATCTAGGAATAATTTTCTTTGCTTCGGATCATATCTTTTAACTTTTATCGGCTCTTTATTATAAATCCATTTACTTTCTTCAAATGACAGTCTTTTTAGTCTCAGATATTTTATTACTGATTTCTTTGTCCTTATTGCTATTGGGGATAAGGGATCGCTGAAGTAAGCTTTAAACCCTAATGGTGGAATATCTTTTGCTATGAAGACAACTTCGTGAGTATAGTTATAATAGTGATGTCTGTTCAATGCGAGTATTGGTTCTGGGATCTTCATTACGCTTGCAGTAACCGGGTCTCCTGTTTGAAGGAAAGATTATATTATAATATTTTTTGAGCATTTGTATTGCTAGAGGTACACCACGGTCCGTGCAAAGTCGACGGCCCGCGATTTTCAAACGGTCAAGTGCGAGCAGGACTCGCGGACCAAGGGTTCCGATCACACTTGGAGATTGTTACCTCGTATCTGGTGTATTATTTCATAAGTTATATGAGTGACAGAAAACTATATGTGGAGTACGAGGGACACCGGTCAGAACCATACATTGGTCGGGCGTAAGTCAGGGAAGTACTTTGGGGCCGTTAAAATTCACATTAATGATAAACGACTTGCCTAGACAGGTAAAAAGCGCACGTTGTTTATTGTTTGCGGATCACCTCAAGCTGTCCTTGGCGGAAGGTAGTGATGATGACTGCGTAAAACTACAGGAAGATATAGACCGGGTTGTGAGGTGGAGTGACACAAATAGGTTAGAATTTAATGTTTCCAAATGCGCAGTAATATCGTTCAGAAGAAAAAAACATCCCGTCAAGCGAGAGTATAAAGTACTTGACAAACAAATGCTGGGAGTAAACGACGTTAAGGACCTGGGAGTAAGGTTGACTGCAGACCTGAATTATCGATTGCACAGTGAGGGTATTTGTAACAAGGCATATCGGAATCTTGGATTCATTTTGCGTACGGGACGTAGTTTTAAAGGGATATCCGCTTTAAAAACATTATATAATGCACTGGTTAGGTCACATCTAGAATCTAATGCAATGCTATGGGCACCACACGAAACAAAATATCGTCTCATGTTGGAGCAGATACAAAATAAGTTTCTGCGATATTTGTACCTACGGCAGTACGGAGTATATATCCGTTATATCCTTTAAATTATCCCACACTATTTGTATTGGGTATATGTGTATTGGTTAGTAAAACAGGAGAGGACCAGGGGCTTTCGCACTGTTCGACGACGTCTTCCTCCAGCATCTCGTCCAGCTGTTTGACTAACACCTGCTGTTTCTCAGGAGACATTCTATAGTACCTTTGACGAATGGGGGAGTTGGGGGAATGGGGGTTTGTGCTACCTAAGAGGATCGTGTACTCGCGAGCTTCCATACAAAAAGCGGTAACGTTTTCCACCCCTTAAACCTTGTCCGATTTTCACCACTTTTTTACATGTTTGAGATACTATGGAAAACTATGCTCGCGAGTACACGATCCTCTTAGGTAGCACAAACCATTATGGTCATAGATGGCTAAGTAGGTCCCATGTTCAATAGGTAGTCTGACTGGTATGGTCACAGGCCATCCGAGAGGGTTGTAGACCATCACCTGGGAATAGAGAGAGCAAAATAATAGTTAAATGGCCGAGGCGCCTCATGAATAAATTAGGGGTGCTTTTTCATTTGTATTTCAGGAAATACTTGGCAAATGGTAATCAATATCTGGTTCAAGTAATTTGACTATATAATCTAGGGTTTTCATGAAGGCAAACAGTTTGGATAAAATATTCTCGATAGAAAATAAATCCAAAGTCAACCCTTTTTTCCAATATTTTTTCTATTATCTTTCTATTAATTGTTATATGTGGGGAATTGTTGTTACAATAATGTAATTCCCTGAAATTGTTGCGTAATGCCAGACTGTATACTACCACAGACAGGGGTTGCTCTGTGCTCGCATGTAGTTTGCTCTAGTGAATAGAGAGCCATAGTACATACCAGCACAGACAATGTCTGTGGTGAAATACATTTTGCTTTAGAATATTGGAGCAAAATACATACGAGTACAGACAGCCAGCCCAAACACTTTTTAGTCTACTGCGGTAGATAATGTGGCTTTGTAAAATTTATGGTTTTGTGAAACTTTTTAGTAGTTCTTTATGTGAAACCTAAATTGGAAAATCGTATGTATCTTAATATTTAAGTTGCCCTCTCTGTTTCACTACCCTGCCAAATCCTTTGCTCTGCACATGTACCGTGAAACCGGCCAACATTGCCCTTGGAGGCTATCTTTGCTCAAACCCAAAAAATAACTTCAACTGTGGATTGCAGTTTCCCTAAAGAAAATAGCAACATTTTTATATTTTCAGGGTAAATTTAAGTATATATCTGGCAACACTGTTCGACCAATTTGTGTCTGTGTTCACTCAATTGCGCGTGACACGTGTTTGAAGATAGGTGTTAAAAAAGTGGGCGAATAGTTGGTGATCGTTTTTTCGGTGCTGTGACCGGAATACGTTTCGCAGGTATGTGATTTTGATAATAGAGGTACAGCAGATCATTACGCTTATGATTGTTCATTGCTTTAGACATTTGATGGCTATTTCTTTGAGATATTGCCTTGGGCAATGATACCCGAACTTTCGTTGACATATGGGTGACAACATTGCCCAATGCAAAAACAGTGCCAGGGTTGTCAAGTGTTATAATTTAATAAAAATATTTTAAAACAATCTCTATAAGGTGACATTTAATTAGCTGACCATATTTTGGGAGAACCTACCTACATATCCTAATACCAAAGACATAGGGTTGATATTTTTGGAGATATCAAGGCTGAGCAATGTTGGACGGTTTTGCAGGTAACTTTGCCCAGCTCTTTAACCTCAAATTGTCAGGATACTATTGAGTGCAGAGCGCTATGTTTTATGACGTAGAGTGGTATGTTGTTGTAGTAAATAATGGTTTAGTTTGTTTTGCGATACAGCGTATACTTTTCAAAATATCTTAAAATAACGAAAAAAAGCGGGCAATGTTGGACGGTTTCACGGTACGTAGTTTGCTTTGCAAATGACGACTAACACAGAGAATGTCTGTGCTGGAATGGAATACATTTTGCTCTATAGTGTAATTGTAACGTACTACCTCTTTGACCATATTGGCTGCTGGCGTATTAGCCTGATAAAAAATAAGCCTATAGAAATTCGAATATTAGAGTTTAGAATCTCGTCTGGCAGCTGATTGTTTTTTTGACGCAGTCCTGGTTTGAGCTCTGAAAAGTGAGGACGTACCTATCTTCTGCATAATTTTTCAAGTCACGCCTATAGTTGCGGCGTTGGGCTAGTCCCTTTTATTGGTGCTGAATTTTAAGTTGCTGTACAGAGCAGTTGTTGTTATAAAAATTATCTATAATCCCCAACCTTTGGGTAAGCATTTGTTCGTAGTTAGTTTTTCTTATTTTCGTGTATTTTATATTCTCTGTGTATTTCCATTTTCTATAGAGTGTTTATTGGACTGCGGCACTCTTAGATCCTAATTACCCTAGGGCCCTCGTCGGAGGTCTCCGTGTGAGGAGCCGTCGCCTGATAGCTGGGCGCTGTAGCGCTCTTGTTTTCCTATTATTCACACTAGTCTCTTTCCAGGGTTCCACGCCGAGTTGTAAAATCCTCCTGGCGCTAATCATATCTGTTGTTGACGTCTAGAGAAGTGGACCAGCTGGATTTGTCACGAGTCTACCAAGGAGCTGAAGACTATCTACAAATTCCCGGCGAGTCGCTACCCAGTGTTTCAACGATATCACCAATATTCGACTCACGACCCTGAATAAACGTATCTTGAGCCTGCCAACAAACTCTTTTGGTCAGGATAGAGTCCAACTGTTTCAATGGCGCCCAGATTAAGGGAATATTGGTGATTGAGTTTTACGTCTGGTCAAGAGTATTTAGGCCATAAGAGCGCCGTAGAACACTAGATTTTTTTTTTCGTAGCTTGTATATTTTGTTGTGTTTATTTTTGTCTGACAGGAGTATATTTGATCGTTTGTCTGGATACCTACCTCATTTCTACATTCTGTCGCAGTCTGACAGCCGTTGTCATGACAATTCATAATGAGCACAAAGTGGTCCAGCACAGAGTATGGGTGTATGTGGTAGTATACAGTCTGGCATTACGCGACCCGGTTAAACCAGACCTGCACAGTCAGAACTTCTGAATGATCTGACTCATGATCTGACTCAGAAGGAACCTTACTCACTGTAGCCCTGGTGTTGTTGAAGTTGATGCAGATCGACTCGTTGAACGAACATTTGTAGTACTCGGTCGATGCTTCGCTACCTCGGAAGTGGCTGAGGGAAAGATGGATTTTACAATAAATGAAACAAAAAATATAACTTACAAAAGTGACCAAGTGCGAGGCAGACTCGCCCATGAAGGGTTCCGTAGCATTATGTACAAAATGGCTTGACATTCTCAGAATCGTATATTTTCAGCAGATATGTATATGGCCAGGGCTTGTGTTGTGTATAATAAATAACAGTAAATAAATTGATATTCTATTCTATTCTATTTTATAAAGTCAATTTTGTGCAAAAAAGACAGCATTTGATGCACTTTTACATGACATCATTCTGTTGTTATTTCATAGAACTCAGGAACAAAAGTTCCTTTTTGACAGTTCATAAAAAATATCTATTTTGACTTGACAGGCCACAAGCCTATTGTTGTTACTTAACGATTTGAAGATTGAAATGTAATTCCCTGAAATAGCTTATTTTTTAAGCTTTTTTAGGGTACCGTACCCGAAGGGTGCCAAACGGGACCCTATTACTGAGACTTCTCTGTCCGTCCGTCCGTCCGTCCTGTCTGTCACCGGGTCCGTCTGCACGAACCGTAATAGCTAGAAAGCTGAAATTTTCACAGAATGTGTATATCTGTTGCCGCACCAACCACAAATACTGAAATACGAGAGATATTGCAAATTAAAGGGGGCCCCGATACAAGAGACGTGTTTAGATACACTGACGCATTTCAAAATGGAGATCTTGACTGAAACTGTTTATTTATTGTCATAGCAACCATGTCATAGACACATATACTACACATTTAAATATGATAGCATATTTCGCGTCAACCCACATGGTTGTGGTAGCTCATTTCTCAATCCGGAGGTCGTCGGTTCAAATCTCGTGAAGGCATAAACTTTTTAAATTTTCTTTTTGTTTATTTTTTTATTGTTTTGCGTGCCTTTGATTTGTTGTACGATGGTACGGTACCCTTCGTGTGCGATACCGACCCGCACTTAACCGATTTTTTTTATTTCGTTTTGGCGCTTACGTTGATTCAGATTATTCACTTGTTCCTAGTCATATCCGCTTCTCACTTCCGCAATCTTCGTTGACCTTGGTTTGTAATTATTCATTCCTCGCCTTGTGGGCTACATTTACATTTACTTACTCAAAAGCTCTTTTCATAGTCCCC
The DNA here is from genome assembly GCA_963457715.1 of Argyresthia albistria. Taxonomy (NCBI): domain Eukaryota; kingdom Metazoa; phylum Arthropoda; class Insecta; order Lepidoptera; family Argyresthiidae; genus Argyresthia; species Argyresthia albistria. The sequence continues at coordinate 4,424,626 of OY735281.1, forward strand.
GTGGCTCTTTGGACAGAAGCGTAGATCTTCCGCGTGTAGTAGCTGGTGGCGTTCATGTACAGTAGCCCGGGAATGATGCTGTGGTCCTGAGTCACGCCTGTAATCATTTCGTCATTAATTCACCATCATCAGCCTGTTACAGATACCATTGATCCACGCCATTCACTGCTGCACTGGGAAACGCATTGCAATTGGACCTCGACCGCTTCTTAAACGGCCGAAATGGCGTCATTTGGTATTCCGGTAACACATCGCAAATGGATTGCCAGTATTCGCAAGGCGTTTTTGAGGCATTCTCTTGGCGTTGCACATTGCCAATGGAACGCTTATTTTTAGTAGCACTGCCCCCGACACATTCTGTGAAAATTTCAACTTTCTAGCTATTACGGTTCGTGCTCTAGGACCCGCTGACGGACGGACAGACAGACGAACGGACGAACAGACGGACAGCGGAGCCTAAGTAATAGGGTCCGGTTTGGCACCCTTCGGGTACAAGCCTTTCAGCAAAATACCAACTACGCAAAATACCAACTACCCGAAACACAAACTATCACATTACGCGAAATACCAACTAACACATTACCTACGCGGAATACCAACTAATGTATTAGGTACGCGAAACACAAACACCATCACATCACCTAGTGGAAATATTAGAAAAACTAATTTATTCAAAAACAAACGAACTCATTCGATCTGGTGTCACTAAACAATTTTAAAATGTAAGCTGTCATTTACAGTTTGTTATTCGATTGATTAATGGCGGTCTTACAACTTATACCATAATTACACTAAAAAAACGCAGTAAACTGACAACATCAAACGTCATTTCTTGAAATAATGTTGCCATGTTCAGTTTGATAGTGATGTTCCCATTCATTCCAAATAGAATAAAAATAAATAGAGTTGTTTTTCAAAGATCTTTATTAACATTATAAGTTTACAATTATCAGAACCCAGTGTACATCTTATTCTTAGGTCTAACAAATGATGGGGTTATATATTTTCAGGTACATAAGAATAACCTATCAAAACTATTGACATTGTATATGTTTTGAGTTATAATGAGGGTTAGGTGGTTTATTATTTATAATGAGGGTTAAAGGTTAGGTGGTTTATTATAAATAAATAGAGTAATTATTTACAAAAATTAGGATTTCTAAGTATTAAGATAGAAAAATCATCTGCAAAAAGAACTGATGTGGTATTTTGTTTATCAAGAATTTTTGGCAAATCATTAATGTAAATTAAAAATAGAACACATCCTAAGACACTTCCTTGTGGGATAGAACAAGTTAGTGATCTTTCACCTGAGCGTATCAATTCAATCTCATTCGATGCGTCATTGCAGTGTTCGATTTGGACGAATTGTTTCCTATTTTCTAAGTATGATTGTATGCGGCTCCTCTAATTCCTGATCCATATAATATTGATAATAATATTTGGTACGTTACTTTGTCATAAGCTTTGGTCATATCTAGAAGGATTCCTATTGCATACTTTTTATCGTTTAGGTGGGACAGGGCTTTCTGAATATATTTAAATACAGCGAGAGTTGTTGATCTTGATTCTCTGAAGCCGTTTTGGCTTTCGTCAAATATATCATACTTTTCAAAAAATGAGTACACGCGGTTAGACATAAATTTTTCAAATATTTTAAAGAAGGATGGTAATAAGGCTATGGGTCTGTAGTTGGTTGGTGAAGTTTTATCATCTTTTTTATGGATTGGTTTTACTATTGATTTTTTAATCTATCTGGAAATATGCCGGCTTCAAAACTTTGATTTATTAAGGAGGTGAGAGGTTCAACGAATTCATTAATACATTTTTTTACTAATATTGGTGGTATGTCGTCTATGCCATAGCTGTGTTTATTTTTTAATTTCTAGGTGACTTTATAGATTTCATGTGGGTCAACAGGTTTGAGATACATAGAGCAGGTGATGGGCTTTTCTACTGGTCGCCCGCGCGCGGCAGAGTTACTCTCACCAACTGTTGCAAAAAAGTTGTTAAATGTATTTGATATTTCTAACGGACAGCGTATAGTTTTTTGGTCTACTTTTAGCTGAATATTTTTAGTTGTTTTTTATTTAATTTGCCAACTTTTTTATCTACAATTTTCCACATTGTTTTAATTTTATTGTTTGAGTTTTTTAGTTTCCTATTCATTCTTTTTAGATTTTTATGTACATTTTTTTAAATTTTGTTGAATGTATTATAATGTTCTTTCAAAATAGAATCTTTGGATTGATTTATAAGTATTCTAAGCATTCTTTTATGTGTGCATGATTTTTTAAGGCCTTTTGTGAGCCAACTTTTGGGTTTTTTATTTTTATTCGTTTAGGTATTGTTTTGTTAAGGATTGTTTGTATTTGCTGATAAAACTTTCAAAGTTCTCATTAATGCTTTTGTCTTTACTTATTGAGTTTTCTCAGTTTATATTCTTGATTTCTTCTTTAAAAGAACTTGCACTTTCTGAATATATTTGTTTGTTTATGAACCAGGTCTTTGGTATGTGACCTTGCAGTTCTTCAGCATTTATTTTTATTTTTGTTGCCCTATGATCTGATAATCCTAAATCTACTACTCCGGATGTGTTTTTGTGGATATTTGTAAATAATAAGTCAATACATGTTGAAGATGTGCCAGTTACTCGAGTTGGTTTGTTTACTGATTGAGTTAAGTTATATGCTTTCATAAGGTTAAGTAGATTACAGGATTCTTTATTATTATCTAATATATTTATATTGAAATCACCCCCAATAATAATTTCTTTGGTTTTTTCCTTTTTTTTTTAGTTTCGTTATTTGCTCATAAAATGTTTCTATATTATGGTCTGCCCTATATATATTGATAATAACTAAATTAAGTTTAGGGATTTCAATTGCACTAATGTCAATTATAAATTCGACAGAGAAGTCTAACAAGTCTTGTCTCTGTATAAAGTCTATATTATCTCTCACTATAATACACACGCCTTCATGTTCACGCGTTTCTCGGCAGTAGATAGAAGCAATTTTATATTCTGGAAAACTAATGAGGTCGCAGAAGTCTTTATTCATTTCATTCATTAATTCATTTGTTAGACCTAGGAATAAGATAAACACTGGGTTCTGATAATTGTAAACTTATATGTTAATAAAGACCTTTGAAAAAAAACTCTATTTATTTTCATTCTATTTGGAATGAATGGGAACATCACTATCAAACTGAACATGGCAACATAATTTCAAGAAATGACGTTTGATGTTGTCAGTTTACTGCGTTTTTTTAGTGTAATTATGGTATAAGTTGTAAGACCGCTATTAATCGCGAGTACCCCATTTGAGTTTCGTGCAGCTCAGGTTAAATGTTTCTATTTTAAGTTCAGCTAGATTTACCCATGATCCATTTGAACTCTTCTAAAATGTTATCGAGGTTGCTCAGTCCGGCCAAGACTTGAAATTGTTTGCTTATCTGTAAAAGAGTAAATTATACATCATTTAATAAAGGATAAACTATTCATTCATTTGTTTCAATTACAAACGTTCGTGCAACTAATTTAAATGGCTCACGATACTTAAAAAATCTGTTTTGCAAAAGTAATACCTATACGTAAAATAGGCTTTGAATCCCGGCAGGGTTCCACTTTATTTATTTTATAATTTTTATTCACATCCATGTTTAAATCATAGGCTATGTAGGCCGTTTCTATACTACAAGAACCATCGTATAATAAGAAGTATAATAGAAAAGTATTAGAACGGTGAATAAAATTTTCACCTTACGCTCATGTGTAGAGTTTGTGAAGAGGGCTTGTTGAGTTTTAGGACGTGTAGAGTTAGATTCTCGCTTATAGACTTGACTCATGAGATCGATAACTTTTTGACAGTGCGAGCCATGACATTGACAATGGTCTCATTCGGGCAACATTTTACATGAAAATGTTTTGGTGGGATTGGACTTTTGAGTTGAGACTACTAACTAACCTGAAAATAAACATTAGCTTCAGCAATCTGCAGTTTAAGCGATGCCTTAGTTGTGTACATGCCCGTCGCAAACATGTTCTTGTTGAACCTGCAACACGGGTGAGAAGATATAAGCTCGGCTTTGTTAGTTTTTCTGTCACGAGAATGACTGTTCTATGTGAGGAGGTAAAAAGCAAAACGTGTTTTGTCCGTGTCGCCTCCGCTGGGAAAACAGAAAAAACTTCTAATTATCTCCTAACTTACAAAAACAATTGGTTGTTTATTTTTAGGGTTCCGATCCTTAAAAGGAAAAAAGGAACCCTTATAGGATCACTTTGTTGTCCGTCTGTCTGTCTGTCTGTCTGTCTGTCCGTCCGTCTGTCCGTCCGTCTGTCACGACCCCTTTTCTCAGGAACGCGTGGAGGTATAATGTTGAAATTAATATCGATTACTCAGGTCTATGGTCCCTTGGAGCTGTGAAAAAATTTAACTTCTAGGTCCACGCAATCAAAACATACCGCGATATTATGTCATAATTTTGCTGGATTTGTATGAACTCGCGTGGAACTCGCAAGGGAATCAAAACCTATAGGGTACTTCCGGTTGGCCTAGGGTCATGAAATTTGGAATGTAGGAAGGTCTTATAGCACAAGTTAAGGAAGAAATCCGAAAACTGTAAATTTCTGTCTGTCTGTCTGTCTCACCGTCTGTTAAGACTTTTTCTCAGAAACGCATGGAGGTATTAAGTTGAAATTAATATCGATTACTTAAGTCTGTGAACTCTTAAAGTTGTGAAAAAATCAAACTTAAAGGTCAACGCAATCAAAAGATACCGCATATGTCTCAATTTTGCTGAAATTGCTGATATTCGCAAGGGAATCAAAACCTAGAGGGTACTTTACGTTGACCTAGAATCATGAAATTTGGCACGAAGCAAGGTCTTATAGCACAAATAAAGGTAAAAATCTGAAAACTGCAAATTTCTGTCTTTCTAAAAAATATTCAATTTCGTTTACATGGATGACATCACACTTTAGTTTTTTATGTGGAAACCTAATTACACGTGTTACGCTCTCCAAGTGTGATCGGAACCCTTGGTGCGCGAGTCCCACTCGCACTTGGCCGGTTATTTTTTATGAAAGATATTATCCTATGGAGCATAAAAGTGTTCCGTTACTTTTAGATTCAACCTGATTTACGGCCGATCCCAATAACCTATCTCTATCCGTGATCTGCAGATTACATACGCGTTACATTTGCCAGTTGCGCTATGGGATTTATGTCAAAATTGACACTAGCAATCTCATATCTGCAGATTTATGGATAGAAGATAGGTTATTGATTTCGGCCGTTAGCTAGAATATAGAAATAAAATTGGACAAAACTTTTTTGCATGAATTTCAGGGGACAAATCACCTTTTGAAGAATGGATTCGTCATAGAGTGACATTGAGTGACAGTCGTTAAGTTTCGTTCAAAAAGTTTTTTGCTTGTAAGGTCGTTTTTGAGCCAAGATTTGTATAGGGGAGAACACGTTTTTACAAAAATCTAAAACACAGAAACGTTTCTATTTAGAAAATGGAGGGAATAGCAATCATATTTTATATTTTTAGTTTTTGTGACAAAACACGTCTTGCATTTTACCTCCTCATGTAAAGTAAGTAAAGTAAATGTAGCTCTATAATGTCCCCACCGTGGGGCACGGGCCTGGATGTAAAAACTATAACTTAAATAATTACCTGTACGGCATGAAGTCATTCTGCTCTACCGGCAGCGTTGGACTGAGGAATGCAAATACAATTAAGTACTACTTACTTACAAACTCTTAAAAAATTAAGACATCAATGAGAATAGGTGCCTTTTTTATTAGGGTTCCGTACCCGAAGGGTGCCAAACGGGACCCTATTACTGAGACTTCGCTGTCCGTCTGTCCGTCTGTCTGTTTGTCTGTCTGTCACCAGGCTGTATCTCATGAACCGTGGTAGCTAGACAGTTGAAATTTTCACAGATGATGTATTTCTGTTGCGGCTATAACACCAAATACTAAAAAACTAAATAAATTTAATATTAAGGGGGGCTCCCATACAACAAACGTGATATTTTTCCTCATTTTTGCTCGATATTGATAATGGTAGCAGGTAGACGCTTAAAATGTTCACAATATATTGAGTATATTATTTACTTAAAAAATAAATAATTAAATTAAAATTAAATTTATATTTAGGGGGGCTCCCGTACAACATGTTTTTTTTGCGGTTTTTTATAAATAATGGTACGGAACCCTTAGTGCGCGAGTTCGACTCGCACTTGGCCGGTTATTATTATATTATATGCCGCCATACGATACGCTATTCCTCTCTCCTCGGGGAGGGGAAAGAGGAATAGCGTATAGTATAGCGGCATCTCAGTCACACGCGCTTTCCCTGCTCAATTGAACGTATATCCTAATAATTATAATAACGAAGTAAAATGACAGTTTCGATGTTACCGCTTTTTGGTAGAAAACAAATAGTGATGGGGTTAAGATAAGAATGATTTAGTTCATTCCAATGTTGATAAAATGATAATAGAGCTAGACGTGCTAGTGCATATAGCCATAGAGCAAGATAGCTTGTTCAAACTGAAATGACGCGCCTCACTCCTTTATTGGCGAATAAAAAGTAAGACAAATTAAGCATTTGCAATAGAATAACTCACAAAAAGTGGGCACAATTTGCTTCTGCCACCTCAAATGGCAAAAAGCGCAATGACAAGCTTTCAATGTCATATTAAATTGTAACAAATATTTAGTACATATTCTGAATGTAAAGAATTCTAAAATTTACTACTAATAATCTAAAATTTTCATTCTATTTAGAATGAATGAGAACATCACTATCAAACTGAACATGGCAACATTATTTCAAGAAGTGAAGTTGGATGTTGTCAGTTTACTTCATCTTTTTAGTAAAGGCACCTAATGGCTAAGCAAGACTAACATCTGTCATGTGACCTGTTATCTATTTTCTACTGTAGATAGACTAGTTGTTGGAGCCTACACTCCTGCGGGGCGCCCCCCTGCTCCGGATAGACCGGTTGCACCAAGGCCTAGTTAGCCGCGCTCCGGGCTGTCAGCTGTCACTTCACCTCAAACCACCAACGTGTTCGATACACATGCGAACTTATTGTTTTATTTTAATATACTTCTTCAACCTATTGATATACAGTCCACTTCATTTACAACTACTTCCTGAGCCATCACTAGTACTGACTTTGCTTCGTGGACGGCCTTCAGGTAGCAGGCCGGTGTTGAATAGAAGGCCTTCATCGCCGTCCCGTTCCCGCCAACTCTGGCGTTCACGCCTCTGAGCAAACAAAGAACGACGATATATCAGGTCGGGTAAAAGACTTTTCGTATTTGTATGTGTATATTTGTTACTAAATATCTCTGGATGAAAGTATTAATTGTATCTGGCTGGTTTTGATGTCTTTAAAAAGGTTATATTTCAAAAAAGGAATAAAAATAATAAAATGTTGTTTCCGACAGATTTTTCATTTGTTTTTTTTTTTATGTCAAAACGAGTGAATCTAGGAGAAATTCAATACATTCTAAAGTTGTAGAAAAAAAGGAAGACATGCTACGATGGCCCCTAATACCTACCTACAGTGTCAGTAAAAGTAGCACTAAGTTGGTTTAAGCGTTTTCAATCCGGAAAATTTTAAGTCAAAAATGCACCTTTTTGTTCGGGCCGTTACGGTCTTCATACAAAATACGAAGAAACTTTTTACCCGACCTAATATGTAGGTATAGCTGGTGATGAAATGCGAATCGGTCATATTATGGAGCACAACTTTTTCAAAATAAGTCTTAAAAATAATATAAAATTCATTTAAGATCCTTACACCATGCGCTTTCATTTGATATGTCACACGGCATATTTTGTTTTTTTTTTTTCATTTGGCCCCCCAAAAGTGCCCCCATGTTCCATATTTATATATTTACATTGCACTTCTGTCTTTGGGTCACAGATATTGATATGTATACCAATTTTCAACTTTATCGATCTAATATGTTCAGAGTAAATTGCCTGTGACATACGGACAGACAGAAACACGAGTGTTCCTATAAGGGTTTCTTCTTCTGAGATTCGAAACCCTAAAAACAAATGAATTTTTAAATATTTTTTTATGAAGTTATGTTTGCATATGTTACAGTTACTACCATTTTAATCACTATCTATCACTATGATTTGGTCACTTAAATCGGGATTTTTTCGATAGCAAAGTGCATTCCATATTAGCCAACACCTGAACTTTAGGTAAATATGCATCCGAATATCCGATCACTACTCATAAACTAAACATAAACATACATTTCAAATGTCATCCAAATCCGTCCAGCCGATTCAGTGTAAAAGAGATACAACATTATAAACACACACACGCACAAACTTTCGCACTTACAATTTTAGTGGGATTAGTTCTTTGATTATCTCTTTGAAGGGGACTATACTCACAAAATAAGTTTGTCAATATTTTTGAACCACATCTCAGCGTCGAAGTAGCCAAGTCGGTTTCCCATCACTACCATGACATTACGAGTGCGGTAGTAAGGACTTTGACGGTATAACATCGATTTCTCAAACTCGCGAATCTGAAAAACAAAGATTACTATACTACGTATAGCATCGCGGTGCGGTAGTGGCTGGCACAGTTGCCGGTGTGGTAGTGGCTGGCACAGTTGCCGGTGTGGTAGTGGCTGGCACAGTTGCCGGTGTGGTAGTGGCTGGCACAGTTGCCGGTGTGGTAGTGGCTGGCACAGTTGCCGGTGTGGTAGTGGCTGGCACAGTTGCCGGTGTGGTAGTGGCTGGCACAGTCGCCGGTGTGGTAGTGGCTGGCACAGTTGCCGGTGTGGTAGTGGCTGGCACAGTTGCCTCGGCGGAACCCCGATACGGCTGGACTGATTTTAATAAAATTATTTTCTATTACTCTATATGTAACACACGCCGTATGCAATGCACCAAATAGGCTTTTTACCTATATACCTTAGCTGATATATCGAATAGGCTACAGCTATCTATAGCTTAGCTTTAGCTAATAGCTACCTTTATGAGTAGGCTATGCGTTTACATTTCTATGTGGGGAAGCATTTTCTAGCAATATTCAGGGACTTACTGAAAAGAAGACAACAAAGAAGAAAAAGAGGAAGCAAAAATAACCGCGCGCAGGGTCCGTACCAATATCTATAAAAACGGCAAAAAATCATGTCCGTTGTATGGGAGTCCCCTTTAATATTTAATATAATCTGTTTTTTAGTATTTTTTGTTATAGCGTCAACAGACATACATCATCTGTGAAAATTTCAACTGTCTAGCTATCACGGTTCATGAGATACAGCCTGGTGACAGACGGACAGACGGATAGCGGAGGAGGCTTAGTAATAGGGTTCCGTTTGGCACCATTCCGGTACGGAACCCTGAAAAAGAAGCCAAATAAGAATAATAATTAGACTAAGAAGAAGAAAAGGACAACGACGAAGAAGAAGAAGACGACGAAGGAGATGAAGAAAGGCATACCCGTTCGTCGAAGTTGTTGAATATGTGGTCAGGCATCACGATCAACGGATCATCGCATAGCAGAGAGAAGCAGAAGCCTGGGGGGGGAAAAAACCCGTCGAACAGCTTGTGCGTGAAGATATCACTCTCAACACCTGGAAGTAAATAACATGAACATTTATACACAACACAGGCACATACATCGCCAAAACTGCCGGGCAACATTGGATCAGGTTGTTCCAGGGGTATGATGGCTCTCGCGGATTCCCACACCAAATTATTGGATGTAGTGTCGATATCCATCTGTCGGCGGCCGACCGTAGAATGGGGCGCATCATGATGTGCCTAAACGTGAAATATCATGAAACGATAAAATCTGTTAAAGCAAACAAGGCGCAGCGAAGCCCGCGAATAGTCTTCGTGTTCGTTTGACCTGTATAACACAAAAAAACATCACGGAGGTGCTGAATAAAAATGCTTTTAAAAAAACATGTTTTCGTTAAAACCCGCCACACATGATGTGCCCAGTAATTGCTTGGGCATACCATGAAATGGCGGGCGGGGCACATGACGGCACATCATGATGTGCCCGATTCTACGATCGGCCGCCGACATATCGAAGGCGCGAGAATCATACCCTTAGGACCGCAACAAATGGCGTAATGAAGAGAAGGCCTTCACACAACACAACAGTGGATGCTGAAGGCAGGCTAGATATATAGACAAATTTGCTTCGACCCCATACCAGGAGACCCTGTGTCGTGAGATCCAGAAACAGCCCATATAAACATCCAAGACCTGGGAGTTATCTTTTTCTTTTACCCTCTCGTCGACTCATCTTATTTATCTACTGTTCTCCATTGTTCGTTTGTTCGACCGGTGTGCTTCTGAGACTGTACAAAGGACGCTCTGGGGTGTTGAGGGTTAGATGAAACGAATATCCGGTTACTATCCAGTATCCCGCCTTAATTTTGTATCCGGCCGGATACCAGATATTAGACCAGTATCCGGCCAGATACCGGATTTAATAAAAATACGACGTATACACTTTACAGGCACTTAATTTGTTCCATATAGGTAACAAAGAGAATCATAATTTTTTAATACAAAACAAATCAAATTAATACTTCAACTACAATAAGGGAAAATTATGACAAATTCATTTCAATTTCAATGTACTTTATTGCACACAAATCATTCATCATGATCAATCATTCACATTATGACAATTAATAATTGAAACAAAAAGTAAAACTTTAAAACAACCGACTTCCACAAAACAAATTGGTTTGATTAGAAACCAATGTCGAGTGCTTTTTGAGTTTAATACAAACTCTATTCCCCCCCCTTCCCCTTGGGAAATTAATTTCGTCAAATCACATCTGCGTGCTACCCTACACTACATAAGAAACCCTTGTACAAAGTTTCATGGCTCTAGGTCCACCAGTTTAGGCTATGCGTTGTCCGTCAGCCACCCATAGTAGATTGTGTTTGTACCTAGTATTGAGCAGTTTTGGTGGCTATGTGTGGTCTTCATCATCAGTTCCGCATCACAATATTATGCTTACAATGCAGGAGTTATTATGAAAAACACAAAAATCACTATAGGTCTGACTATAATATTTGAAGAGTTCCCTCGATTTCTCCAGGATCCCATCATCAGATCCTGACCTGGTGTCAATGGGACCAATAGGAAGGTAAACCCTTACAAACAAACAAAATAATTTTCCAAATCGGTCCATCCGTCTAGGCGTAATCGTTGTACATACATAAAAAATAAAAAAATTAAAATATCCCGACGAATTGTAAACCTCCTCCTTTTGTGAAGTCGATTAAAAATGGAAATAACATGTTCAAAGGCGAGCTTATTTTCGAGCTTTTTAGCGCATTTATTTTCCAACCACTAATCTCCTGCAATAAAGAGGCAGCAAGGCAATAATAAAATAGCAATAACAAACACTGAATTTACGAGTACCCTCACTTGTTTTTATTTGACTATTTATATAGAGAACTCCTTAATTGGCCTATCTATATTGTTGTTCATTAAATGAATCAACAATCAAATCACACTCAAACAACAAAATCATGTTTTTTATAACCTAAGGTAATGCACCCGACAGTTCCATACGTTTGATGGATATTTGATAAAACATACCCTTATCTCTGAATACTTAATGCTAATGACACTGTCAAACGCCTTGACCTTACGCACATTACAATTCTGTCGGGCTTATAACGAGTTGCCAATTGGCTATGTCCGGCCGGATATCCGGCTATCCGGCCAGAGGCTTGGCCAGATATCCGGTATCCGGCAAAACAGCTATCCGTTTCATCTCTAGTTAAGATAAAGTACCTAAGTCATCGTTGCCTCGCCATACAAACTCGAGTGCTTTGCCGGACATTCTCTGGATCTCCTCGTCGTAACTAATCGGCTCGATGAAGAGGCCGTCGTAGCTGCAACAAAGTGCCACAGATAACAAAGAGATGGCGTCACGCCTTTTCCCATACGGGGTGGGTCTATTGTGCCCATGTGTTAGATAAAATCTGTAAATTAACCGATACTTGGTTTTGTACCCGGTTGGATTAGGCTATTGAGAGTCACAATCTGATGCCTGCCTGCGTTGCGTGTCGGTTATTGTACGTCCAGCATGACCCAGGTCCGCATTGCCTTACCCGAAATGCGTCGCTATTTTCTACAATATTGCTTGGTAATAAAGTTCAAAACCTATGATGACCATTCTGGTTTATTGACTTACCCAGAGACTATAATATCCAATTGACTGCGCCTGCGGGGGAATGCGGCTCGCCAAACGTTTGTTGTATTCAACAAACGTTCGCATACGCAACCTATGTACGATGACGGGCCGCCAGACAGCTTCGCAGCGGCTGACCAATCACAGCTCTCTTACCTCGTCCCCCGCCGCCCGTAAATTGGTGAGTTGTGTTTCAAAGCAAAATTGTCTATGCGCTCACCACTGGATAAGTTCTCGCTGGACTTACCCCATCAGAGCCATAAGCGACGCAAACTCCTTGGAGTGTCCGAGCGTGTCAGCTTGCCACGCCACCAGGGGCCGGCCGCACTCCAGAAACGTAGAGTTCAGTTTACTAAAATAACAAAAAAAATGGTGTTGTGATGAGGGGTAAAGAATATTTTAGAAAACAATTTAAATGGATAGTTATACCATGTTATACGTTATACCCTTAGGCTGGATTTTACCAACAAAAAGTTATGCGAAAATAACTATTCCGGGGATAATTTGTATATGACAATTGACAAATTAAAAATGAGGTCATTCTATGAATAATTCACCAAGTTAAGAACTTAAAAATAACCGACTTCGTAACCTATCACTTAGTCCTCCCCGCTCGATATACAAATGTCGTCTATATACCCGAAAACGAGCCTATACGAAATCTGTTTCCTGGCAGTGAATGCCGTACGTATTACATTATATAAACGAATATAATATACGATCCGAACAGGCAGAGTTTATCTCGTAATAATGACTATAAGCCGAAAATGCTGGATGTATAATGTCTTCTAGGTAAAAACAAATTAAACATCACAGGTTTTTTCACGTAGAAATCTAACTACTGGACCGATTACTGATTTTCAAAAAATGGGACCAAATTATTGGGCTTCCCTTTCCAACAAAGATTTTTTTTTGAAATCGGTTCATAAATAGTACCAGTTTCGATGTAACAAACATAAAAAAAAAATATAGCCCCCCTCCTTTTTTTGAAGTGGGATAAAAAGTAAAAGATACTCTCTAGTAAAAAGTTACTCTTGGTTGGTAAAATTAAGATCCATCCGACACCTATGTTTTCCACCAAATACTTTTAAGGTGAAAAAACCCATTTGTGGGTGCACTGCCCATCTATGAAAGTATCATCTCTCACCCCAACCCGAAGGTGTGTAGGTCTATGACCGCCTGGTAGTTGGTGCTGGCCTCATCACTCTGTCCCCAGCCGCCGCCCACGAAGGTCAGCCGGTTCTGTCTGACCAGCTCGTAGACCATGCGGTGGACTGCCAGATACAATCATCTTCATCATAACACGGTATTGGACAACATTCAAAATGTGGTAATCCTATCAGGCTTCTTTGATGTCCTTTGAGACCGATACAAGGCAAGTGTCGTCTGCGTATTGATAAACTGTGCTGCTGACGTCCTTTGAGGCCGTACAAAGGCAAGAAGGCGTTCTTCCAAGCGTTGTCGAATTATTATCATCTTCTTTATCATCAAGCCTCAAACTGAAATGACGCGCCCCACTCCGTCATTTGCGATATGCTTGTGTGTAAATGCAGTCGAGAGGCGCGTCACTTCAGTTTGACCAAGATCTACCATTGGTTATTTACCTGTAGGGTCGCGTTGCTTCCACCATTGAAAGAAATATGGTATATCGGCAAAGGTGAACCTGTAAAAAGTGATAGATAGATAATTCATTTATTCATTGGACATGGTACACACACAAAATTAATAACAACAAAAACAGTAGGTACCTACAGCTGTGTGGTTATGTGACTGTACCACGGCAGTGAAATGGCCCTGACTCAGCAATGTCACAGACGAATCTGTGACGCTGGTATTCTGCCAGGGCCAAAGCGGACGCACAACAGTGGCTCAAGTACTTACACAATTTAATTTATATAAGTAATTACATAAGAAAAACAAAATTAAATAATGAAATTAGTTATGTTATTAATGGAATTGATGGAAAGATTTCTGAACGAATACTAGTTAAAAGCCGGAACACCTCAAACTATTTACAATTACTTATAATAATGTGCGAGGATCTTTACTAGGAAAATTGGCTACTTATGAAAACATGCGAGCCCACGAGTGGCGTCTACAGACGACGAGTTGAAGCGGTCGCCGTGACCGAAATCGGTCGGACCATATCATCATCATCATCACTAGTGCCACTAGCTAGAACGTGAGTTAAACGCTATCCCTCCGGGAGTAAAAGTTAATACGGGAGTAACTACAGGATAGCTGGGAGATAATTAAAGTTGATTAGGTAAATAAAAATTCAAAATGGCGGCACACGATTGGCTGATGGCGGCACGTGATTGGCTGAAATTAGTTAATTGCTCTGTTAGCTAATCGTAACCTGTGATCAGCGTCTCGGAAACCGGTCCTGAATTACATATTCAAAGTGAATTAGATATCTCAGAAAGCCTACTTTACGACATTTTGTCAAACAATAGTTTTTGTTTGAGATTAAATTCACGATCAATGGACATGATTCTTTTATAGGTGTACATGAAAAATGCGACATTTTAGGGAATTTCAATTTTAGTTACTTCTTATCCTGGAAAGGTTTGATGTTCTTTAAAGAGATGTCAATCGTGTTTACATTTTAGCTACGAGATTCGTTATTCGATTGGTACTTACCGTCTTTCCTTATTATTCCACAGCTCTGCGAGGACGGCGTCTAAAGTCTTCATCATGCTAATCTTCCACTTGCTTCTGTGTTTGATGTCTACCCCTGAAACGCAAGGGTGAGATATTTGTGTCTTTTTATCTTCGAACAGCTAATATTTTGAGTATTTTTGAGTACCATAGGAAAATGAAGGGCGAGCCCTAGGCAATCAGAACTTAGAATTTCATCCTTATCTTTTTATTTTTTATTTAATTTCCTCTAAAAAATTACAGAAGTTTCACAAATTATTACCAGAAATTATAACAGTAAAAAATTACATCTATTTTAGAAAATTTAATGTTGCTTATTAATGTACAAGTAACTAATAGTTTTCGAGATATAATATTTGCCACAATTAAATATTACATTGAAAGCATTGCGCTTTTTCCCATTTGAGGTGGCAGAAGCAAATTGTGCCCACTTTTTGTGAGTCATGTATACAAGCAAAATAAAACTTTCCCCCCTCCCCCGCCGCTGGCTCACCCCCCACCCTCGGGGACTTTTAGTATGTTCATCTGGACACCTCAAAGATATTTCTGCCAATTTTCAAAACTACATACTCGAATTATTTGGTCTGATCGTCGTTAATTCACTTAATTTTCCTATGCAAAATAACGCTTTTTGACTGGCTCGTTGCAGTTGCGTAGAAGTGGCGCCTGCCTGGGGGGCAATTCTGGCGCTATCGAGATCATCTCCATGGTCGAAAAAAAAGCTATTCTCATTCTCACGTCCCGCCTTAAGACCAACCGAGATATTTCGAACTGTTTTCGATCGAAATAAATATGATTAGAGATCGTTTTCGACGGAGATATGCGGTTTCAAAGCAGTTATATCGTTTAATGGAGATGATCTCGACAGCGCAAGAATTGGGGGCTTGTAAACGTCATTCATTTTCACGATATTACCGTTCACAAAACGAATATTGCTTATGTTGTGTGTGTGTATGAGCGATCGAGGTACTGCCTACAGGCTACAAGCGCGTGGTCCTGGGTTCGAATACCGACCGGAGAGGAAGAAAAAAAATTCTGCCTGTTTTACTGGAATATTATGTTTGGATATACACGGTGTAGCATCAGTGGCGGATACAGCCCTATCCCTGCCTCTCCCTCCCCCTGGCTGGGCAGCCGCCCCCGCATTGAAGTTCAAAATTTTTATTGACCATAAAATCATACATATTACTTAGTCAACGTCAATATAATATTAATATTTTTGTATACTACCGCCCGTTCGGAAGTTGTGGGCTTAGGGATGGAGCAAAGAAGGGCAAGAAACTCCCCCGGCATTGCCAGGCATGCTTCTTTGTGTCATGTCAAAGACCATGAGTTCTTCTGGAGTACTTACTTGTTACACGACTTGCTAGACAAGTAACATTTCCGCACATCATTCCATCTGAGGTACTTACTCGATACTCAACTTCCTAGCTACATGAAATTTTCATGGGCGGCTGACGGACGCCGCCAAGTCTTCTGAGGTACTCGTTACTCGACTTGCTAGTTTATGTTTATGTATAGTATTGTATAGTATACCCAAACATGGGTGGGTGGATATCAAAAATTTCTTTACAATTCCTTTCCACCAAACTGCGCTTATCAATAAATTAGTTAATGTTTTTGATCATCTTGATATTTTCTTTGATTCTATACCAAAATTAGAGTACCAACTCTTTTTACTACAGTAAATAAATGTTAAGTGTTTAGCAATAAGTGCGCTATGGTGTTGTACTATTAAGTCTTATTGTCAATTAATAAATAAATAAATAAATAAATACATAAATTATAACGCAAAATTTAGTATTGAATGTCTTTGTTTTGGTATTCGCCCAGTGTGGGGCCAGAGGCGAGGTTAACTTACTCGTTCCGTAGAAGTGTTCGTCGAAATTCGCCCAGAATCCCAACTCGAAATGAGTGTGCGGCACCAAATGCACGTTTAACACGTTCGCCGCCACTGCCGGGCAGCTCTGTAATGTAGGGGGAATGTATTTACAAAACAAAACAAATATCGTGAGAAAACCTTTAATCTTTAGGTTTAGGGATGCGGCGATGGGCTAGCTCCCTGTTAAAATGGAGAATTTAATAATTGAGTGAACATGGGATAATAAAACTTAGAGTTGATATCTTTTCATCGTAGACTCTGTGCCCTAGACGCATCTACAGGGTGTAACAGAAAGGGGTGTACAAGCCGAAAGAGGATTGTTAGGGACATCATTCTAAACAACTTTTACTATGGGACCGACTTGATCAGAGCAACTTTATTTTTATTAATTCAGTACATTTTGGGCCTAGCGCTCAGCTGATCTGTATGGTAAAGTGAAAAATAAAGTTGCTCTGATCAAGTCGGTCCTATAATGAAAGTTGTTCAGAATGATGTCCCTAACAACCCTCTTTAGGCTTGTACACCCCTTTCTGTTACACCCTGTATATTTACCTAAAAAAAAATAAGGTCTAACAGGTCTACCTATACAACATTACCAGATACAGATAACTTAAGTTATTTTCAGGTTACTTCTAGTTGTAAACCCACTGGTATTCGATCGAGTAGAGATATTTTGTAATTGGAGGTGTCGGCGGCCGATCGTAGAATTGGGCACATCATGATGCGCCTCGCCATTTCATGATATGCCCAAGTCATTACTGGGCATATCATGAAATGGCGGGGTTTAATGAAAACATGTATTTTTAAAAGCATTGTTATTCAGCACTACGTGATATTTTTTGTGTAATACACGTCAAACGGAACACGAAGACTCTTGGGGCTTCGCTGCTCTCGCCTCCTTTAGTCTTCACCTAAACTACCGCAGTGTTTACCATAGTAAAAGAATGTATGGATTGATAAGGCATGTAAGTAGACTAAATATACTTACTCAATTTTTATACATAGCTATCCACAGTTATAGAAACAAAAATCATATATTTCCATGAAACCATCATGAAATGTATGTTTCTTTTTTCTGACGTCTTTTGACAGTGTATTACATAAAATATATGAGGCATAATGGGACGGGGTTTAGAATCACACATATCAAATCAAATAATCAATAAACGTGTGTTATCTTTTTATTTCAAAGCTTTAGACCTATTACAATAGAAGCAATCGTACATTTACGTCACGGGGCGGTGCATAATTTTTGTGCGCCGCCGCCGTGATAGCCCGTGGCGCGCAAACCAAAAATCATAACCAGTCGTTAATATGGAACAGGGAGATTTCATCATTTCATGATATTTCACGTTTGGGCACATTATGATGCCTAATTCTACGATCGGCCGCCGACAGATGCAATATTCTCGGTCGCTCCTAAAACACGGAATGACCCAATCAACGCAACGCAGGCGCAGGCCCACATCCAATGCAAGAGATTTTGCGTTGGTATAGACAACTGTCTTGCCATTAGGCCCATAACCTAAACTCTTCACAAAATAAAAGGCCCGTTTTGATAGTTCACGCCCATGAAGTTGTAACCCATAGATAATGCGTAGGCCCCTATCCAGGGGTTGCATGGAAGTGGAGGAGACGGTCGAGCACATGTTGCTGGCATGTCCATCCACAATTGAAACCAGTATGGCTATTCTGGGACAACCTACAACGACCCATGAGCTCCATGAACATCCAGGCCTCCTGCTTCAGATTGTGCTGGAGTTGGGATGGCTGAACTAAATGAGCGGGAGAAGGGGAAATGCACAAAGGCCCCGCACATGTGGGCCATGTGCAGGCGCTTTGACCCCCTTAAAGAAGATACTGTCAAAACGGGCCTTTTATTTTGTGAATGTGAACGCAAGACATTTTGGGAAGTACATATGTGCACCTGTTTTGTCATTTTATAGGCTCATGAGCCTGCAGCAGACACATGTGTTCGTACCTCATACCCGCATCCTTCGCCCAGCAACTTCACAGGCACTGCCAAATCCACCAGCACTCTGGGCTCCAACGTCGCAGCACTTTCGAAACACATCACAACCACGACGTGATAAATAAACTTCCATTTTTCAACCACTTCCGTATGCATTTGATGATATTTTCTTTGACTTAAAAGTATAATATTGTAAAATGTTCTTAATTTGTACACCAACTACGTCAGAAGGAGGATACTCCTCCAGTTTCTGAAAAATAAATCAATTGTGCATGCGATTAATCGAAGATTAATTAATTCAAATTAGCGACACGTGATTGGCTGATGAGTTTAACAAAAGTTTAAAAAGTTGTTACAGCTAATTTTCGTTTCGGGAACCAGGGCTTAATTAATGATTTAATATCTCCAACGTGTTAATCTGCATTGAGCTATCGAGGCGGAGTATGGCTTGATTTGTTAGATAATAATTTAAAGTTTATAGAGAGACCAAGAAAAGTAGGTATACAATTTCTATCTTTACGTTGTAAGATGTCTCTACCTAGTTGTGTGTGCTTTGACACACAGTCTATGAATGAAAATGATTAAACTGTTTGTTTATTTTGATGAGTGGTACCAAATCGCATTGTAATAATTGTGTTCGTTAGACAAAGAGAACAAATAACTACATTTAAACATAACATCGTATAATTGCGAGTCAGACTCACATATGAAGAGTTCCGTAGCCGGTCCATCCACCGTGCAAGAAAAATCGCAAAAATAATAACTATTTACGAGTAGGTATAGTGGCCATCCTACACGACATGATATAAAAAAGCTTAAAGATTCAGGCTTCGATCATATGCGTACAAGTTGCACCTATTAACCGCTTCTATTAACTACGCTTTAGGGGTTAAAACTTCATGGGCGTGAACTGTCAAAACGGGCCTTTTATTTTGTGAAGACTTTAAGTTCAGATGTTTAAAAAAAAACCGGCCAAGTGCGAGTCGGACTCGCGCACGAAGGGTTCCGTACCATTATCTATAAAAAACCGCAAAAAAAAAAAAAAGTATGGGAGCCCCCCCTAAATATTAATTTAATTATTTATTTTTTAGGTAAATAATATACTCAATATATTGTGAACATTTTAAGCGTCTACCTGCTACCATTATCAATATCGAGCAAAAAAAAATCACGTTTGTTGTATGTGAGCCCCCCTTAATATTAAATTTCTTTTATTGTTATAGCGGCAACAGAAATACATCATCTGTGAAAATTTCAACTGTCTAGCTACCACGGTTCATGAGATACAGCCTGGTGACAGACGGACGGACGGACGGACGGACGGACAGACGGACAGCGAAGTCTCAGTAATAGGGTCCCGTTTGGCACCCTTCGGGTACGGAACCCTGAAAAGACCTACTGTGCTTACCTACATTGTTACGTACGCCCTGAATCTTTAAAATACCTGCCTGCCTCATAGACCCACCAAATAACAGCTTTAGCTTCGTCGTTCGCACAAATCTAGGTGGCTATCCATCCTTTGGAGCTACAGATCATTCCTATCCAAAGGAAAACTTTTTAACTAACTCCTTGTATTTATTTTTACGATTCATAAGATGCAGCTCTCGCTGACACACGGACAGCGGAGGGTACAGGGAGCACTTATCCAGTGGAGAGCGCATAGCTATACATTTTCCTTTGAAACACAACTTACCAATTTACGGGCGGCGGCGGCGGGGTACGTACGAGGTAAGAGCTGTGATTGGTCAGCCTCAGCCGCTGCGAAACTGTCTGGCGGCCCGTCATCGTACATAGGTTGCATACGTTGAATACAACTAACGCTTGGCGAGCCGCATTCCCCCGCAGGCGCAGTCAATTGGATATATACCTAGTCTCTGGGAGGGTATAATATAGGGTCACGTCTGGCACTCTCCGGGTTACGAACCCGGAAAAAGCTGAATATTGCCGAGCGGAAGTAAAAATATAGAGGTTCCATCATTAAACCAACATATATCCATTTTTCAAATCACCATTTACATTACAAATCATTGATCACTCAAAGATCTCTACTGTCAACATATAGTCCGTTCAATTTAGCTTAAAAATAGGGGTATCCTTGATGGATGAGGAGCACCCTGTGATGAAACCACTTCATGGCAATGAAAACTCTTTGTAGCGCTTAGCGCTCTCGAAACCTTTAGTCAGGTCTGAGCAGAACAATAATAAGTTCGAAACACGTTCGAAACAAAGGTAAGTTTATACTCTTTGGATACATTCAGTAAGTTTACTTTCTCTGTGGAATTCTTTTAAAGCACAGACTATATAGGGATCTCAGATAGGGATAGTGGGGATAGTAACGTTTTAAAGTCACATAGAGATCCTCAGTCTCTCCTCAGTAGAGATCAGAGAGATCATACTCAAGCACAGACTATATAGCACAGAGAAAGTAATCACTACGTTCTATATAGGGACTCAAGATCAAGATGGACTGTATCCCTATATAGTCTGTGGATGGACTCAAGTGATACATCAAAGCTATGATACATCTCCTAACTCCTCAACCAAATCGTTATTTTGCGAATAGAAATAATTTATATCTCCTCTGAAGTAGAGAAATGTGAGAAGTAAACTACATTATAATGGAAGGCATTTACGAAACCCTTAAAAATAATAAACAGAATACTGTGGACGGAATTATAACATACCTGAAAGAAAGTGAGTATAAAAACATTAGAAACTAGCGGAATGTGTCTCAGACGGAGTATTGAACAGCTGAGCGTAGCGTATGGGAAAAGCCGTGACGCTAAGATGGAATTAAACTCCAAAATTCCCCACAAAACCTTTTATCGTTTCAAATTTTCGGTAATATAATTTTCGGTATCTGCCTACTAGACTAGACTCGGGCTCTATAAAAAAATAAAAGCAAAAAATAATTTTAAACAAACCTTTTATTTAAATGCCCGAATACGGAGAAAATGTTATTTCAATTGAATCAAATGCGTTAATTATAAGGTTTTGTTTAACTTGCACCATCTTGCACTAAAAATATAGGTAGCTTACTACAAAAACTTATAGATATAATAATTATATTATATATTCATCTCGTTTTCTAGAAAAAATTATAGAAGCATCCATGGTCGATAAAGTCAGGCAGTTCTTCCAAACATCGGATAAGAATAACGTCAACGAAGAACAGTTCAAAGAGGCGATGGGCAAAATCGCGGCTGAAAACAAGTCGACTGTCGAGGATTTAGCCAAATCTATGCAGGGACAGGCACAGGTACAGAAACGTAATGTTAACGTTGTTTATGTTTATGAAAACAAGTCAACTGTCGAGGATTTAGCCAATTCTATGCAGGGACAGGCACAGGTACAGAAACGTAATGTTAATGTTGTTTATGTTTATGAAAATTTAGTCAAATGTTGGTCTGATTCACACATTTGATTGCCCAAAATAACCAACGACTGCAACTTTGAAGCGCAGTTTTGTCGGCAAAAGGTAGCCTTTTTATTATGATTGACAATATATCTCATCATTATCATCAGCCTCCACTGTTGAGTACAAGCCTTCTCATGTTCACGCCACTCAACTCGGTCTTGTGCGACCCGTGCCCATTGATATCCTGCTATTGCTATCCTCGCTATAGAATAGAATAGAATAGAATAGAAAGCACATTTATTCAACTATTACAATACACAAAACACAGCAATAACAAATTATAAACAGAAACAAGTAGGAAATAAAATAAACACAAGACAAAAAGAACAGTAAAAATAAGGTCGGGCAGAACGGAGCCATGAAGTGTGTACCGCAACAGCGAAACGGCTCCGACTCAGCATGTGTTACAGGACCTCCAGGAGATTCTGCAACGCTGATATTCTGTCGGTACCTATTAGAGAGTGAGTAAGTAAGGTGCGCTATGGTGGTATGCCGACTGGATTTAGGATTATTTTTGGCCACACTCGGTTACCTATCTGGGCAGGGGTTAGTGGATAATAGCGAGGGCGCAAAAAAAAACCTGTTTTGTTTGACTCGTCGACGACGAGACGAACGGTGCCGAGAAGCGCCGCGCAAGCTACAAACAACCCGGATTCTGCGCTCTCGCTATAGATGTCGGCGCGGCCGATCGTAGAATCGGGCACATCATGATGTGCCGTCATGTGCCCCGCCATTTCATGATATGCCCAAGCAATACTGGGCACATCATGATGTGGCGGGTTTTCACAAAACACGTCTTTTTAAAAACATTTTTATTCAGCACTACGTGATGTTTTTTGTTTTATACATGTCAAACGAACACGAAGACTATTCGGGGGCTTCGCTGCGCTCGCCCCCTTTAGTCTTCACCTAAGCTACCAGTGTTTGCCTTAAGAGGTTTTATCGTTTCATGATATTTAAAGTTTGGGCACATCATGATGTGCCCAATTCTACGATCGTCGGCCGCCGACATAGACACTGCCAAACGCGTCCACTGCGTCGGAATCGGAGCGGACGGATTTGTTGCTTTGTATTGATTTCTATGGGCGCAGAAATGCCGATCCAGTGCAGTAGTGCACACACTACCCTAGAAATCAATACAAAGCAACAAAACCGTCCGCTCCGTACGCGCCGATTCCGACGCAGTGGACGCGCAACTCAAGCCATACCGCACGCGTGACTCGCGGCCCTGCCCCCCTAGACAAGATGCAAAACGTTTTTATCGTTCGCACGAAACGCTAAGAATATGTATGCGATTTGACAGACGTGACCAAATGTCAAATCGCATACATTTTGAGTTTTCGTTTCTATTCGTTTTCGTAGCGTTATTAACTTTGTCTAGGCGTACTGGTCCACCTGCCATCTTCTCCTTGCCAAGTGTCCTGCCCATTTTCATTATTTACTTGTAGCGAATTTAAATCTGGGCAAAATTTCTTTCTGCCACCACATAAGGAAATAAGCGAGACGACGGTATGTTGTAATTTGTATAATACTTATTTATATTTGTTTCAGAACCGTAACGTGGCCGGGGCGGCCAAGTCTGGAATGAATGCGCTTAAAAATGCTTTCTAGGCGGCCAGTCAAACAATTTACAAAATCGCAAAAAAACTGTAAATTCTGATTTTTTTATATGTTGGTAGGTCCACCACAGCAGTGTAGGTATATCCAAGTTTGCAGCTTTGAAAGACCTGTGCTAACTTTGCAGCACTCGAAAAACCGCGACATTTAAAATATAGAGTAAGTGACGTCTCGGAGATCGGAGTCTCGGATACTCCAAGCTCCGAGATGTCACTTACCCAAAATATAATAAATGAGTATCCTCGAAATTAGGGTCGGACATTGAAAACAAAACCTAAAAATATCAGTTTTTGGAAAAAAAAACTAACTTTGATGAGCTGTATGTCGGTGAGTATTGAACCTACAATGCTGGTTCAGTGCCTGTAGACAATGTTAAACGCTAAAGATAGCGAAACGAAACGATAACTTTTTATGTAGGCGATTTGACATTTGGCATCGCTAAGGTGACGTCACCTGGCGAATCCAATTGCCGCTATAACAACAAATACTAAAAATCAAAAGAAATTTAATTTTAGGGGGGGCTCCCATACAACAAACGTGATTTTTTTGCTTATTTTTGCTCGATATTGATAATGGTAGACGCTTAAAATGTTCACAATATATTGAGTATATTATTTACTTAAAAAATAAATAATCAAATTAAAATTAAATTAATATTTAGGGGGGGCTCCCATACATTCTTTTTTTGCGGTTTTTTATAGATACGGAACCCTTCGTGCGCGAGTCCGACTCGCACTTGGCCGGTTTTTTTTCCACTTTGGATGGGTCTGTCTCTTTAACGATTGACTTTGAGGAAAAATGGTTTTAGGAACCTCAAAGTCACTTTCAAAGACTATAAAATCAAACTACTACTAGACTATCAAAGACTATAGACACTCCACACATAAGTTTGAACAAAAAAAAAATTTGGTGTCAGTTCTATATTGTTTTATGTATGGGTAACCCCCCTTAATACTTTATTTTTTAAATTTTTGTATATAAATCGTAAAGCGGTCCACATAATTCATCTATGTACATAATATACCAAGTTTCAACTGTGTAGTCCTAATAGTTTTGTAATAAACTTGCTGTGACATACGGACGGACAGATAGACAAACAGACAGACATGACGAAACTGTATAAGGGTTCCTTGTTTCTCTAACGGAACCCTAAAAACAGCAAAAAAAAATATGTTTGTTATATGGGAGCCCCCTTTAGTATAGCGGCAACAGAAATGCATCATCTTTGAAAATTTCAACTGTCTAGCCTTCACTTCATGAGATACAGCCAGGTGAGAGACGGACAGACGGACGACAGACGGACAGCGGAGGTAATAGGGTCCCGATTGGGACCCTTCGGGTGCGGAACCCTGCGGTTTTAATTTAATGTTTGACTGGCCTATTCGGCAAGTGATAATAATTACGCGAGATATTTTTATACGCGGGTTTTCCCTTGTTGTTTGACCGGGTCATATAAAGTTAGGTATCTTTGT
This sequence comes from Argyresthia albistria, assembly GCA_963457715.1. Taxonomy (NCBI): domain Eukaryota; kingdom Metazoa; phylum Arthropoda; class Insecta; order Lepidoptera; family Argyresthiidae; genus Argyresthia; species Argyresthia albistria. The sequence goes on from OY735281.1 coordinate 4,449,881, forward strand.
TTTGTACTAATACCACAGAAGAGATAATAACATTGCTCTTGTTCGGTTTTACTGCGGCACTTAATTGTGCATTCGTTCAAGAGTCAAGGCATAAATAAAATACTACGTTAGAATTGGCACTATATAATCTACCTCCTTCATACTTAAAGGAGGAAAACATCCTGTTTTTGTGCGTCATCATCAGGTTTAGTTATAATTCTAAATTAAGTCACTACACGGTGTAAATTAATTAACGCAAAATGAAAAACTGCTTTGTTGGGGACATCAATATATAAATATACCATAATATCGTACATAAATAAATAAGATTTATATATATTTTTAATTTTTTGTTTTTGTTTTTGATAAGTTAGTAACTAGAGCAGGTACTCAATCTGAGTTTAATTTTTATTTATTTTTTTTATTTCTTTCTGACACCACACACTGTTAACTCACAATAACTATGAATAGATCTAAACATTTATTTAATACATATTTATTTTCTTATACTTACAGTCTTTCTGTGAGAAGAACAATGCTCTGCCGTCATACAGTCTCGCACTAGTACGGAGAGCACTAATCTACTCACCAAAACTCACAAAGTACACAAGTACCTATTTGTTTTGCTATGTAAGAATGTTTATGAGCTACTGCAACCTACCCAAATGTTCCTATAAGTTATTGTTATCTTCTTGTTCTTGTGTGTGAAATAAATTTCATTTCATTTCAAATTTCATTTCATTTCATCATTCTGAGCAACATTAATTATGAAACGTAGGAAAGGCCGCGTTCCTCCAAGTATGAAACCGATTTGAAAAATAAAGTTGCTCTGATCAAATCGGTTTCATAATGAAAATTGCTCATAATGATGTCCCCAACAAAGCAGTTTTTTATTTTCCGGTAATTCATTTACACCTTATAATATACGTAGGTAGGTAAATAAACAATTTCGATAAAGTGTTATTTATAAATAGTATTAATTTTGTCCCATAGAACCAATTTTTAAGTTTTTCAACAAAATCGCATACTTATATTATTCTGGGAAATCGACTCCGTCGCTTCTAAATTGATGATTCGAAAGCTGCTTCATACAACTTGAACTAATGCAAATGTAAGTACCTTATTAATTCACACGAGCAATAATTTAAAGCGATTGTAACTTGAAAGGGATTTTTACCAGATATTATTTTGTTTCTTTTACATGTTTTAACACGCCCCTTCGCTAGAGGACAGAAGAGTCCTTTGACTTTGACAGTGGGTACCAAGACGTCAATTAATCTCTTTTGCAAGGGGATGAGAACTTGATTTCCCCTCATTAACCGACTTCCCAAAGGAGGAGGTTTACAATTCGTCCGGATGTTTGTTTTTTTTTATGTCTGTTCCCCGATTGCGCCGAGACGGATGGACCGATTTGGAAAATTATTTTTTTGTTTGAAAGGGTTTACCTTCCCATTGGTCCCATTGACACCAGGTCAGGATCTGATGATGGGATCCTGGAGAAATCGAGGGAACTCTTCAAATATTATAGGCAGACCTATAGTGATTTTTGTGTTTTTCATAATAACTCGTGCAAATGCACATGTAAGCATAATATTGTGATGCGGAACTGCTGATGAAGACCACATATGGCCACCAGATCTGCTCAATACTAGGTACAAATACAATGCGTGGCTGACGGGCAGGCAACGCATAGCCTAAACCGGTGGACCTAGAGCCATGAAACTTTGTACAGGGGTTCCTTAGTAGCGTGGGGTAGCACTGATGTGGGATTTGACAAAAATAATTCCCCAAGGGGGGGGGGGGGGGGGATAAGGGGTTACAGTTTGTATTAAACTCAATCTAATCAAATAGGGTTTGTGGAAGTTGGTTTTTTCTAAAGTTTACTTTTTGTTTCAATTATAATGTCATTTTTTTCCTTTTCGGCCAGGAGAACGACAATCTCTTGAGTGAATGGGTAGGGATTTTTCTAGATTTTAGAAATAGAATATAGTAGCTACGGGCTTTGTCGCCAGTATAGCTAGAGCTAGCTACAGTTCATCATAATTTTGCTTATCGTTTTCCTGGTTTTGTGGTTATGAAACCCTACGGTTAATAATATAAGTTATTACCTATCACCGGAGCTGGATTTAATTTCGTGTTTGAAATTAGCATGATTCCGTCATTCTGGTATTTCTGTACGATCACACAAAAACTTGATAGAAATTAATTAAGTCATTATCTTCCTGAGTCCCGGGAGGGAATTTTCCGAATTTCTTCTTAATTATTTTATAATTTATTGGATGTCCTAAATTAGGGACAGAATCAGTACCTACCCCGGGAATCAGGAGGTCAAGGTCTGGGGGGCAATTCTGGCGCTAGCTAGATCATGTCCATGGTCGAAATATCGATTTTGAGATACCGAAATCTCTATCAAAAACAAGAAAAAGCTATCCCCCGATTCTCGCGCTATTGAGATCATCGGTTTTGATACCGCCTAAATCCGGCGAAAACGATCTCGATTTATATTTACTTCGATCGAAAACGGGTCGAGATATCTCGGTTGGTCGAAAGGCTAGTAGTAAGAATAGCTTTTTCTTGTTTTGATAGAGATTTCGGTATCTCAAACATAATCGATATTTCGACCATGGACATGATGTCGCTACTGCCAGAATTGCCCCGCTGTTATGCTTTCGCCTACAAGACCCCAAATCTACTTACAAACGAATCGCATAGCAATTGCTATAGCGAAGGCGCTAAATACCGGTTTTGTTTTGTTTTGTTCTCACAACTACATAGTTAAAAATAGTCCAGTATTGAGGTCAATTAAAGTAATTTGTGAATCAGAGTTGTCGTTCATTTGACTTTTTTGTTAACGATAATTACCGATACGAACTTTATTTCGGGCTATCAAATCCATTAGTTTTTAGGGTACCGTACCCGAAGGGTGCCAAACGGGACCGACAACTAAGGCTCCGCTGTCCGTCTGTCCGTCCGTCAGCGGGTCCTAGAGCAAGAACCGTAATCGCTAGGAAGTTGAAATTTTCACAGAATGTGTATTTATATCTGTTTCCGCGACAACAACAAATACTGAAATACGAGAGATATTACAAATTAAAGGGGGTCCCTATACAAGATACTTGTTTTGATACACCCACGCATTTCAATATGATGGTATATTTCGCGTCAACCTACATCGTCGAGGTAGCTCAGCGGGTATGAAGTAGTAGGCTCCCAATCCGTACGTAGTGAGTTCAAATCACAGTGAGGGCATAATCTTTTAATTGTTTTGAGAGCTTAATTCTTATTATACGACAGTACCTTCGTGTGCGATTCCGACCCGCACTTGAACGATTTTTAAGTAAATAACAACTTTAAAATATAGTGCAAAAACCTCTAATTAGTAGCAATAACACTTTTGAACTTGCCTGTTCACTCGTGAGGTGACTCAAGTGAACCACGCACTAAGATAAGCTTGTGTTTGAATCATACATATCTCACATAAGTAGTGACCGGCACGGCAGTCTAACAGTTAGGTCCGTGTCGTATTATTTTAGTTTTAAAATGGCAATACTCGTTAAAGCTATTCTAAGTGTGCTCATAATGTCTATACTCGCAAAAACAGTTCTAAGTATAATGCTAGCTGTCCCAATAAAAGCAGGTGAAAAATGTGGCTTTACCAAACGACCGTTTCAGTATTCTCTACTGTCGTTTTCCAATGAAATTGCGGCTTTAGTATCTGAGCAATCCGGAAACCATTTTACCATTTCCCCATTATCGACATGGAGTCTATTACACCTTGTGTCCAAAGGAGCTGAGAACAAAACGTTAGATACTATGAAAAGTGTGCTACTGCTGCCTTCAGAAGAATGTGACACTCAACTGAGGAGGTGGAAAACAAGAACTTATCACAATACGAAAGCGGTAACCTTTAAAACAGCAGAGATGATGATAATAGACGAAAGACTAGAAGTTAAAAAGAAGTTCCGACGAGAAATCACACACTCTGAAACGGGACATATCGTAACCGCGTCGAGAAATTATACAGAAACAGCTAATTTTATAAACGCAAAAGTTGAAAATTTAACAAATGGCATAATCTTAGATGCTGTGACAGCAGACAGTTTGCAGGACAAGCCGTTAATACTAATGGACATCCTATATTTTAAAGGCGCTTGGAAAAGCTGTTTCGAAAAGGAATTCACAAGCGTTCAAAATTTCTATAACAGCTCAAGGAAGGTGATTGGTCAAGTTAACATGATGGTGTCAAAGAATCAGTTTAGAATGAAATATGTTAATGAGATAAACGCCAGGGTTTTAGAGATCCCTTACGCGTCAAATAAATTCTCTATGCTGATTATGCTGCCAAGACCGGATGTTGGATTAAAAGGTCTTCTGAAATCGCTTGAGGAGCTGGACAGACCAACACGAATCTTCGATTTGGGTGTAAAACGTGAACTTGTAGTCCAGTTGCCGAGGTTCAAAATCGACTTCAACATAGAATTAGAGAAGGTTCTATCCACGATGGGTTTATCAGACATTTTCAGTACCAGCGCTAACTTCAGCGGTATATCGGACATGTATATTAATATTGGAGGATTTTCACAAAAGACAAGTCTAGAAGTCACGGAAGAAGGTACTGTAGCTGCCGCAGTATCGACCGCTGAGTTTGAAGATAGAATGGGACCAGTGACATTTGTCGCGAACTCACCATTTCTCTACATGATTGTGGATAATTTTAGAAGAGTGCCGCTCATAGTTGGAGCGTATTCTAAGCCTAGTTTATACTAAGTAATCATATGTAGCGATGTGCTAAGTCAGCGACCTACATACATGAGAACGCGATACGGAAGCAGCAAACAGTCGTCGATACGTCACCGATTAAAGATAAACTGTGTACATACCATCATAGCCAACAAGGTATTACCATCAGATTTCTATCTCCTTGTGGTGACTTTATCACCAGAGGCCACTGTACCACTAACATCGATGTATTACGTCTTCAACTGGGTAAACAGTAACGGGATATGACGAATAGACGACCCGGTGTGGGCGGAAGGCGGATGGTACCTCGTTATTCTATGATTTACAAACGCGCGTGGGGATGACGTTAAATGAGTGAATTCCTAAAATCCTCACATTTCAATCAGTGAGGATTTCTGTAATAATTATATTCTTGTACCTATCGATATTTTCTTTTGTATACTTATTGAATAAAAAATTCCAAAATCGAGCCTATCATTTTATTATTCCAAGCAGATTAAACCGATGTTGTAGCTTCTTTATACGCCATTTCGATATTAGTCCCACAGAAAATGTACAATGTTACAGCCATCCGCACCAAATGTACGGACCTGTCTACGGTTTGTTTGTAACCGCCGCCGCGGGGCGCGTCTCAGCGCTGTCAACAGGCCAAAATCGGCATTTAGCGCTCTCGACATAGCTATTGCCATGCGATTCGCGTACAGAATCACGGCCCAGATCATCAGTAAAATACTTGTATATTTCTTCAACGTTTATGGCATGGGGTTAACCTATTTTGAACCCCAGGCTCCCACTGCTTCTTAAACTAATAACTTGAATAGTTTTACCCACATGTAAAGTGTTTTTGGGAGAAATAAATCAATATTTAGTCTATCATCATTGTTTATTTAACCGGCGGCCACTCCAGCTCCACGTTGGTCACGTCGAGCGCCAGTATGTCGGTGCGAGCGCGCACGGCGTCCGCCAGCCGCGGCCGCGTGCGCCCCAGCGCGCACGACGCCCACTCCTTGACGTACGTGCCGGCGGCGGTGCGCACGCGCACGGTGAACAGCTGCGGGTGGCCTGCGACAAACACGAGATACGATTAATGATTCGACACAATGGGCCATCATAGGCAATCTACAAGCACAGATACTATAATATTATACTAATACAGATAGACCACCTAGAACAAAATATGACACCGGCGTAAACTGAGATGCTACGGAAGCTTCTTTAGTTCGAGGCCATTATCGCTTGGTGCAGCACCATCGAACAATTGCAAATACCACGAGATGGCGCTAAGATATATAGGCTTTATTCTAAGATTAGTGCCACCTAGAGGTATGTTAACTGAAACCATGGCGTACAAAGTACAAATCTCACTCCTCACGCCATCTCTTTTTTACGAAGAGTTACTAATTCTAATTTGAATGGGATGAGGAGCACCCTGTGCTACAAGCCAGTCTAACGTCCACACAAGACCGAGATCTTTTGTTCTGGTTTTTTATAGGTTTTGAACGTTATCTCTATATGGGTAGGTTGAAAATCGTGGACTTTAAACAGACGGTTGTGTATAGCTCGCTGTCTAGTTTTGCGTGCCATCATGGGCCATAGGGTTAAGCACGGAACACAAAAAACAGTGGAAGCCGCATACGCCTCGATTACTATCAGAAACGATGTCGCCAACACTCACACTATCAAATCGTAAACTACAACGGAATCTTGTTGGCCGTAGCATTTCACTAAAAATGAGTTTATAAACCACTGCCAGTTAATGTATTTTAAGCCTTATGTCTGACTAATACTGTTCACTTTACATTGAACATGTTTGTTATTACGAGGTTCGGATACAAAACTAAAGGATACATACTACTTTCTGTCATCTAGCGTCGAGTAGTGGAAGTAGTTTAGCCACTCGACCCTAGATGGCAGCATTGAGCGCGCGTGGAAAGAAATGAGAAAATTATTAAAATTTTATTATTACAACTTACCGAGGATACGAAATGCCACCATCCGTGATATTTCTGGTGCGGCTAGCATTTTTTCATTCCAAAATGGAGCAATAAGGCATCTCTACCGCTTTTTTCTATTACTCGATTTTGAGATTTGCACAACTGTCACGCACAAATCACTGAGACGAACTACGGCAATTTATTATGGTCAACGACGCTTAATGATGGCACACTCGCCACGCCTACTTGACAGTTCCACTGTTTTTGTGTTCCGTGGGGTAAAGTCATCGCCGCAGCTTTAAACACTTTAAAGTTGGTATTAGCATGAGGCGAAGCGATGGACGCTCGGACACAATCAGCGCGGGGCCGAAACTGCCGTATTCATTCGAGTCATTTGATTAATGAACCATTAAACTGGTCCCAAATTCTAAACATACAAAATCCTTTACTTAGTTATCCTCAAAGGATCATTAAACGACTCCTGGTACACCAGGACTTTATTAGTGTATAGTGATTATTTCAGAAATCACACCACTTAAACAGGGAATTTAAAAAATCCCCACTTATTACACAGAAATCCTCACTAATTAAAATCCTCAATGACGTTTTAAATATCGTCAAGCGCGAAGAGTAGCGTAATTATGAGTATGTAAGTAAGTATGGCTATTAATACTGACCGGGCACGGCGGCGGCGTCCAACGCAAGTATGTCCCTCGTGCGCGTGCGCAGCGGGCGGCGGTGCAGCACGCGCGCCGGCGTGCGCTGCTGCAGGCGCACGCGGCACGACGCCGCCTCCTCCGCGGGCACGTTGGTGTACGAGTTGATGTTGGCGATGTCGGCTGGGGTCACTGTGATGGGAGCGTCGCCGTTTGTTGCCTCGTCCGCCTGTACAGAGATACATGCATAATATCACGCCTTTTTTCCCGGAAGAGGGGTAACTAATGACCTCCACTTGCTACGATCCTGGCATGCATCTCTCGCATTCATGATAACCAGGGATCGGATCAAAGGTGTGAATTTACCTAAAGTTTGTAGTCGGACATAACAAAGAGCAGTTACAACCCACTTGAGTTGAACCGGTTTGAATTTAACCTGTTAAATTTCGGGTTTTTGTCTAACCAGTTAATTTTTGTTTTTATTAGTTTTACATGTTCATTACATTTGAAACACCGAACTATAAACATTTTCAAACTGCTGATTCCCAAAAAAAATCATAACTTTTTTATTTTTCAATATTTCGTATAAATTACTGAGTATTGTATTTTACATTATTCAAGCGAGGTAAATAAAACATTCATACAGATTGTAATTGAAAGGTGCAGTCATTTTTTCAACTCAACTCAAGTGGTTGTAACTGCTCCTTGTCATGTCCGACTACAAACTTTAGGTAAATTCACACCTTCGATCCGATCCCTGATGATAACTGTCTCAAAACTTACACTTAGCAAATATTAAAACCTGTTTACCTTCTCCCTTTCCGAGTGTGTAAGTTTGATGCACAACGCTTCGTATGTCTTGCATTTAGTTTCCTCGCCTTGCTTCAGCTTGGTAAGGTCATCTCTGCAAGTTTAAGCAATACTTCTTATCATAATATACTATGTATAAGAAAATTGTACCTATTTTCCAATGGTGATTGAAAAAATCGTGAGGAAAACAGCCCATCTCCCTAGCGGCTACACCAGGTGAGAGTAAGTGCAACTGTAACTCTGCCGTCCCCAATGAGAAAACCGACGTTTATGTGCCATATTTACAGACTTATTATTGGATTATTCGAGAAATCCCCAGTTATTAATACGTAAGTCTAAAAATCCTCACTTATGTAAGTCCCCACTTGTAAAAAGGAAATTCTAAAAATCCCAACTATGAAACATAAATCCCCACTAATTAAAAATCCTTAATGACGCTTTTCATTATGTCAAGTGCGACGAGTAGTTGGTACTTACCTGGTGACCGAGACTAGTTGATTCACCCGCACCCGGCCGTCGCTTGATACCGCGTCGCACAGCGCTTCTAGTTCCCTTTCGTCCGGCTCGCGGCGCGGGTCACTGACCTGCAAGAAACAGTTGTCAATCACATGGGGTCACCGACCTGAAAGTTTCAAACTCTGATAGCGAAGACTTCCGTACCGTTATCTATAAAAAACTTTTGTTGTATGGGAGCCCCCCTTAAATATTAATTTAATTTTAATTTCATTATTCATTTTTTTAAGTAAATAATATACTCAATATATTGTGAACATTTTAAGCGTCTACATGCTACCATTATCAACATCGAGCAAAAATGAGCAAAAACATCACGTTTGTTGTATGAGAGCCCCCCTTAATATTAAATTATTATTTTTTATTTTTTTGTGTCAAAATAAGTCGTCTAATATTAGCCGACTTATTTTGATATCTTTTGGTTACACGATAATTGAACGACACCAATAAATAGATTTAAACTTTAAAATTAACTAGTACTGGAAAAAGAAACTGATGTTTAACCAATGTACTACTGAAATATTTTCGATTATTTACCTTATAATATGTACATGTTAAGAGTAACACAGTTGGTACAGTACAATTTATAATTTACCTATTATTAAACTTAGTTCCGGATTGCGCTCAGCCGTGGTGCGGCGGCGGGGCATGGTGCGGTGGGCAGGGGCGAAGCTGCTATTGCTAGCCGCATAGCTCTGTCCCTGTCCACCGTCCCATGTATTCCACGTCGCGCGCGCGGATGTGGGCAGTTCGGGGGTATAAGGAAAAAAAAAAAAAAAACTTTCGCACTCTTTCGTTCTCCACTACCGCATAAATTAAAAAGATTATATTAGGATATCCTATAATTGGCATTAATACTAAGTAAAATATTAACTCTGCGATAAATTAAGTAAATATATGCTGTTGGATACTAATAAACAAATACAAATACAAATAGCTTCTTAATTTATTACGGATCATCACTGAGTGATCACCACTGAGTTAGCGAATAAGGGGGTAGGTCGAGTTTAAAATGTCCTCCCTGTAGTCATTAGTCACCTCCACGGCGAAGGGTCGTCCTTGTCCGAGGCATCTCACGTCGACGTCCTCCCGCCCCGCCGACACGAACTTCAGTCGGTGCTCGATGTCCTCGGCCGAGAGCCTAAGCGATACAACATTGGGCAATTGCAACCTGGCTTGCAATCTGTAGCTACAACTTGTATTTATCTCTCTGTCTGTCTCCCTGTTCTGTCCTCCTCTAGAGGTTGCAAAACAACCTGCCTTCTTCGAGTTGCAGCGACAGATTGCAAGCCAGGTTGCATCGTGAGTAGAGCCCAAGGCAAAGGCTCAACTCAAGTGGTTGTAACAGCTCCATGTTATGTCTCACTGCAAACTTTAGGTAAATTCACACCTCAATTCCGATCCCTGGTAATCTTTGACGAGTGGGTGTATGTGTGCGTGTAATAGAGAAGATGGGAAGTGTAATGCTGCGTAAGGACAGTGTACGCGTAGCTTCTAGTACGGACATGGCGTTCCAGGACACGCGTAACCGACTACGCGTACCAATGTACGGGCAGTCCTAGGCAGCTTCAAGTTTGAATGTTTTAGTGTAGTGAGTAGGGAATGTGTGGTGTATTAATAGTGAGTACTCACTCGTAAAGCTTGGCAATAGGACCGAATATGATCTCCTGTACTGAAGACTCCATCATGCGTTTGCCGTCGAGCACCCACGGCGTCTGCGGCAGCGAGCGACTCAGCTTTATGTACCTGTGAATAAGGGCGGTAATTTCGCACATCGGAAACGATCGTGTAGCACAGATACTATAATATTATACTAAATTACTAATACAGATAGACCACCTAGAACAAAATATGACACCGGCGTAAACTGAGATGCTACGGAAGCTTCTTTAGTTCGAGGCCATTATCGCTTGGTGCAGCACCATCGAAAAATTGTAAATACCACGAGATGGCGCTAAGATACATAGGAATTATTCTAACATTAGCGCTACCTAGAAGTATGTTAACTGAAACCATGGCGTTTAAATTACAAATACCACTCCTCACGCCATCTCTTTTTTACGAAGGGTTACTAATTCTAATTTGTATGGGATGACCACCCTGTGGTAGTAGGTAACACATCTGACTGGATGGGTGTTCATTTCTGTGGTGTTTATTTCGGGTGCTTCCAATTTATCAGTACATTATTATGTAATATCTGGGAACCGGGCTTTGCTCGGCGGTTTTTGGTACAAACACAATAAAATATTTATATTCATCAGACTGCATTAACATCAATCAATATGCTGCTCTGTTTTTAAACAGCTGCAAACGAGAAGCAAACAGGCATTTTGTTCCCCTCATGCATGAGTCACTGTAGGCTGAAAGATTGAATATCTGTGGCTAAATCTCACGAGGGAAACAAAGTGCCTGTTTGCTTAAAGCAAGCAAGGAGGATGCATAGCAAATTATGAATTTAGATGCGACCTTATTTGAACGAAACTTTTTTCGACCGGTCGGCCCCTTGAATCCACCAATGGGCATCGTAACACCCATTTTTTTTATTCTATAAATCGAAAATATAGACAAATATAAGAAACTAATTTGAATATTTTTTGGTGTCATTATTTTTTTATTAATTATTTAAAATTTCTGAATTTTGTAAGTATGACGTCACCACTGGCATAATTAGGTAAGTTCCTTTGCATTCAATCATGCTTTTAAAAAGTAAAAATACGTTGACGTTTGACAAATGTCAACAAGAGTTAATATTTAAATAATAAGTCGTTGTTATCCGATGTCGGTAACGAGTTATAACATTTTAATTTCTAAAATTGCCAATAACCAAGAATTGAATTGAGTTTATTGATCCGTTAATGTAAGTATTTAAGTAAGTATTTAACAAAGAGACTAAAGAATCCTTACTTCCAAGTGATCTTCACAGCAATACTGTGTGTACACCTTGAAATATTCCGCCTTAGCTTGACGACACCATTTTTGACGCAAATCTTCTCGAATGCGTACAAACAGTTTAGTTGGGCTATTTTTCGAATTGTTTTTGCAGTTTGGAACGAAGCACTCTCTAGATCCCATGATTATTTTAGTATTATTCGGATGTTTATTTGTTGCGATGCGAAGGTTATTTTCAGCGGTTATTTCTCTGTTTGACACTTTTGATTTGACAGTTGTTGTTGTTGACAAATGTATTTTTTTTAATATTTGTAGGCAATGGAACTACCGCATTAGAGCCAACGATGACGTATTTGAAAGAAAATGAAATTAACAGTTTTTGCGATAAATATTAATAATCCGTTTTAATTTTATTTATTTAAACCCCTTATAGTAATCAGTATCCCTATTCCTCTAAATGGTTTTCACTTTACGACAATCGATGCCTCCCTGATCAATGCCCATTAGGGATTTCCGACATCAATGTTTCAAATCGAAAATCGATCAATTCGAATGGATAAATGTGCAGAAATTCCAAAAAAATATTGGAGCCATTCATCCAGGGCCACGTGTCACAGCAACTCGTCTCAAAACGCGTTGACAAGCCAAAACTGGCATTTTGCGCCATCGCTATTGCTCGCGGCGCAGTCGGCGTGGCACGCTCACCTGCCCGCCAGGTAGAGCGGCGCGTGCGCACAGGTGACGCTGACGCACGTGACCGGCGCACGCGCACACGGGAGCGTGTCCGGCCACTCCTTGCGCAGAGACTCCAGCGTCGCGTCCTCTAGGGCCTGCAATATCAAACGGCGGATTTGTAGGTAGATGCAGTTGTAGGTAGATGCAGTTGTAGGTAGATGCAGTTGTAGGTAGATGCAGTTGTAGGTAGATGCAGTAGTAGGTAGATGCAGTTGTAGGTAGATGCAGTTGTAGGTAGATGCAGTTGTAGGTAGATGCAGTTGTAGGTAGATGCAGTTGTAGGTAGATGCAGTAGTAGGTAGATGCAGTTGTAGGTAGATGCAGTTGTAGGTAGATGCAGTTGTAGGTAGATGCAGTTGTAGGTAGATGCAGTTGTAGGTAGATGCAGTTGTAGGTAGATGCAGTTGTAGGTAGATGCAGTTGCAGGTAGATGCAGTTGTAGGTAGATGCAGTTGTAGGTAGATGCAGTTGTAGGTAGATGCAGTTGTAGGTAGATGCAGTAGTAGGTAGATGCAGTTGTAGGTAGATGCAGTTGTAGGTAGATGCAGTAGTAGGTAGATGCAGTTGTAGGTAGATGCAGTTGTAGGTAGATGCAGTTGTAGGTAGATGCAGTTGTAGGTAGATGCAGTTGTAGGTAGATGCAGTTGCAGGTAGATGCAGTTGTAGGTAGATGCAGTTGTAGGTAGATGCAGTTGTAGGTAGATGCAGTTGTAGGTAGATGCAGTTGTAGGTAGATGCAGTTGTAGGTAGATGCAGTTGCAGGTAGATGCAGTTGTAGGTAGATGCAGTTGTAGGTAGATGCAGTTGTAGGTAGATGCAGTTGTAGGTAGATGCAGTAGTAGGTAGATGCAGTTGTAGGTAGATGCAGTTGTAGGTAGATGCAGTAGTAGGTAGATGCAGTTGTAGGTAGATGCAGTTGTAGGTAGATGCAGTTGTAGGTAGATGCAGTAGTAGGTAGATGCAGTTGTAGGTAGATGCAGTTGTAGGTAGATGCAGTTGTAGGTAGATGCAGTTGTAGGTAGATGCAGTTGTAGGTAGATGCAGTAGTAGGTAGATGCAGTTGTAGGTAGATGCAGTTGTAGGTAGATGCAGTTGTAGGTAGATGCAGTTGTAGGTAGATGCAGTTGTAGGTAGATGCAGTTGCAGGTAGATGCAGTTGTAGGTAGATGCAGTTGTAGGTAGATGCAGTTGTAGGTAGATGCAGTTGTAGGTAGATGCAGTTGTAGGTAGATGCAGTTGTAGGTAGATGCAGTTGCAGGTAGATGCAGTTGTAGGTAGATGCAGTTGTAGGTAGATGCAGTTGTAGGTAGATGCAGTTGCAGGTAGATGCAGTTGTAGGTAGATGCAGTTGTAGGTAGATGCAGTTGTAGGTAGATGCAGTTGCAGGTAGATGCAGTTGTAGGTAGATGCAGTTGTAGGTAGATGCAGTTGTAGGTAGATGCAGTTGCAGGTAGATGCAGTTGTAGGTAGATGCAGTTGTAGGTAGATGCAGTTGTAGGTAGATGCAGTTGCAGGTAGATGCAGTTGCAGGTAGATGCAGTTGTAGGTAGATGCAGTTGTATGTAGATGCAGTTGCAGGTAGATGCAGTTGTAGGTAGATGCAGTTGCAGGTAGATGCAGTTGTAGGTAGATGCAGTTGCAGGTAGATGCAGTTGTAGGTAGATGCAGTTGCAGGTAGATGCAGTTGTAGGTAGATGCAGTTGTAGGTAGATGCAGTTGCAGGTAGATGCAGTTGTAGGTAGATGCAGTTGCAGGTAGATGCAGTTGTAGGTAGATGCAGTTGCAGGTAGATGCAGTTGTAGGTAGATGCAGTTGTAGGTAGATGCAGTTGCAGGTAGATGCAGTTGTAGGTAGATGCAGTTGCAGGTAGATGCAGTTGTAGGTAGATGCAGTTGTAACACAGAGAAAGTATAAATACAGTGACTCATCGGTTGGTCAGTAAATCGACATTTGAAGAATTTTATAATGTGTCATTTCTTGCTACAGTGCCACCAACATAGCTGTTCAGTTGATAGCGTCGCTAGTGTCATAGTAGTCTTCGTAATGGCGGACGTAGTTGACCGAGCGAGCGAAGCGTTTCAGGATTGGCCAAAAATGCTTTCGTATGTTTGTTTGTTTGTTCTCCTCTACAGGGCGCATTTCTCAACCGATTCGCGTGAAATTTTGTGAGTAGGTTAAACAATTAAATATAATTTTTTTGTCGAGCCAGTTATTGGATTTTTTTCAAAATGGCGGAGATATGGGGTTTTAAAATGTAATAAAATCGCTACAACCCAAACGGCTCGGTAGATATTAACAAATGAGGTGCCGTTGGATTTGTAAAGACCATTAGAGTGAAACAGACTATATAATTTTAGTAAAAGTCAATAGGTTGTATTTTAGATCGCAAAATGTAATTTACAAAGTTATTGGTGCGGCTACTTTCATACTGCATGTACGTAACCAGGTACATTCATAAGTTTGTATGTGTTATTGAAGTTAGCAGTTCAGCTTTCCCACCGACATACTCGCGAGGTCTACAGCTCACAGAGCCACTAGTATAATATGTACGAGTATTTTCTTTGATGGCGGATGACAAGGCCGTAGTTCTAATATTTCCCACCTGAACAGCTAAGTTGGTGGCGCTATAATTCAGACCCGAATGAATTATATGAGCGGAGTATACGAGTGTAAAAATATAAGTGGTGTATTTGAGTGGATTATATTAATAAGGGGGTTGGAGTGTATGAGTGGAGTACCTATATGAGTGGAATATTTTAGTCAAGTCTGTGAGTGTAGTAAATCAGTACCTGTTCGACGGAGCGCCTTGTGAACTCGACGGCGAAGCGGCGCTGTCGGCTCCTCTCACGGAACAGAGCCGGCGAGATGCGCTTCAGTGGCTCCAGCTCCTGACGAACACACAGAGTCAAAGTGAAAATCAAAGTCGAACTCTACGGTGAAGCGGCGCCGTCGGCTCCTCTCACGGAACAGAGCCGGCGAGATGCGCTTCAGTGGCTCCAGCTCCTGACGAACACACAGAGTCAAAGTGAAAGTCAAAGTCAAACTCTACGGTGAAGCGGCGCTGTCGACTCCCCTCGCGGAACAGAGCCGGCGAGATGCGCTTCAGTGGCTCCAGCTCCTGACGAACATACAGAGTCAAAGTGAAAGTCAAATCAAAGTGACTCACGTCGGCGTCGTCAGGGTACTCCATGTTGAAGGTGATCAGCAGCGGGGATATCGCGCCGGAGTCCTGAGTCTTGTTGATCTCGCCGGACAATCTCGCTCCGAAACTCCACTTCCAGGCCTCTTTTAGGGCGGGGATGATGTCTGGAACACGTCATCAATAGTCATCATCATCATCAATTAGCAAATAACTGTAATCTGTAAACTCTCAATGGGTCAGGACTCCACGAGACTGGTTATACAAGGTGTAAATGAATTAACGCAAAATGAGAAACTACGGGTAGAGATATCTCGGTTGGTCGAAAGGCTAGTCGTAAGAATAGCTTTTTCTTGTGTTTGATAGAGATTTTGGATCTCAAAATCGATATTTCGACCATGGACATGATCTCGCTAGCGCCAGAATTGCCCCCTGATGATGGAGCCAGAGGGTGGTAAACGGAACCCTGTGATTCTTAATTGTAAACTCATCGACTTTGGGCTCATTTGATTCGTCTTGATAAGACTCTTTATCTCGAAGGGTGTTTTTATTTTTTGAAGATCGATAATTATTAAATGCATCGCTACACTCAGAATTACAGGTCAGCCACTCTGTGGGTTGCACTCACTGGTGTTGTACTCCGGAAACTTGTCCACGAGTAGTAGTGTGATGGCTTTCTCTCTAAGCAGCGTCGCGATGGGAGCGGACAGTGCGCAGGCGAACGTGGGGCACTCGTAGCTGAAACGTTAATAATTAAATAGCGATGCGCAAAATTTCGGTTTGTTTGTAGCCGGTGCGTCGTCACGGCCACCATCGACAAGCTTAAACCGGCGTTTTAGCGACTCACTATAGCTATCTCCATGCCATTCCTGTACGTGACTCGCGGCCCTGAGGCCGGTTTTTTTTATGTATTTGGCCAACTTGCGATCAGTTTTGCAACCATGAGCAGTTTTTATGAAGGTTTATGGCGCTTTGGGCATTCCATTCCACTGTTTGGTAGCCCTTCTTCTTCTTGGTGCTTTTTGGGTTATCTACATATTGTCCCAAACATGTTTTCTCTTCAATCTCTTTTGGCAGGGAATATCACTGAGTGTCGAAGCCAGCTGGTTTTGATGATGGTCGATCCTATCTCTGTAGGTTCTGGTCATTTGTGACACCCGGCATTTGCAAGTAGTCATGAACTTCATCATTTCTTGTGAACCAAGGTGCATTTACTATTGACTTCAAGGCTGAATTTTGGAAGCGTTGTAATCGAAATCGCGCGACGATAGCGCAGAATGCCGGTTATCTTGTCGACGGCGCCACGACGTTCTGCGCGCTGGCTACAAACAAACCTGTACGATATTTAGCGTCCTTGCTACAGCTATTGGCATGCGATTTGCGTACAGAACCCGGCCGAAACTTGCAGCAAAAATATGTTTGTTACAAGAGAGTCCTTTTTCTTATGAGGGTAGAAATATTTTTTCCTGCACAATAAAAATTACCCACTGATGAGATGTTTAGGATTCAATCACTCAATGTATAAACTGTTGAGGCATTCACCGTTTCTTCTCCAGCACGTCCCTGATCTGCTGGAAGCACTCTCCCCAGGTCTGCGGCTGCAGCACTCCGAGGCAGCTGACGCAGACCGCCCACCGCCTCTTCTTGCACTCCGGGCTGCCATTGAGGTGGTCGCTGTCCAAGCCGTTTGTGGACCTTGGAATGTGAAATGTTGCAATTTTTGCATTTGTTTCTATGTGTAGTAAGTTGTACAAACACTACATTTGGTGACTTATTAGTGAAAGGGCAAATAAAGTGCCCGCAATGAACAGAACACAAAGTATGTTTCTACATGTAGTAACTCATCTAGAATGTTTGTCAAAAGTTGTTATTTTAAAAAAATATGATAGGTTAAAAAGCAATTTCAAAGGAATGGCAACCAGCCAAGAAATTCCAAATCAATCTACAGTTTCTTCATTTTTCTTTATTTTTTTATTAGTTCTTTAATTATTTCTCTGATTTACCTTTTGAGGGTAGCTTCAGGGTCCTTAATTTCTTGTACTTTTTCAGTGTCTTCTGTGTTGTTTGTTGATGAACATGCTGCTTTTTCATCATCGTTGGGTTGAGCCACATCTTGGTACTGAAAAACATGATGATTATTTATTGGTAACTCTTTCACATGCTCTATTGGCCGGAAAAAAATATGTTTGAAACCAAGACTAGGGCAAAGTATGTTTACTTCCTCCCCACAATGGAATATTCAGTACTCTAGGTGATTTCTGTTGTTTAAAATGTAGCGCCCAAACTGTCCCCAATCCATAAGGGTGGGATTGTTAGGTTGACTGGCTAGGAAGGCAGACAAAAGGTTAATTATTTTAGTATTATGAACTAGCAAAATGTCCCCGATTTTGTTTCTTAAAACCTACACACTGTACTACTAATGTGATTGCGTAGACTCCTAGAGCGTCAGAAACTTTGAATTTTCAAAATGTGAATACTTACGATACGAGTATTGAGTATAGGAGAGTTTGATAGGTTATACCGGTTTTATTGAAATAGATATTGCTGCAAGGTATAACAATAATTCGGCCAATATCATGTGAGTACAACACAACAATAGTCAACTTCTTTGATGTTATTCAAACGAGGAATTATGTAAAAACACAATAAATTTACTCACTTTTGCCGCGTATTCATCGCATTTTTCGTAAGCATCTGGGTTCTTCACACCTAAATATCGGAGGCAGCAACCATTACAGCATCCTATTTGTTTCAGGTATGCGAAAATGGCTTTATCATTCATTATTTTGGTGTTTTTCAAAACTAATCCGAGAATTTACGATAACAACAATCAACATGCGTGCAACTAGGGACACGAAAAAAAGATCGATTCCTAGGCGGAATCGATTCTTCTCTTCCGATGCCAAGTACTTTTGGCATCGATACTTTTTTTTCGATTCTTTACCGATATGAGTACTTTATAGTTAGTATCGATTCTAGTCTATGACTAACAACATGACGGAACTAAAATCCAATCCAACCGCGCCCCACAACCTGCCAGAAAAATATTTAATTGATGTCAATAAATTGATAGGTGATAGATAAGTTCTTGGCTGTGAATTTAAAATTATGCCTGTGAAAAAGTGTAATTATACACAGTGAATATTAAGACACTCGCCGAAACCTTTTTGGTGTAGACCATCGACACTATCGAGTTGTGGCACAATTTTCCAAATCGGGTGAAAAAAACCCGAAAACTCGAGTTCTTTCTTAGAAAACTAGAAAATTGAATAAACTTTTACCTAAAAGTTGACTCAATTTTCGAGTTTTTTTTAACCCGATTTGGAAAATTGTGGAACCACTCGAAAGTTTCGATGGTCTACACCAACCAGGTTTCGGCTTCAGAGTGTCTTAAAATTCACGGTGTATATATTGTTAATGTTATTTAAAAAATAAATTTAATTGCATGATTGATTTATTTCTTGTCTTGTTTTATTTCAAAATATATAAAGTATGAAGATTTACGTAAAAGTTTGTCATTTTCCAGACCATTCAGCTGTTTATTTTTTTCTACGTAAAAGTACTCGATACCTAGAAGTATCGATACTTTTGATACAGATACCGATACCGTATCGATACTTTTTTTTCGATACATCATATGAGTACAGTATCGATACTTTTGTTTCGATACCGTGTCCCTACGTGCAACAAACAAACAAGCAAGAAAGAACCACAGAACACAATTACTCTGACGAGGAAAGAAATGACAGATATAGGCGATTTTCTGTTAGCTAAAAATAGTTCTGAAAGCTGCCGACAGATGGCTTTGTATAGACATGAATTCATATCAGTGTGACACAGCCAGTTGTCGTCACAGAGTAAGTAATTTTTAACCGATCTTGACTTAAACGCAGCCCATAGACTGTCTGCCGTGTGTGTCTACCATAGAGCAACCAACGTTCTTGTCTTGTCATTCCGTCCGTTAACCATTTCGTGAATACATAACAGTAGTATTTGTATCGCGTTCCACATGTATGTTCATTACACGACCACAGATTATGTTCTTCGGTTGATATTATTTGGACTGGCAACTTTTCTTCACTCATGTCTGGCCTATGACATCTAGTGACGAATTTGGAACTACTGAAGTTGTTTTTTTTTAAATCTCCCATAATGGCCCTGTTCCGATTCATGCTGTACATACGAATGAAATGTACCCTTGATAAACCTCAGTGGTTTTTAGAGTACCTCTTCCACATGTAATGTTATTAAAATTATTAAATAAATAAATACCTAACCTACAATGTATGGTTTTAATTTAACGCGCTCTTCGATGCAAGAATCTGCAAGGTAAGAATCACCCGAAACATCGATCGATGGTGGCGTAGCTGTTTTTCTGCTAGGTATAATCTTGCTCAGCAATGAAACTCTATCTTGGCTCTCGGCTCGGGCATAAAATGGACTAGAAAAAGTAAAGTGTACCCACGAAAAACCGACAGGGATGATGTTCGGAATTTTGCTTCTGAGACATCCGAGACCCGAGGTCCAGCTGGTCCGATTTTCGAATCAACTTATTCTTTCCCATTGGTTCGATTCTAGATTCTAATTTAGAAATAGATACCAAAAGGCCGCGTCTATAAAAAGGCGAGACAATAACTGTGAATATGATACGCGCGAAATATGAATAAAAATAAATTAAGACTCGATTTTTTTAATTTCTTATTGCAAAAACAAGCAAACACACACCAGCACAAGAAGTGATGATGCTTGCATTATACCTAATATTCATTATTACCAAATACAAATAGGTGTTTGTGGTATACAAAATAATATTTGATTCAATAATGCAATTATCAACAATAAAACATAATTTAAACATAAAATTTAGTCAATCATAAGCATGGCTTTCGCGATAGAGCCAGATTTTAGATCTTCAAGAGCTTTCTGATACTCCGACAACTTGTACGTTTGAACACCGAGCTTTTTGTAGTCCAGGTATCTAAAACAACAAAATGTTATTATTTATCTACCTTCTATCTATTACAATTTAGTGATCTAACAATTGTTGTTACAATTGTGTTGTTACAATTTAGTGATCTAATTTTTTAACACTGTTTTGCATAAGTTTAACTTCTGGTGACCTTCTATGACATTTTACCCCGCTCCAAATCTAAGGGAAGAGGGAGAGGCTGAAAATCAGCGCTACACAGAGTCCTGGCTCTGTGTCAGCAAGAGCTGAGCCACTTCCTATTGCCTCAGCAAAATTATTCAATGTAAAATTAGTTACTATCCTTGTATTTTCTTGGCAATAAACGTTTATTATGATTATGATTACAATCTAGCAGCATATTTTTTTCGGAACAAGCTAACTACCCTGAATATTAATCAGTCATAATTTATGACACCATTTTCTACAGGTACCTAGCATGCTGTCATGATTTTAACATGAGGGGACCTAGTGACACATTTTCAAAATGCCCAGATGACATGCTATGATGTATGTCACTCATTGAGTGATGACGTCACACCAACCTCCTGCCCATAGCGCTCAGCCAGCCGATCGCAGTGGGGAAACTGAACGGGTTCACTTTTACACCCAGAATTGTCAACTCCTTGTCAAATATCTCGAATGGAGCTAGTCTGAAAAAAGATAATTCTATTATATAAAATGAAAAATCGGTCAAGCACTAATGAGGACTCACACTAGACTTCCGTAAAACCGCACTTGAAAAAAACTAAAAAGAAAAACTTGTATCAGGACCCCTTTTCTTAAAACTAAGGGGTCAAAAATTAAAAAGGTTGTTCAATATTTGTGGCTGTTGCGGCAACAGAAATAGACACCAACACATTCTTTTAACTTCTACCTCCTACCGTTCATTAGATGATGGACAAACGGACAGTCAGATGGACAGTTGGGGCTTAGTAATAGGATTAATAGGGTTCTGTTTGGCACTCTTTGGATACAGATGATATTAAAAGTAGTACGTACGCTGCCCGTTGCGTCGGTGGTGAACATCCAAACACAACATACTTTCCGCCGGCGCTCAGGTAGTTACAACTTAGCTCCATCACCTTGCTCACTCCTGTAAGGTAGAATAAGTCGCTGGTTCAAATTCCGATCGAGGAACCATAAGTAAAAAAGTAAACTGGACTGTTTGATAAAGATAAAAATACTGTATGATAAAGATAAAAAAAAATGATTTTGTTTCATTAAAAATGGCGCGCCATAATTGTACTGTTTGACCTAACTAGGTCTCTCCCACAGACCATAGGTTCCATTTGACCACCCCAGTGGTAGTGCAGTGACTTAGTGACACTACGCTTGTTTATTTATAAATGAAAGTCAGCGTTTGTAACGACTGGTGTTACCTGTACAATCAATAATGACGTCATATTCTTTCTTTTCCTTCTCCAAAACATCAGGAGTTATCAGTCTGAACCCGGTTTCTGAAAAAAATATAAACAAATAATTAAAAAAGTGAACCTTTTTATGAGTATGATTATTTTTATATTATTGTAATTTTTAACTGGTAGCGTGTGTTAACATAATTTTGGACAGCTATCAATATTTCAACAGGTACAACTTAAGACAAGGCTGTATTGTCTAGAAACCTTTCCCTGCCTGACAAGGCGAACGAAATGATCCAAAAAATAATAATTTCAACAAAGTCAAAAAATAATTATTAACCATAAAATCATACAGATTGCTTAGGCAACAGGTGGCTAACCTAGATTCTTTACTAGCTCCAGCCTGGTCTTGTTGAGTTCTGACACTGTGACGTCACGATGTCCTGTGTGGTGCAGAATCGTAAGCCAGAGGTTTCCTGAAAGCATTACCATTCATCACTGGATGATGGACTAGACCCCTGTCATGCAAAATAAAGTAAGATACCCCAGTATTATAACTGGCTAAAAGTGGGCACAGTTGTGATTTGCCACACCGTATGGAAAAAGATGTGACTCAATGTATTTTTATCTTTTTGTTTCCAGTGAAAATAGATAGGCGCTGTAGCTGTGCTGTAGCTCTATTTACCCCTTTGTGGAATTGAAGTAAGATGTTTTTACAGAAAAATTATACCTTTGAAACACTTTGAAAATCTCTAATTGGCTCAATTTCTCCATTATGTACCATAATACAGTACTGTATCTTATTGACTGCAAATCCTGTGCAATAAGTAAATAAAATTAATAATATGAAAATGATAGCTACCTACTGATATTGTTAATAAGAGTTTTACTTGATTTCTTATATATGTCGGCGGCCGATCATAGAATCGGCACATCATGATATGCCTCGCCATTTCATGATATGCCCAAGCCATTACTGGGCACATCATGTTATGGCGGGTATTAACGAAAACATGTCTTTTTAAAACATTTTTATTCAGCACTACGTGTTTTTTTTTGTGTTATACATGTAAAACGAACACAAAGACTATTCGGGGGCTTCGCTGCGCTGACCCCCTTTAGTCTTCACCTAAGCTACCGGCCTACCGCAGTGTTTGCCTTAGGAGATTTCATCGTTTCATGATATTTCACGTTTGGGCACATCATGGTCTGCCCAATTCTACAATCAGCCGCTGACATATATGTAGATGGTTGTTTACAAACCTATGATCCCAGCACCGACGACGAGTATCTTATCTCCAACGGATAAGGGCGAAGCTCGGTCGTATCCGTGAGATACGCAAGAGTACGGCTCGCATAGACCGCCTGGAGGCATAACATAAATTATGTTTAACCCCTTCACTCGCAGAAGCACACCACTCGAACGAACGAACAATGGCGAACTATTGTTTTATAAAATTTGTCGGCGAACCAGTTAAAACATCAATTAAAAATATGTAAAAGTTAAAATAAGTATACCAGTGCCAATTGGACACACACATGAAGGATTTTTTTTAAGCCCCCTGATGGACAGATTGACGGACAGAAGAGGTGCTAAGAGGTTCGTTCCCGTTTGGCACGAAACCCTACGAATTCAAAAGTGATGGAAATTGAACTTATATAATTATGTATGCGTACTATAATACTCATGTATAACATAGGTAGGTACTTAGGTACTTATGAAAAACTGCAATAAACCCCGAATTATTACTATAAACCCCATTCTATTACAACACATAGGTATCTACTACCATTTACAGAAAACCGTCCACCCGTTTGACCGCCATCGCTAGAGGTCCGCTAACAGATATATGTAGGTAGGGTACAAACAGTACGACCGAACCACAGAAGAGATAATAGTACTCCGTACAGAACGGCCACTCCCTTCCCCGCGCTGATTCAGATACCGCACCCCACCCCTGGCGTCAAAGGATTGGTTAAAGAATCAATAGACAGGGCTGGACGCCTGACGAGTGACGACGCGTATACTTAATATCGCTGCATTTGCCGCGCCACCAGCCCTAGCAAAGTTTACGCACACATTTGCACGTATAATACAAACATCATTTGGTTATGTAGTAGTAGTAGGTGATTATTTTACGAGTGTTCTATGGAGTGTCCGAGGTGTGACCGAACGCCAGATATTTAAAAAAATAACATCCCCTTTTTAAAACTAAAGTCAAAGTCAAAGTCATTTTTAGGGTTCCGTACCCGAAGGGTGCCAAACGGGACCCTATTACTGAGACTTCGCTGTCCGTCTGTCCGTCCGTCCGTCCGTCCGTCCGTCCGTCCGTCCGTCCGTCCGTCTGTCACCAGGCTGTATCTCATGAACCGTGGTAGCTAGACAGTTGAAATTTTCACAGATGATGTATTTCTGTTGCCGCTATAACAACAAATACTAAAAATCAAAAGAAATTTAATATTAAGGGGGGCTCCCATACAACAAACGTGATTTTTTTGCTCATTTTTGCTCGATATTGATAATGGTAGCAGGTAGACGCTTAAAATGTTCACAATATATTGAGTATATTATTTACTTAAAAAATAAATAATTAAATTAAAATTAAATTAATATTTAGGGGGGGCTCCCATACATTTTTTTTGCGGTTTTTATAGATAATGGCACGGAACCCTTCGTGCGCGAGTCCGACTCGCACTTGGCTGGTTTTTTATTAACCATAAAATCATACACTTTGCTTAGTCAACGTCAATATAATATTAATATTTTTGTATACTACCGCCCCCGTTCGGAAGTTAAAAACTTACTTACCCTGTTCCAAAGTGACGTGGTCAGGCAACAAAAACACCTGGTCCTCCGGAGCCCTACAGTACTGCGCCCAGCCACCGTCGGCGAAGACCCCCAGGTTGCACTTGTTTGGAGTCGCACAGAACTGGTACTTGCCCTTGTGGCATTTGTCGCACAAGTTGCACGGCCTGCAGATATTTTGTGCTAAATTGGTAATATTGTTCAGAAAAAAATAATCTTTTTTAAATAATTCAGAGACAAAAGTTCTACTAGTTCAACTAGTCGGACCAGTTGGACTCAAGGGAATAAAAAGTATTTTTAATTTAAATAACGAACACAACATAACAGCGTCACGCCTTTTCTCATACGGGGTGGCAGAGGCACTATTAAATTAAATTCTATAAATACACGTTGACACAACAGCAGGTACTAGGTAGGTAATGCTTTTCTTTCTTGATGTATTAAGGTTAGTTAATCTGCTTAAAATACCGGCATCCACGAAACAGGCTAGGCCTAGTTTGGGAACCACTGTTTGACAATGTTATTTTTGAATTATTATTTTTTTACTTAGACTGCTATTCCAGGTTATCTTTACCTGTTAGGGTCAACGACGACCTTCTGTCCCTTCCTGAACCTGCTCTTGGTGCCCGTCTCGTGCACTGTGCCGCTGAACTCGTGCCCTAGAGGGAAGGGCCGTGAGTCTAGGGCTGGGAACTCGCCCTGGGGACAGATAAAGGAATAACCTAACTAAGGTGGCCTCTGGGGCTCTTCCACAAATTAGGTGGGTTTAGTCCAGAAATCCACTTCACAGGGAATACCCGCAGGATATTTGTAGAATAAGCCTGTCTGGCATGATAATATTACACAGTGAGCATTGGGAATATTGGGATTCAAATTAGTTTTATTCGCTTGGGAAGAAAACATTCTGGAAAACAGTTAATTTTTAACTACTACTTTACCTTTTTTTAGTATGCCGGCTGGAGGACCTACCTGTATAATATGAAGGTCAGTGCCACAGACCCCGGAATACGCAACTTTGACGATGACGTCATTGTCGTTGACCAACTTCGGCAGCGGCCAGTCTTTGTGGTACGTCAACGACTTCTTTTTTCCGTCGAAAATTATTGCTTCCATGTTTAGCTAGGTGCTGTAAACAAACATAGGGTAAGTGCGGACAATGTTAGGTGAGTGGCCGAGTAAACCTAGGCTTAGCCGGCTAATGTTAGTTGTTACGCTTACGGCTAATGTTAGACAACGGCTAATGTTAATTAGTATTAATAATAATAGTGGTATGTCTGGGCGAAGTGGTGGGTCAGGGCAGATGAAGGATAAAGTTAAGTTGCCCCTTTATTTTTGTGTTAGGTTGAAATGTAAGAACAACATAACATAGCGTCACGCCTTTTCCACAATTTTCCACCGTGACATAACTACCTATTTGTCACGGTAAGCTTTATTGAACGGAGAATTGTCGCGTCGCGACATGCGACAATTTGACAGGCCGAGATATGTCGGCCTATCAGCTTTATTGAACAGGGAGCCGATCCGACCGACTACACTTTTCTACCTCTTCCTTCACTCTTCGCTACGTTGAGTAGTAGGTATTCTTATATCTTACGTTAGATAGAACAAGGTAAAGTTTATAATTATAGATGCAAATTGCCGGACAAATCGCAATATTGCCAGCAAACGGCAGATCAGTAATTTTAATTCTATTAATTCGTCACAACCCCACAACAAGGATAGCATTCCGATTGTTCGTCGTCCGTCCGTGCTGTAAACAAACATAGGGTAAGTGCGGACAATGTTAGGTGAGTGGCCGAGTAAACCTAGGCTTAGCCGGCTAATGTTAGTTGTTACGCTTACGGCTAATGTTAGACAACGGCTAATGTTAATTAGTATTAATAATAATAGTGGTATGTCTGGGCGAAGTGGTGGGTCAGGGCAGATGAAGGATAAAGTTAAGTTGCCCCTTTATTTTTGTGTTAGGTTGAAATGTAAGAACAACATAACATAGCGTCACGCCTTTTCCCATGTAAGAACAAAAGAAACGTAATGCTATCATTAGCCGGCTAAATCTAGGTTTAGCCGCTTACCTAGCATTATAGCCGTAACACATACAATGGATGTTTTACAAGATACACATTTTTATAAAGACAACACTAGGGTACCCTCTGGAACTAGAGAGAGCGACGTCACACACAGTTATCCAAAACCAGGGATTTTGTTCCCTTTCACGGCAGGGATTTAAACGCGGGACCTCTTTCGTTTGTGAGACAGTTATCACAGTGGTCATCAAGATTGTTTTGATCTATCATCAACCAATCAATTAAAACATCTACAATTCCACATTGACCTACCATTGCTATATTGTGCGCAATTATGAATCATGAAGCGTATTGCAAATGATAGCGTATTTATAAGAATAAAAGTATTGAAAGAATTTTAATATTAAGACTGCCACGAAAATATTAAAAGTCCGTTGAGTCCTACCGTAGCGGACTCATCGGACTAATACCGAAACTTGCTGATTCCGAAAGTTCTGCATTCGTTTAACTGGCCACGTTTGGCCCGTGCATGTCCATCACTCCATCAAACGTTAACAAAACATTGAACATAGCCTAAGTAACGCCTTCTCTCATACCGGGTGGCAGAGGGACACTGTGTGTGCACAAGGTGTGCACACTTTTAGCTAGTTATTCGATACCTCATTTTGCGTGACTAGAGTGCAAGAGGGCGCCTAATCCATCGTCGCAGACTCGCAGCCATGGAGAGACTGTCAAAAGTTAGTCTTATTCTATTTTTTTTAATAATTGTTTACAACTGTTTACAATTATGATTTTAACTCACAGATCACAGATGTGTTTGTCCAACGCTGTTCCGAAGGGGACTAAATATTGGAAACAAGTTGTTACATCTGTTTTATCAATGTATGAGACAATTACATTTAAGTATGTAGGAATAAAGGTATAATACGCGTAGGTACATACACTTGTGTGTGGTACAGTCATGCGAGAAAGATAAAATGCGAAATCAAGATCAAGGACAAAGTCAACAGATCTTATACTTATATTAAATATTCGTACCTACTCTACATTATATTCTACGAGTACCTATGACTTATTACTTTCGAAAACAAAATTATTTGTAGGTAGGTATATCCCGGTCGAGTTAACTTGAAACCTGAAAGCGACCTCCAAGCTCGACCGGGGCCCTGTTCAATTTAGCTGATAAGGCTGACATACCTATGTCATGACAGGTAACATAATTATGTCTCCTGTCGTGACATTTCTCCGTTCAATAAAGCTGACAAATTTGTCAAAAAGCAACAGGCAAATTCTGGAAATTATATGTCGCGGTGAAAAACCATTTATTAAGCTGACATTGTCAAAAAACGCCTGTCAGAGATATTGACAATTATGTCGAGTTTTGAAAAAAATGTCATGATGACGTCACGACAATTATAAGTAAAATCATCTGTCAAATTGTCACGACATGATTGTCAAGTTGTGACAATTATGTCAGAAACTTTTTTATTAGACTGCACTAGAGGGCATCTATTAGACTGCACAAGAGGGCATAATGTATAATTTATAAATAAGTATATATCATTTATAATTGTATAATTTAAAAATTAATGAATGCATGAAATTAATACTATAAATTTGTGTGGAATCAAATAAAGCTTAAATAAATAAATAAATAAATAAATAAAGAGGGCATCTAGAAATAAAGGTTAAATAATAATATGTCAATCAGACCAGTAGTATCTTCGACTTAGTATGAGACTTAGCGTCATAGCACCTATCGGAAATGTCTGACAATAGGCTCGTGGCCAAGGTAATCCAATAAATCTAGGAACAAGTCTTAAGTTGAAGCATTATGTACAAAATGGCTTGACATTCTCAGAACAGTATATTTCCCGCAGATATATTTTATAAAGTCAATTTTGTGCAAAAAAAGAGCATTTGATGGCACTTTTACATGACGTAATTCTGTTACTATTTCATAGAACTAACTAACAAAAGTTCCGTTTTGACAGTTCATAAATAGGACTCCGTTTTGACTTGACAGGCCACAAGCCTATTTGTATTTGTATTTTATCTATTTGTTTGCATCAGCGCACACACACACAATATTCTACACACTGTTCAACAAAGCGAACAAACGAAAATTGTCAAAATGTCGCGTGACATAATTGACAATTTTCCACCGTGACATAACTATTTGTCACTGTAAGTTTTATTCAACGGAGAATTGTCGCGTCGCGACATGCGACAATTTGACAGGCCGAGATATGTCGGCCTATTGAACAGGGAGCCGATCCGACCGACTACACTTTTCTACCTCTTCCTTCACTCTTCGCTACGTTGAGTAGTAGGTATTCTTATATCTTACGTTAGATAGAACAAGGTAAAGTTTATAATTATAGATGTAAATTGCCGGAAAAATGGCAATATTGCCAGCAAACGGCAGATCAGTAATTTTAATTCTATTACTAATTCGTCACAACCCCACAACAAGGATAGCATTCCGATTGTTCGTCGTCCGTCCCCTCCTCTCGACTTTAAACGACCTTTGTTGTACCTTTGTTGCACAGAATTAAGAACAGCGGGTTGATGACTGTACTGTAGGTACCTATATGTTTTGCATAAGTTTATTGCTGTGCATATTATCTTGTGATTGTCGCAACATTATTGACCGAGCGAGCGAAGCGAGCGAAGCGTTTCCGTTTCAGGTTTGGGCAAAAATGCTTTCGTATGTCCGGTTGTTCTCCTCTACAGGTCGCATTTATGAACCGATTCTCGTGAAATTTTGTGAGCAGGTTGGAAAAATAAATAGAATTTTTTACTTTAAAATGTAAAAAAATCGCTACAACCCAAACGGCTCGATGGATATTAACAAATGAGGTGTCGTTGGATTTGTAAAGACTATGAGTGTGAAACGGATTATATAATTTTAGTAATAAGTCAATATGGTTGTATTAAAGATCGCGAAATGTAGTTTACAAAGTTATTGGTGCGGCTACTTTCATACTGCATGTACGTAACCAGGTTTATTCATAAGTTTGTATGTGTTATTGAAAGAAAATT
This sequence comes from Argyresthia albistria, assembly GCA_963457715.1. Classification (NCBI taxonomy): domain Eukaryota; kingdom Metazoa; phylum Arthropoda; class Insecta; order Lepidoptera; family Argyresthiidae; genus Argyresthia; species Argyresthia albistria. The sequence continues at coordinate 4,479,478 of OY735281.1, forward strand.
ATTTGGGTTATTTTTTTTTATGTGTGTTAGCAGTTCAGCTTTCCCACCGATATACTCGCGAGGTCTACAGCTCACAGAGCCACTAGTGTAAACATTATCAACACGAGTGCTTTAAATAATACGACGAGAAACAAGACAAATAATACGATACGATAGGTACCTATGTTTTACGAGTTGTAGGTATACTGAATTGAATGCCCCTCTAACACTCGAAATATGCTGAGGCGTAGGTTACGCAAATAAATTCATCATTCATTTATTTATCAGGTTTCGCAAGGCAGACTATTTCGCGCTTCAAACAAAAGACGTCACCTGCCCTACCTTGCAAAATCGATCCATGTCATTGAGATAATAAATAGGTCAATGATCCATGTCCATGGCTTCCAAGAGCAACAAACGCGGCATCCTTCCTATGCTGTGCCTGTGTGCTGTGCTCCTATGGCCTGCCTGCGTCTGCATACGCCGAGCCTAAGCACCCTAAGCATGAACAGGCGTAAACGCCATCTATTGTTGAGTAGCATAACTAAATATCCGATACTAGCGATCTCTGTGGGTGTAGTTTGAAATCTGTGTGGATGTATAGCGACATCTTTTATCGAATAGGAAGACTAATCCGTCAGCACCATCTACAGCCATAGCCAGTAAACATAGAAATTGTTGAATGAGTACTGTTTTATCGACGCTACTACCATTCAATCGTGCGTGACAGTGCGATGTTCCGTTCATTTTCTTTCATTCATTCACAAACAAAACCAAGCGGTGTGCGTGTCTAACGTGTTTTTATTTTGTGAATTAATTACGCTAAAAATGGCGTTAAATCTGCAGCTTTTGACGCTTTTCCTGTGTCTCACTGCCAATGGTAAGTAATTCATACCAGTTTAACTCATAACTTACTTAGTTTTCGTTGTAAAGTAGCTTGGCTTCCCTCCCAAGATTACGCTACTTGTGCGAAACGGCATTTCTGTTTCCGCGTTTTCGCGTTGATTTTTCCTAGCTTCGTCATATTTTCCCTCACATGTCCCTTGATAGCAATGATCTATGCGTCTGTCTATATATAATCGCTACAGTCTACGTGGAAAACAGTATCTTCTGCTATATTCCTTTCATCTTCACACAAACAACGAATGCCGCCAACGCCCTGTTTCGGAATCGCACTTCGAATTACGAACGTTATTTGTTGAATACAACCCAGATGTCCCTAATTATAGGTTTATGGCACAAAATAACTGCTATATAAATGCACTGCAAGCATTTTTAACCCTATAATCGATGAAGCTTTCACACATGAATAGGCAAAAACAGGATGAGGGGTAGACTGTCGCATAAACAGTTTAGGGTTCAATTTGGTTTCAATTTATTTTGGGGTCCTAAAAGCCCTTGTAGTTTTTATAACAGCAATTGGTTACGGTTCATTTGTACTTTAAAGGGTGTCATGTCATATAATCTACCTATTTAACTTATTATGTTGTTATTTTGTGCATCTGTTGTATAGCATCTAGACAAGAAATAGAAAGTATTTTTGATTTTTTTGAGCAAACTCATTTTTTGATTGATTGCTAGCACTAATTCCAGAAGAGTAAGTGACATCTCGGAGCTCGGAGCGTCGCCACCGCCGTAATTTCGGAGTATTTTTGTCCAATTCTCCGAGCTCCGAGACGTCACTCTTCTGGAGTTAGTGCTAGCAAATCATTGCTAATTATAGTTACCTACTGTTTCATTGTAAAATTGTTCCTTAGCCAGTCCACTTTTAGCTCTAATTTAGGAGAAGGAGAAGAACAAATAAATCCCCAGGGCTTTTATTTGAAGGAACATGTTTCTGACCTCAATTTTTTTGGTTCCTATGACAGAGGGTATCCTAGTGTAGGGTGGGAAACAATGTATGTGGCTGTATGTAGATCTTATGTTAGATAAATGCCCGCTGAACACAGGCAGGTGATCAAACAGTCTTCTTTCATTTCATTTCTATTGAGACAATTTCACCCAATAGATCTTATGTTAATGTTAACTACTTTTTTGTTGCCAGTGCTCGGCCAGCGGACCCCGACGATCTCCCATATCACCCAGGAGCAGATCCGGGACATTGGTGGCCAGGTCGATTTGGACTGCTCTGTTCATTATGCCCAGGAGTATCCTGTTCTATGGGTAAGACTTGATGTGTCAAATGTTTTATTTAACCTCCCAGCGATGAAAAAGCACAAACGCTCAATGGCACTTTAACCCCTAGAGAAAAAAAAGAAGAAGAAAAAAAGTGTCTGTCTGTGGCACTCTAGCGCTGAAACAAGTCACAGATTTGAATGCGTTTTTCGGCCCTTGCTTCAGGGAACATAGTGGAGGCGCTGCAGTAACGCACAGTAAATAAAGTAGAGATTAAAACTGTGCCTCGATTTGGGCACACAACACATGCAAAGGATTTGGGCACACAACACATGCAAAGGATTTGGGCACACCACACTTGCAAAGGATTTTTGATAATCACTTATTGTGTGTGTACCCGCTACGTGACCCTTTTTTCGCATATTTTGACCGCTCTCCCCACAAGACTAGGGGACAATTCTGGCGCTATCGAAATCAGCTCCATGGTTGAGATATCGGTTTTGTCGATATTTCGTGATGTCTCGTCAGTATTTCCCCCTGGTATTTTGAAGACTCCTTGAACCTGTCACGTAGTACGAGTATGAATGGTTACGTTCCCTGGTTTGCATGAATTCATATATCTATCCGAACCACCCGCGCGTCCGTCACATAATAAATTAATTCATAGAACATAACATTACATAGTTCCACGCCTTTTCCCATCCGGGGTGGCAGAGGCAGGCAGGTGATTGAATTCGTCTTTATGAACGTGGATGCACGGCCCTAGCAACAGTTACTACTCAAGGCATTTAACAGTTGTCTTTTGACCAAGCCCCTATAAGCCCTTACACAATGCCTTGGATCGGTGATTCATAATAATCAATTCAAAAATAGGGGAGACCATACTCCATTGAATCGGATATTTATAGGTCGGTGACCATTTCACTGGCGCTATTATTAATGATATTTGATAGGAAATGTTTGGTTGACTTTTTATTGGGCAGGATGTGAAGTCTTGGGGTTTCATGGGACATTAGGTTTCTGTTTTGTTGGTATAGTCAAATGTAATATCAACCGGTAGGGAGTTCGATTTTCTTTCTGAAAACGTCTACCATCAAAATAGACGTTTCGAATGACGGTAGCCTGCACTGCCTTCAGGGGCCCGATGCTGCTCTGGGAAACGCGTTTAAATTGGAACGCCACCGCTTCTAAAACGCCCGTAATGGCGTCATTTGGTATTCCGGTAACACATCGCAAATGGATTGCCAGTATTCGCAAGGCGTTTTAGAAAAAAACCGGTCAACTGCTATAAATACGTGCCATCTTAGTCACTTGACACTGGCAGAATCATCTAATATAATAGATGGAAGCCATTATAACCAAACATTGAATTGATTGAATACCAACGCTCATTGGCGCGCTTTTAGCATCGGCGCCATTTTACAACTGTCAAACTATTAAAACATCATTATGATAAAACACCCGGATGTCATTAAACTAAATCGATTGGTGCGCTGTCAATATTATCGAATCTATAAATTTATTGACAGTAAGTACAATAAAAATACTAAAAATAAATAAAATAACAATAACATGACATTGACAATGAATTATATTTAATATTGAATTTCAATTTAATAATATTATTGATATGTATATACAATTAACTTACTACTAAAAAACAATTAAATTAAATAAAAAATAACCTTGTAAGTAAATTAATTGCTAATAATAATTCAAATATACCATATAAAGTATCACAAATTAACACAAATCGACATAATCAAAACCTAACAAGATGTTTTCCATGACCGTTAGAGCGTCCGTATAACGTAGGTTCTTAAGATAGATGATTTATCTCATAGGTACATACATGGTACACGAGATTCGAACCTGCAGCACAGAAGAGATAATAGTACTCCGTACAGAACGGCCACTCCCTTCCCCGCGCTAATTCAGATACCGCACCCCACCCCTGGCGTCAAACGATTGGTTAAAAGATCAATAGACAGGACTGAACGACTGACGAGTGACGACGCGTATACTAAATATCGCTGCATTTGCCGCGCCACCAGCCCTAGCAAAGTTTACGCACACATTTGCACGCATACAAACATCATTTGGTTATGTAGTAGTAATAGGTGATTATTTTACGAGCGTTCTATGGAGTGTCCGAGGTGAGCCTGCAGCTCGCGTGAGAACCATGCGTGAAAGTCACTAGACCACGGAGCCCTTGCGACTACTAACTTGTTAGACCACCATTCATTAAGAAATCGAATTACTTAGAGTAATGAAATGAAATTTGTTTATTGACAGATAACATGGTTTATACATGTACTTATTAAAATTAGGAGTTACTTAATTAGGAACATTTTTCGTAAAATAGGAGGGATCAGTGACAACCGAACTAGTGAAAACACTGTATCTCGGTTGTCAAATGGTGCTCAATAAATTACATGTAAGGGATGAGCAACTTACTTCTCAAGTAGATTGTGTTTGGTGGTAGGTACTGGGGCCTATAAATATATATCCTCATTATGTATTGCAGCTCAAGTACGACCGGCAGAAGTCTGTGGAGGCTCTGCCGCTGTCCACCAACTCGGCCCTCATCGTGAAGGACTCGCGGTTCTCGCTGCGGTACGACATCGCCTCTGCGACCTTCACCCTGTCGGTAAGTCAGCAAACGGTTAGGCCACAGATTAGATAATAGCGTTTTGCCACAGATTAGATAATAGCGTTTGGCCACAGATTAGATAATAGCGTTAGGCCACAGATTAGATAATAGCGTTACGCCACAGATTAGGTAATAGCGTTAGGCCTTGATCTTTGGCTTGCGGTGACAGGTGGAACTAAAGCTTTTATGGCACCCCCCTGTAACCGTCGTCGCTCAAATTCCGGAAGACTATCCCCCGGTTTCCGAGACGCTGATAAAAGGTTTCGATTACCTAACAGAGCAATTAACTGATTTCAGCCAATCACGTGCCGCTATTTCAAAGCGTAACCTATTTAATAGCGTCTAGGAGACTGGAGCAAGCTAGTTCTATCACAGAATAGGTTCTACTCGTCCGGACTATACCCCAACTACTCAGTTCTGTGATGGCTTAACTCCATGCGTTTCCCCCAGATCCGCGACATCCAAGAAACAGACGCAGGCTGGTACCAGTGCCAGGTCATCATCAGCGTCAGCAACAAGATCACAGCCGAGGTGGAGTTGCAGGTCCGCCGCCCGCCCATCATCAGCGACAACTCTACGCAGTCGCTCGTGGCCAGCGAGGGCGAGAGTGAGTGTCTGACTGTGTGTCTGTCTATTTGTCTGTCTGTCTGTCTGTCTGACTGACTGTGTGTCTGTTTGTCTGTCTGTTTGTTTGTCTATCTGTCTGCGCGACCGTCGCAGTCGCATAGTGGGGATTTGGTTTGAGATTTTTTGGCAGGTAGGTTTGTCACTTTTTTTTCAATATTCAATCATTTATTGCACTCCATAGGTTTACAAAGATGGTAAAAACAGATATAACAAAGTACCAAATATGGACCCTGGCAAGGGCGTGGCAACGTAGCGTCCTCTAGGAGGACACTTGAAAGTTACATTATGACCAGTGATCGGAGTAGGCAGAGCTATTTTATGTACTTGCCATATGTAAGAATAATATGGATACTCCCCGAATCTGATTTGAATTGAATTCTAGTGGTGCAGAAAGAGACAAAAACAGGTGGGTCACTCTTGTTTTCGTTTCGTTTCGAGGAACACCCCGCTATTGTTTTTGTTTGGCGATATCACGACGAGTTTCAACAAAGCGGCAACGTCGCACGTTAGGAAAAAAGTTTGGCAACGTGTTGCTGATATAAAATTTACAATGTCGCTCATGCGCTTATTGCCTTACATAAACCATGTTTTATACTTATTGATAAAAACAATTATATTTATTAAAACCCCGGAGTATCAGTCCCAATACCATGGATTATCCATAATAATATCAATGTTTGCGGTCAATGAACCTAAATAGCTCTGCCTACTCCGATCACTGATTATGACTTACAGTACTGCTAAGTTCAATTTATATAATACTAAAGAATTTAAATATTTATTTAGGTACATATTACTTTTATATTTGTATATAAACATATTTATTTCTCTACTTTTATGGAGTGTCTTACAGTTAGGGCCAATAGTGTCTTGTCCTATTGGGGCTGAGACTGTCTTAGTCCCATTAGGGCCGAAAGGGGGCGTCCATTAATTACTTGAGGGGTTTACTGCGTTTTTCTGACCCCCCCTCCCCCCATGGTGAGTTTTCGTGAGATTTTACTAAACCCGCTCCCGCATCCCTGAATCTCACATGAGATTTGGAAAAATGTGTGTTTCTATTGCAAAGGCGTTGGTATTCAAAAAATAAATTAATATAATTAGTTTAATATTTTTATTTAAGACTAGTTCAGATTTTTAAGATTGCTTCGAAAGTAGTCGTAGTCAAGAATCACAGTAAGAATCATCCGTTTTAAAGGTTTATTTTGCATGTTACTCTGTTGCTTGCGAAAAATGAGATTTTATCTCACCCCAAAGTGAGATAAAATGAGATTTGGCTCAACCCCTCCCCCCCTCACGTAATTAATGGACGGCCCTTAAGTGTATATTGGGGTCGAGAGTCCATGTTTCAGAAAAAATCATCTACGGGAGCGCAAGATCACAATAATAATTGAATTCGTTTACGGGATGGCACAACAAGCGCAGTTATAACTCTCGTCTCCCGCAGGTGCTCAGATGGAGTGCTACGCCGGGGGATTCCCGCCGCCGAAGATCTCGTGGCGTCGGGAGAACAACGCAATCCTGCCCACCGGCGGGTCCATCTACAGGTGAGGATATGTCATCATCAGTGATATTTGGAGTGAGTGACCTCAAACGTATATATTAACATGGATATGCCTCAGAGATTCCGGGCTTTTTAAATGATTATGTTTTGGAATTTCATAATGATAACATGGAACTAGGTATAAAGTGCGAATCGAAATGAATCAATATGAGCAAGATTTACAACATAATAGCAGCACCATCGGCATCGGCACAATGCAAAGTTCGCGACTTCGCGACCAATCAGAGTACAGTCTCCAAGATGTGTCATCGTGAACCTGTATGTGTGAACAATGATTTTTTTCAAGCTACTAAAACACTATTTTAATTCTAATTCATTTAATCCTTCCGGAAAAAAGGCATATCCATGTTATGACTCATGAAGTAAGTACCAAAAATCACTCTACCTATTCCGATCACTGGTCATTATCATCATCATCAATATGCGCTTCTTCACCGAGCCGGCTGACACGATAGTACTCAGGCGAGCTATGAATAATTACAAACCAAGGTCAACGAAGATTGCGGAAGTGAGAAGCGAATATAGCTCGGGAATAGGAATAAATGGGATGGCAATTGTGCGCTCGCGCCTAATCTGAATCAATGTAAGGGCCAAAACGGAAAGAAAACATTTCAAATTTCAAATAACTTATTTTTCCGTGTTACAAAAACAACTTAAATAAACTAGTAATTACATCAGGGAACTTGAATGTAAAAGCTGTTCGAAAGTAGCACTAGGTGAGTAATACGCAGTAGGTGCCCTGGATACTACACTAGGAAACCTGTAAACATAACATTATTTCAGGGAATTACATTTCAATCTTCAAATCACTAGTTACAATTCCCCACATATTACAATTAATAGAAAGATCATATTTACTACTACTGCGGTATAATAGGAAAAAATATTTAAAATATTAAAACAAGAGTTGACTTTGGATTTATTTATTTATTTTCTATCGAGATAATTGAAACAAAAAGTAAACTTTAGAAAAAACTTACTTCCACAAACCCTATTTGATTAGATTGAGTTTAATACAAACTGTAACCCCTTATCCCCCCCCCCCCTTGGGGAATTAATTTTGTCAAATCCCATCTCAGTGCTACCCCACGCTACTAAAGAACCTCTGTACAAAGTTTCATGGCTCTAGGTGCACCGGTTTAGGCTATGCGTTGCCTGCCCGTCAGCCACGCATTGTATTTGTACCTAGTATTGAGCAGTTCTGGTGGCCATTTGTGGTCTTCGTCAGCAGTTCCGCATCACAATATTATGCTTACCGTGAGTAAATGCACGAGTTGTTACTAAAAACACAAAAATCACTATAGGTCTGCCTATAATATTTGAAGAGTTCCCTCGATTTCTCCAGGATCCCATCATCAGATCCTGACCTGGTGTCAGGGACCAATGGGAAGGTAAACCCTTTCAAACAAAAAATAATTTTCCAAATCGGTCCATCCGTCTAGGCGCTATCGGGGCACATACATAAAAATTTAAAAAAATATGAAAAAAAACCGGACGAATTGTAAACCTCCTCCTTTGGGAAGTCGGTTAAAAATCGAATCCAAACAGGATTTCCATCTTGAAAACCCTAGATTATATAGTCAAATTACATATTTCCTTCCTTTCTTTTCGCCAGAGGGCGCTCCTGTTGACAACAACTGACTTTGCTCGCTCCTACCAATATTTACAATCAAAATTACTTAAACCAGTCCACGCTATTAAAACTAGTGTTATTACGTGCATTAAAGGTCAACTCAGATACACAAGTGTTATCTCCTCGTGAAACCAAGTTTTGTGAGTGAAAACCGTGAAAATAGAACTGACTTTGCCATCACGGACTTGTTTTTAGTGCGGATACCCTCAAGTGAAAAACATAACAACTGTCATCATATCACCGCTGTTTTGTTTGTGTGCCGTGCCTTTCGCAGTGTCAATTCTAGACCCTGTTTGTTATCCGATCTGTGTTTATTTGAGAGAACTCTCTTACCATGAGTAACCTGACCACCACAAGCCCCACAATGGAATCAACCAAGTTTCACTCAAACCCCGACTTATCATCGCGAAGTGCTGACATAAACACACACAATATCAACACCAGGAAACGTCGGGACGCACGCGAATCTGACTTTGATGAGCTCTCTCGGCGATTCGAAGAATGGAAAGCGGAGATGAATAAATGCATCATTTCCACCATACAATCCACGGTAAGCGCCGCACTGTCCGACAAGCTTGAGGTCATCTCGACATCCCTTGTTCAGCTACGTGGTGATGTGCAAAAGATATCTACCGACAATACTCAGATAAACAACTCCATAGTCGACTTGCGACAGAAGATTGTCGTGGCGGAGAAGGCATCTAATTTATCTGGTACGCGCATGAAAGAGATGGAAAAGGAACTTATGGAACTTAAAAAATCCGTCGCCTTCACCTCCGACAGGCAAGATGATCTTTACAAGTCGGTAGATAATATGAAATCAACTACTGAAGCTTCCAACCAGTCACAAGAGCTAGTAGCGTCACTCGAGTTGAAGGTAGATAGCCTGGAGCAGAATGCCCGAATGTGTAACATCGAGGTATGTAATGTACCCGACAGACAGGGAGAAAATCTGGTCTCACTGATTGAGTGTATCGGCTCTGCTATCAACTACACTATCCAACAGAAAGACATTGCAGCTGTTCATCGCGTCCCACATTTTAATCAGCAAACCAAGACCCCAAAGAACATAATTGTCAAATTCACTTCCCGTATGTTGCGTGACAACATACTGGGCGCATACAAGCAGAAGAAAGGGCTAACAACCGTAGATATTGGAATATCTGGAACAACTAACTCCATATACATGCATGAACACCTAACTCTAAAGAAAAAGAATTTATTTCGTGAATGCCGAGAATGGGCCAAAACCAACAAATACAGATACGTCTGGACCTCCAACGCAACCATACTGGTCCGGGAATCCGACAACTCGCCAATATCTGCAGTCCATAAGCTACTTGATCTTGCTAACATTAAGAACAAAATCCGAGCGACTACTTCCTCTAAGCATGTTATTTGAAATTATGTTGTGTGGTAACCGTGAATCTATGCGCAACCTGTTCTATTTAATCTTATCTATGTATCTTTATGTGCTTAGATCTGTTGTAAAGTTAAGTCTAGTAAGAAATGAAATTTATTTATTATGTAATCTATGTCCAACGTTATTCTGCAATATTATCAAACATTCACTCGTAATCCCGGAAATTGTAGCTGTAGCTGATCCTGACAATAGGCATTTTCTTCTACTCCCATCATTAGGTAGGGAGGCTGGGTCTTCGCATCGCTGCGGTGCGCTGCCGCGCCCCCCCGCCCCCGCCCGCGTTTCCCGGGCGCGGCGGGCGCTGGCGTACGGCAGTGTGCGCGTCGGCTCGGCTGTGCGCGCGCAGTGCGAACGAACACGCTCGCTGCGGCCGGCGCGCGCGGGGCCGTCATACAAGGCGTGCGTGCGGTGGGGCCCGCGCGGCGTGGCAGGCGACATCCCCGCATTCCTTACCTATCGTATATTATCTATCCGCACTTGTGCTTAGCCAAAACTTAAGCATTTACTATCAGAATTGCAGAGGCTTACGCTCTAAGTTAAATACGCTTTACATGAATATACTCCTCAATTGTTATGATATCATAATACTCACCGAAACTTGGTTTATACCTGAAATACATGACAACGAATACATAGACTCGCGATACATAGTTTTCAGATGTGACCGTAATAGAAAAGCCACTGATAAAAGTGACGGTGGTGGCGTGTTGATTGCCGTGCTACAAGGCCTTCAACCCACTTGCCCAATTAATCCTGTTTTGTCTTCTAATATAACCAAAATTGAACATGTTATCTTATACCTACCCAGTTCAACACGAAACATGATTAACCTCATCAGTGCAGTTTATATACCCCCTAAAACACCGGATACAGTTTACACTACACACCTTGACTATTTGTATAGCCTCGTTTCCGCCCACAACATTGACAAGTTTCTAATATTCGGAGACTATAACCTACCTAACTTACAATGGACTGTTCATGATAATAATAATACTACGACATCAGGGCAAGTATGCGTAGGTACAGATACTTCAAACCGCCAAATGAGTAACTTTCTTTCCCTTTTAAATGCATACCAGTATAACACTTTTGTGAATTCTTCTAACCACATTCTAGACCTTCTAATCTCCAATACTGATTGCACCGTCAACTCTCCGAACAACCTCCTGTCTAAAATAGACATATACCATCCTCCATTTGTCACCACACTATCACTTAAACTTGAACAGTCCCTGGCCCGTCGTCCTTCAGCTAGGTACAATTACCGTAATGCTAACTATCAGGAAATAATTGATAACTTAAGCAAGGTACAGTGGCTACAGATCCTTGAGCCTTTGCCAGCCGTTGAAGCACTAGATGAATTTTACAATGTTATTAATGGTATAATTAAATCACATGTGCCCATTGGTATCTCGAAAAAGAAACAATTTCCAATATGGTTCTCTCCATCACTGATACGCCTTTTTAATACCAAAAACAAAGCTTGGTGCAAATGGAAAACTTATAAAAACATGTCTGACTACGATCATTTTTCTTTCTATCGAGCTAGATTTAAGGCTGAGTGTGATATTTGTTTCACTAAGTACATCAGATCTGTCGAGGATAGCATCACAGACAGCGTTAAACATTTCTGGACCTTTATCTCAAATCGCAAAGATAAATCTGGTATCCCATCGAACATGCACTACCTTCAAAATAAATCCAATAACCCAAAGGACATCTGCAAAATGTTCTCTGACTTCTTTCACTCCGTCTACGAACCATCTTCTCTCGCTAAGATTGAGCAATGGTCCCCACCAACCCTTTGTGCTGATAACAACGTTATGTTAAATAACATTTCACTGTCTGAATCTAAAATCTTAACATCACTAAAACTTCTTGACCCTACCAAGGGTGCAGGGCCTGACGGCCTTCCACCTCTTTTCCTAGTACGTATTTCTGCTAATATTAGTTTACCCCTCCGCGTTATTTTTAACAAGTGCCTGAAAGAAGGAGTATTTCCTATTAGGTGGAAAATTGCTAATATCACTCCCGTACACAAGTCCGGTTCAAAACAGAATATTGAAAATTATCGTCCCATTTCTATATTATCGGCATTGTCAAAACTTTTTGAGAGACTTGTACACGATGAGATTTATCCCTCTCTTCACAATATAATAATTGAAGAGCAGCACGGCTTTGTGAAGCGCAGGTCCACTACCACTAATCTCATGGTCTTCACTAACCATCTTTTTGAAAACATGGACGACAGGACCCAAACTGACGCGGTGTATACAGACTTCAGAAAAGCTTTCGATAAGGTCGACCACGAGTTATTATTACAAAAAATTGCTTTCAATGGCATACGAGGTAACCTCCTACGATGGTTCTCGTCTTACATTACTAACCGAAGCCAAAGAGTTGTAGTAAACGGCTTCCAGTCAGACATGATCAAAGTCACCTCTGGTGTCCCGCAGGGTTCCATACTAGGTCCCCTACTATTTATTATTTTTATTAATGACATTAAGCACTGTTTCCTAAATTCAAAGTTCTTACTATATGCAGATGACTTAAAAGTTTACCGCAGAATTAAAACCACTGATGACAGTGAACTCCTTCAAGATGATTTGAATAGATTCTCAAAATACTGCAACGATAACAAACTACAACTTCATATTGACAAATGTAACCATATCACTTTCACTAAAAACACTAATATTTTACTTTCTCGTTACACACTAAATGGGAAAAATCTTGCAAAGGTGGACTCCCTGCGGGATCTAGGGGTACTACTAGACTCTAAATTACACTTAGACCTACATATTGAGAAAATAGTTAATAAAGCATTTCAAATGTACGGATTCGTTATGAGAGCAACCAAGGACTTTAGGCGCCCTTCTACTTATCTTTACCTTTACAAAACTCTAATACGATCACAATTAGAATATGCCGTCCCCATTTGGAATCCTTATTATGACAAATACACCGTAATTATTGAAAACGTACAAAGGAAGTTCCTTCGAGCGTTGCACTATAAATTTCATCGCCCACGCTCCAAACTCTCATATCCTAAGCTACTTAAGTTATACAACCTACCTACGCTTGAATCTAGGCGTACAATCCTGGAAGCAACGATATTATATAATCTATGTAACAACAATTTCGACTGCAGAGATCTCACTTGTAAATTGTGCTATTTGGTGCCTCGATCATTTCATATGCGTGCTGTGCGTGACCGAAAACTATTCGCGACCACGCAGTGTAAAACAAATGCAGGACTACGCGTACCTCTGCGAAAACTGGTAGATACTTTCAACACACACTTCGAGACTGTAGACATATTTAGTACACCAATACACAAATTCAAACAGCAGGTTTCGGAGATAACATCTGAATATCAGGACCTTAAGTTTTGTCAGGATCGGGATCAGCTGTAGTTTCAGTTTTCGAATTACTGAATTGTAAAAAAAATAATTACAATATATTTTTGCAGCGCGTTGGACTAAATTTTTTAATTTTTATCTATGTTTTAGATTCCTGTTTTTTTCTTTTTCTTTTGTAAACACATATTTTTTACAAACTTGAGATACATATATATATATATATATAAAATGTAAAAACACTTACATTTTCCTAAATCATGATTATTTTGTTAACAGCAGCCCCAACTAAAATGTACCTGTGGATGATGCTGTGGGCTTCACAATAAAACATTTTTGTTTTTGTAATAGTTAGTTACATCTATGTATTGTGTAGTTGTTTTTCATCCCAAATAAATAAAATAAAATAAAATAAAATAAAATATACCAGAAATTGATTACGATTTACCAAGTACTTCATAAAATACAGATGGAAAAAGCACCCCTAATTTAATCATGAGGCGCCTTAATATGTAGGACCGGGCCGGGCCAGACTGGCGTGAAGTACAATTCCACAATTTCCACATAATGAAAACGAGCTGGAGGGACATTTATCGATGCGTTCATTAAAATATACGTAAATAGGTCTGATTTGCATGGAGAAGTGAAAAATAAAGTTGCTCTGATCAAATCGGTTTCATAATGAAAGTTGCTCAGAATGATGTCCCTAACAAAGTAGTTTCTCATTTTGCGTTAATTCATTTACACCTTGTATAACCGGGGTGCTCATCCCACACAAATTAGAATTAGTAACCCTTCGTAAAAAAAATGGCGTGAGGAGTAAGATTTGTACTTTAAACGCCATATTTATTTAATCGTATGGCTCGAATGAATAGGCTACAGGGGAATATTTAATGAACTAAGCCAGTTGGCTGCGTCAGGAGGAAGGTCAAACAGATCTCTGGGGGTTTCAAACGCCACGGTTTCAGTTAACATAGTTCTAGGTGGCGCTAATCTAAGAATAAATCCTATATATCTTGGCGCCATCTCGTGGTATTTGCAATTTTTCGATGGTGCTGCACTAAGCGATAATGGCCTCGAACTAAAGAAGCTTCCGTAGCATCTCAGTTTACGCCAGTGTCATATTTTGTTCTAGGTGGTCTGTCTGTATTAGTATAATATTATAGTATCTGTGTTATAACCGTCCATTCTCATCACCAACAGAGGCACCACACTGAAAATCACGGCGGTACACAAAGAGGACCGCGGAACCTACTACTGCGTGGCCGAGAACGGAGTCGGCAAGGGAGCTCGCAGGAACATCAACCTAGAGGTGGAGTTCGCGCCGGTTGTCACCGTGCCGCGGCCGAGGCTCGGACAGGTGGGTAGCTTCACAAACAAGGCAGGGGGGATGGGCAGGTTACCACATACAAGTACTACCACAGACAGAAGGACAGAAGGTTCACCCCCGAACAAAAGTCAAGTTTAGGTGCAAAAAAATATTTGTCTATGCTACTTCATATGCTCGCATGCGAAATTGAAACTTATCGTATGACACCGCTGACACGATGCCGATCACGCAGGGTTGCGAATCGCACTCAGTTGTTTTCGGCGTCATTGTTTTCACGCGGCTAGCGCGCGCACCGAGAGCCGAGCGACGACCATGTGACAGACCGACCGGCGCGTACAGCCGGCCGTAGATACCTACTCAGCGAAGTGAAACCCCCCTGGTACTACTGTGTGGCCGAGAACGGGGTCGGCAAGGGAGCTCGCAGGAATATCAGTTTTGAGGTGGAGTCCGCGCCTGTTGTCACCGTGCCGCGGCCGAGGCTCGGACAGGTGGGTAGCTTCACGACTCCACAAGGCAGGGTGTTAGGCAGTCAGTACTACCAGGGGGGTTTCACTTCGCTGGTCAAGTCGGTCCCATAGTGAAAGTTGTTCACAATGATGTCCCTAACAACTCTTTCGGCTTGTACAGTACACCCCTTTCACAGATACACTATAATCGAGTGCTATGTATCGTTGCAGGCGCTGCAATACGACATGGACCTGGAGTGTCACGTGGAGGCGTACCCGCCGCCTGCGATCATCTGGCTGAAGGACGAGGTGCAGCTGTCCAACAACCAGCACTACAGGTGAGTGGCCTGACCTGGCCTGACCCGACCTGGCCAGTAGGGCTACCCTTGGTATGCGAGGCAATGGTTCAAGCTTGCTTTCCTGTTTGAATAGAACACAGTCTGACGAGAAGAATGACAACTTCATACAAAAACCGCTGAGGCTTGGTGGCGCTAGTAAATCGGTTTTTAGGGTTCCGTACCCGAAGAGTGCCAAACGGGACCCTATTACTAAGGCTCCGCTGTCCGTCTGTCCATCACCGCGCGCGCGCGTCATTGGGTCCTACAGCACGAACCGTAATAGCTAGAGAGTTGAAATGTTTTACAGAATGTGTATTTCTATTACCGCAACAACAAGAAATACTGAAATAAACGAAAAAAGGGTGTTTAGAATTAAATTGTAGGTATTAAGTCTATTTCAATACAATAGCGCCTGACTATTTTTAATAGCAAGAGACGACTGACGTGAAGAATGAAAGTTGTCTGACTTTTGTCCATGTTTTAGGGCAAAATACCGTTCCGTGTTTTGACGCTGAAAGGGATTAATGGACAACATTTCCAATAAGTCCACAAATCCCTATGGCAGCTTTTCCTCAAGAGATTTGCGAGTGAAATGTGTCGAGCGAGGATTTCTAGCTGTGCTGTGAAAATGTGTAGGGGTTCCACCAAAGTTGTGCGAGGAAAATGTGTTGTACGAGGAGGTGTAGCGGAGCTGTGAAATGTGTCGGCGGGGGGTGCGGTGTAGTACAGTAGACTGTCTGGTACAGTATGACGCAAACCTCGCAACACATTCCTCGCAACACATTCCTCACAAAACATCCGTCGCAACACATCCCTCGCAACACATCCTTCGCAACACATTCCTCGCACACATCTCTCGCTTGTTAGGCCGGGGCTCCACCAAAGCGGAGATGGGCGGAGATGTGGAATATTTGTATGGCGCGATGGAAGCGGAGATGTGAGCTGTTTCCATCTCGCATACAAATATTCCACATCTCCGCTTTGGTGGAGTCCCGGCCTTATACATACGTACAACGTATAAAAAACTCGCTCCGCTAAGCCGGTTCCACCAGCGCTGTGCTGAGCGAGGCAAGGTAAATGAAGCGATTGTATTGGTTCTTGAAAGACACATTCCTCGCTACGCATCCTCGCACATCTCTGGTTGAAAACCAGCCCAGGGGGGGAACGTCCGGGGGGGTTGTTGAAGGCGCGCCACGCTGTCGTAGTTTACTTCTATACGTCGAATCCTAATGATATGTCTCTGGGAAGAGGCGTCAGGCGATGTCCTTATTCACAACACATTGTATTATGTTAACGAATAAACGATAATAATAATAATAATAGAACGCGAGCAAGCGATGCGACCATCTCGCACGAATAGATCAAAAATGTTGGTCGCGCGACCGCTGTTTTGGTCGCGGATTCACGCGATGGTAGAGCTCGTCTAAGCTGAAATGACGCGCCCCACTCCTTGGTTTTGTATTTACTTGTCATACAAAACCAGGGAGTGGGGCGCGTCATTTCAGCTTAGACGAGCTCAAGCATCGCTTGCTCTATCAGGACAAAGGGCTCTACTCACGGTGCAATATGTCTTGCAACTTGTTGCATGTAACCTGCAACCTGCCTACTCACGATGCAATCGATTACATGCAACCTGCCTACTCACGATGCAATCTACCTGCAATCTGTTGCAAGGCAACAAGTTGCAGCAACAAATCGCGAGACAGATTGCATCGTGAGTAAAGCACTTTATGTTTAACGTCTTCCCCCAGGATCTCTCACTTCGCGACCGCAGACGAGTTCACAGACACGACTCTGCGCGTGATCACGATCGAGAAGCGGCAGTACGGCCGGTTCAGCTGCAAAGCGCAGAACAAGCTGGGGGCCGATGAGGGGGATGTCGAGCTGTTTGGTGAGTGACAAGAGTGAGAGTGAATGCAGAGCTACTTTCGCTACCAGTGTTCTGGGGGGCAATTCTCGCGCTATCGGGATCATCCTTATGGTCGGTTCGATTCGAGATGCCGATAACCATTTGTAGCGCGAGAATCTCCCTAGTTTTGAGAAACATATATCTTAGAAGATGGATGCAGATCGCAACTCGAGACTTGTCAAGGCGTGTGCGAGAGATACTATACCCTATCCAATATAACAGGCAACTTGACAGCTAACCTAAAACTTTATAAAATCCAAATAATTAATATCTTTAAGTGCTGATAGCAGTGATGGCGATGACAACTTTTCTATTAGTTCAACTGAATAAACAATTTCGATTCTTTCCGATTGTTTTGGTAGTTTGTTTAAAAATGGATTTCAACGTTTTTTTGGCACATATATTGCTTCTGGCCCCACACTAGGATACCCTGTGTCGTGGGAACTAACAGAAGAGTTGTCATCGTCATCACTGCTATCAGCACTTAAAGATATTTTTATTGGGATTTTATGAAGTTTTAGGTTAGCTGTCAAGTAAAGTAAAGTATTATTTATTTGTATGAAAATAGGTTTACATCAGTTCTTACAGATAAAATGTATACAAATACAAATAAGTTTATTATCAAAAAGAGAATTACAAGTGACTAAACTAATTACTTAACGTATACAAAATTATTACGAAAACTTTACATTAACATTGGTTGTTGAGGGTACTTTTGCCTTTATATATTAATCGTCACTCCCGTGTTGCCGTTAACTCTGCACTAGGCGGAGTTATATTGGATAGGGCATAACGACCTTAAGTTGCCTGTTATATTGGATAGGGCATAACGACGCTGTTTGTCACGTTCATTCGCGTCGCGACTAATACTCGGTCGGTCCTCGCTCACTCACTGATGCGACAAGTCGTCTGCAGTTGCCGTCGTTTTTTTTTGTTATTTGGAATATTTTTGTGAACTGGAATTCATTAATACAGAGTTAGATTTCCGTGAACTTCGAGTATCCTGGAATGATTATTTTTGAATGAAAATTATGCATTTGTTGGTTTATGTGTAGATTGTTGATGTTTCCCCTTATTTGTAGTATGGATGTTGTTAAAAAGCCATTATTTCTGTGTCTTAGGCAGCGCTAAGGCTTGCATAATTATGATAGATCAATAGTTATAGTTACCTCAGTAAGAGTATGCGTTATCGTTGTGCTAATTTTTATGTACTCGATTTTTAATTGCAGATAGTTTTTGAAGCATAGCGTGTATGTATCTGCGCCGTGAGTCTTGTTGTATGATGCTGAGAATTGTTCAAAAGTAAACTGTTTTACGACATTATCATCTCTCTCTCTATTACATACGAGTTGTTGCATGATTTATTAGTGCAATGTAGAATTGAGGATATTGTGTGCGATTCTCCAGGCGACAAGACAAAGCAGTGTTACAAAACCATATAAATTGACTTGTCAACTGTCATGCGATTTAGTCCAATCGCAAAAAATGCTCTCTATCTTACCCTCGTGAGAAAGAGATGTGCCACTCAGATGCCAAGAAATCTGGCGTGACCTGTAGGGCTACTCTTGGTATGCATGCAATGGCTCAAGCCTTCCTTCCCGTCAATTTGCACAGAACGCAGTTACTCTGACGACAAGAACGACTAAAGTGTATCCAATATAACAGGCAACTTGACAGATGTCATTCTTAGCCTGTTAGTGAGGGGATATTGCTCATAAAAATCGATTAATCAAAAAAATCGATACACCCTTTAAACATTTGTGAATGATAGAGTATACTTCACATAAACAAACGATTCACTAACGCCACCTAGGGGTAGCCTTAGCGTTTTTTGCAACTGTGTTCTGTTCAAATGACAAGAAAGCAAGCCCTCGCCTTGCATACTAAGAGCCCTACTGTACCGCTTACCCGACAACTTGGTTAGTTTCGCCCCGAGAATTGCACTATCCCCCCTCCCCCCGCTTGCGTGTGACGTCCCCCCCCCCCGCAGAGACGATCATCCCCGTGTGCCCCCCGGCGTGCGGGCAGGCGCGGTACGGCGCCGCCGACAGTGCTGCCCCCTCCTCCACCACCGCCGTAGTGTGCGCTGCGGCTTATCTGCTCTACAACTATAGGAGGTACGTGACAGTGGACAGCGAACATGTCATACAGTCTTCTAAATCGCTCAAATGGTGGCAGGCAGGTGATTTTGACGCGATGACGTGACTAAGCTTCAGTAATTACCCAGTATTCCTTGATTATACTATAACCCTGAATTACTGGCCTGGAGGTAAGTGTTAAGAAATAAGCATGCTACTTCGTTAAATGTACGTATGAATATTTAAGCTTTTGAGTCCTGAGCATGGTAGTCCCCTGTATCTTATGTTATCGTTCTTCAATATACTGTGCCCACTTGTTTTTGCTAATACATAATGTTGAATAGAACAGGACTTTAAAAAGGACTTTATAGCGAGTGGTGCCATCTCTCGGTACCCTCGGTCAACCCGGGGCCGACCACCCCGGCGTTTCTCGCCTTCGGGCCCTTTCGGCGGTGTTCGGGAATCATCGTGTGCGCACGCCCCCGCTCCCGTCGGAGGAGTTGTCTAGTAGACTTGTTCAGGACTGGATGCGTGCTTTACTCGAGGATTTCCCTTGCGCCGTCCAATCATCCAGTGTTACCTAGTGAAACTGTCATAACTTTGTGCATAAACTGTGTAACCCGTGTTTTAACATCATTACGTCACGTACAGACAATTATTACAAGAAGTTAGAACCAGTGAACTGTTTTCTTGCCTACGGCGTCCACACGCACACACCACATCTAAGGAAATCGATGTATTTCCATTAGGCTATGATAGCCTAGGTGACGCAACCGTGCCACCCAACGCTATAACTTTAATTCCCCAACCAATTGGTCAGACAGTAAGCTCTCTCAGTAATATTCCAACACATTAACACATTTCACTCGTTACAGAAACCCCTATCCCCGACATTAACTTCGCCGGGTTGCGTCGGGACCCGAACTACAGCCGATCCGCGACCACCACACGCAGCTACTACCTGCTGGGACTGATGCCGCTAGTCTGCCTGGCCTCGTAATCTGTCAGCCCACTCTAGGCCTCTTAAATACCACTTGGTAGCATTGTGGCCCGGTATTGCTTTTAAAAGGACCGAATATCAGCCCCTCTCAGGATGCAATTTGATTATATCACTCGCCGTCAACGCTAAGACAATGTATGCGGCTGTCGACCCAGACCGTGATACCACACTGACCTAAAACGATTGAACCTAGAATGTTCCGTTCCGTTTTTCCTCAATGTACGGAATCCTAAAAAGGTCGAGTCGTAAGGTGGTAAATCACAACAAGTAACTAGCTGGAGCAAACTTTTATTTAGTCCTTTTAAAAGCTCGTTGGGTTTTAAAAAGATAAGAGTTCTAGATGCATTTGGAATAGAATTTCTAGATTAATATTCCCCTAGATTCAGCTCTCCCTTATTTTAGAGGCGATACGCGGCCTGGTGACATGCTATTTAATTAATTCAAAAACAGTTGCAATCGCAATCAATATTAGCTACGGCTAGAGCGAGAAGAAGGTATAGTCCTGTCCCTTACTTAGGCTACGTGACATTCCGAGTAAAGACACTTACAACATGCATTTTAAAGGCAGCAATTTTTCTATCTATTAATGAATGAGACTGATTTAAAGCACACAGTAAGTTAATGTCCATCCTGTAACAGCTTAATGGCCATTCTCATTTAGACCTTTAACAAGAATCTCTGGTAGTTAGGAGGATAAAATATAAACATTATATATTTGGCTTCTAGCCATAACATAACATGTTCTTTTTTACATGTTATGTTCTTTTTACATACCGACATGGAAAGAACAACATTCCTTTTGATACCCGACAGCGCAAGGGTGATATTTATTTATTTATTGTTTTATCGTCCGTGATATTTTAGATATCAAATCAATATAGCGAAGGATTTTGTGATAGGTTTTAGAGATAGACAATCAGGCAACTTATCAAAATACAGTGGGCCAGTTAAGTATGGTCACTGTCTGTGACTTTTCAACTTTGCCTATCTTTTAGTTACCGTAACTGCGCAAAACTTTTATATGCATTTATAAATAAGTATCAATTATAAAACTAATCATATACTTACTTACAGAAAATTAAATAGCAATAACGTGTTGCAAAAATACGAGTAAAAGACAGCCATTTCTGTGTTGTGTAGAGATATTTTTTATACTAACCCCCGGTTTCCGCGACGCTGATCAAAGGCTGCGATTAGCTAACAGAGCAATTAATTAATTTCAGGCATCCTTGATTAGCTAATCGTAACCTTCGTTTCTCTCGAAAACCGGGGGTAAAACTAAAGCTGAGTCGTTTTTCGAAACTGTAAGTGGTGAGTAGTTAAGTAAACACTTAAAATTGTTTTGAACTCAGAATAAGTAACGATGTTAAAACTGTAAGCATAAAAGTACTGAGTTTCGTAACTTTTTGATATTGTAGAGCTAAAATACTTATAAGGCAGGACTTTTATAAGATTTGTGTGAACACCATTCCCATGCTTTTTAGATTATCATTATTTGAATCGCGTCCCGCCGCTGGGCAAATAGCTCTTCCCTTCTTTCACTCTTTGATAACTCTCCTCTGAAAGGGGGCGTTCATTAATTACGTGGGAGGCGGCCCCATATCTCTTCCTACACCTCAATCGCCATGAACTCGACCTTATGGCCACTACATAAGGTTCCCCTGGATCAAGGAAGGAACACGATTTCTTTGTGTTGTAAAAAACATAGATTTTTTTTAAGGCCTTTTGATTTTCTATTTCACTCATTCATTTCATGACTCTCCGAATTTTGAATCTCAATTTGCCATGTATACAATCATGAATCATTGTTTTTGTAAAATATTTATTTTTATATACTTTGTATGTAGTAAAATTATGTCCAACAATAATTGTAACAAGACTGTTTGTTAAATGTCGTGTGATGTCTTATTTGTATTTTTACGTACGAGTAATTTAGGATTAAATATACACAAAGATATTGCGAATATATTTTTATTTTCAGAATCTTTGAACACCATATCATGATTTTAGCACTCCCCTGATTTACGTCCATTTTTATATAATTTAATTTTAAACTAGAAATCTCACTATTGTATTATTTTGCGAATCCCATTTGTTTGTGTAGATTTTTTATAAATAAACAAACATAAAATCATCTGTTGTATTTTTAATTTATTTACAAAACTTGGTTACATTAGAGTTTTCTATTAACTACAACTCATACCACACCATTATATTGCAATAAAGTAAACATGTTCCAAATAAGGACAAGCCATTCTGGGAATTATCATATTAAGAAATATTTTCCGATTCAGGATCGGACGGGGCATGTCAAACAGGAAAGGGGTCAGTTTTCTTGAAAGTTTACAATCTCACGCAAGAGAAAACTACCAGTGCGCGGTATGCCATTTAGCATTTAGTCATTCATAATACTCGGTCATCAACTCTCAGCTAGACATAGAAAGGGCGCTTCCCTACCTATGCCATAAGCAGACAACTACTGTCCAGGAAGTAAAACTGCAATATAGTTTAAAGGTATAATATTTAATTAAACTACTGAATCTTAACTTTCACAAGAATGTACAATTTGATAAGAATAAATATTCGAAGAGAAACAATGATGTACATTTAAAAGGACCAACATTTCAAGCAGTTTACTCCCTAAGTCCTACGATACTGAAATGTAATAATTCTAATAAGTAACGGAAAATAATGATTCAGTACATACGAGACAGAACCCGTTTATTGAGTTTATTACTAAAGGTAGGTACTGCTTTTAGCTATAATACTAACAGCTTATTATTTCACAATATAATGATTTTCTTTTTGTTTTTGACGAATAAACTTAAACATTTAACACTAATAACTTTGGACTTAGCTTAAATTATTAATTTGATTATACTAACTCTTTCTAAGCGCGATACAAATATTACTTACAATAATAATTATCTAAATAGATGCTCAGATCTTCCGAGTAAATTATTACTATAAAATAAATGTACTACGCGTAAAATTATAAACAATAGAACAAATGTTACAACAATCATAATTATTACGCTAAAACAGTAAATAATAGGCGATAAAGATGGTAGATATACGACACATGCGTATTTTTCATTCGTCTGAACAAACGATTCCGCTAAATAAGTAATAAATCTAGAGATGAGCTCGCCTTTGTACACCTTTACTATGTATTTTTGTCCAATTGTAATTTTTCTGTGTGCAATAATTATGAAATCTGCTGACCAAGCATTAATTCTGCTGGTCAATCATCAACACCACCACTGCTGATACTAATCAATCTGCTACCGAGTGATAACTCTGCTGACCAACTAATAATTCTGCTATGCTAAGACAATTCTGCTGACCAAACATTCAGCCTACTGACCAACTCAGCACTCTGCTGAGGAGTGATAATACTGCTAACCAACTATACATTCCGTTGACCAACTAATAATTCTGGTACGGAGTGTCTATCCTGCTGACCAATTAATCATTCTGCTACCGAGTGATTAGTCTGCTGACCAAGTCATTCTTATTCTTAAGGCGCCTCATGAATAAATTAGGGGTGGTTTTTTCATAGGTATTTCAGGAAATACTAGGCAAATAGATTTCTGGTCTAAGTAATTTGACTATATCATCTAGGGTTTTCCTGAAGGATAACGCGTTTGGATAAAATTAACTCGATAGAAAATAAATCCAAAGTCAACCAATATTTCCTATTATACCGCAGTAGTAGTAAATATGATCTTTCTATTAATTGAAATATGTGGGGAATTGTTGTTACTAGCGATTTGAAGATTGAAATGTAATTCCCTGAAATAGCTTATTTTTGTATTTTTTTTCGTTTGGGCGCTTACGTTGTTTCAGATTAGGTGCGAGCGCACGATTGCCATCCCACTTGTTCCTATTCCCGAGTTATATTCACTTCTCACTTCTGCAATCTTCGTTGACCTTGGTTTGTAATTATTCATACCTCGCCATAACCAAATAATCACTCTGCTACTGAGTCGTCCGCATTTATTTCACTGCCCAACTAATCATCCTGCTGCCCAAGCAACACCTCCACGGGCACACTAGCCGCCCCCTTGTTCCTCCGCGCGTGCACCTGAAACAAAGAAAGAAAGAAAATAATTTATATATCGAAGATCGATATTACACAAACCCCTTCACTCTCAGAAGCACACCGCTCGAACGACCGAACAATGGCGAACTATTGTTATATAAGATGTGTCGGCGAAACAGTCTAATAAGTACTCACGATGCAATCTGTCTCGCGTTTTGTTGCTCAACCTGTCCCGCGATTTGTTGCTGCAACTTGTTGTGTTGCAACAGATTGCAGGTAGATTGCATCGTGAGTAGGCAGGTTGCCGGTTGTTTTTTTTTAGAAATTAGAAATTATTTATTTAGTAAAACGTTTCACTTAGGGGTAGGTACATCAAATGGTATTAGGTACAGGGTTACAATTCTAATTTTGATGTTTCCATGGTTCCCACACTAGGAAAATCCTGTGTCGTGGGATCCCATTCTGACGTTTACAGTTCGGAGTTGAAATTCATCAAATAACAATTTAGGTATAGCATTACCATACGTTACCATGTTAGGCATCAAACTTCAGGATCGTATTCGAAATACAGAAATAAGACGTTGCACTAAGGTCGCCGACGTCGGCATGCGAATCACTAGACTGAAGTGGGGGTGGGCAGGACACTTGGCACGGAGGGAGGACGGAAGGTGGACAAAAGCGGTAACGGAGTGGCTACCCAGAACCGCAAAACGCCAAGTAGGCAGACCACCAGCCAGATGGACGGATGACATCACCGCCATAGTCGGCAGGCAGTGGACGCGGGAGGCACAGGACCGGAGCGGAGGGCGTGGTAGAGAAGAGGCCTATACCCAGCAGTGGGTAGGTGTGGGCTGATTGATTGTGGTGATGGTTAGCATACCTTGTACACGTGCTGGCGCAGATCCTTAGCCGAGCGATACTTGTTGGGGCACAACGCGCAGCCGTGGGTCAGCAGCGACTGCGGAGAGAATTGTAACTTGTTATTGAAAGGATTTGTTGTTATTGCTCCACAGTTGACATATTTCGCATTATTCACGTTTCGGACACGTGGAGTTTCACGAAACATATTTGAAATGTTAGCATATCCTTAGCATTATCAGGCCTCCGTCACTGAATGTACTCGCGCGCTATAATTACCTACCGCCCGCCCGAGCTCTCGGAGCTCACGGCTATGGCCCTGCGCTCAACGTCAGTATGGTTGTCGCAAGCCAAGCGCACGCACGTTTTGAACTGTGTTCGTATCGTACGAGTATCTGCGATGCGAGGCAGCCCTGCGATTAGTGTGAGATCGCGCGGTGCGAGGCGATCACAACTGTACGCTTGAGCATTTAGGCACATTTTAGCATGCAGCGGTTGCTGACGCGACGGAGTAGGCTATTATAGCAGTAGGTATTGGAAATTTCCTACTGAGTGAAGTATCTGTTACGTAGTAACTATTTAGTTATCTGTGGCATTATACAGTGGCCGCTGAGAGAATGCGATCCTGACACATGTACAAGGTGTAAATGAATTAACGCAAAATGAGAAACTACTTTGTTAGGGACATCATTCTGAGCAACTTTCATTATGAAACCGATTTGATCAGAGCAACTTTATTTTTCACTTCTCCATACAAATCAGCTGACCCACGCAGGCCAAAATGTAATGTGGAAGTGAAAAATAAAGTTACTCTAATCAGATCGGTTTCATAATGAAAGTTGCTCAGAATTATGTCCCTAACAAAGTAGTTTCTCATTTTGCGTTAATTCATTTATACCTTATATATGTCCCTGTCTGTCCCGCGCTACTTTTCACTCTATCTCACTTGTGGAAGTGAGATAGAGTGAAATGTAGAAGTAAGTATAGAACCAAATGAAAATCCTACGAGATTCTCGCCCTTAAATCCGTTAGGTGACAATACGATATTATTGGCCATGTAATAATTGAAACAAAAAGTAAACTTTAGAAAAAACCGACTTCCACAAACCCTATTTGACTAGATTGAATTTAATACAAACTGTTAACCCTTATCCCCCCCCCCCCCTCCTTGGGGGACTTAATTTTGTCAAATCCCATCTCAGTGCTAACCCACGCTAGTAAGGAACCTCTGTACAAAGTTTCATGGCTCTAGGTGCACCGGTTTAGGCTATGCGTTGCCTGCCCGTCAGCCACGCATTGTGTTTGTACCTAGTATTGAGCAGTTATGTTGTGTCGTTTTCATCATCAGTTCCGCATCACAATATTATGCTTATCATGTGCATTTGCACGAGTTATTATGAAAAACACAAAAATCACTATAGGTCTGCCTATAATATTTGAAGAGTTCCCTCGATTTCTCCAGGATCCCATCATCAGATCCTGACCTGGTGTCAATGGGACCAAAGGGAAGGTAAACCCTTTCAAACAAAAATATAATTTTCCAAATCGGTCCATCCGTCTAGGCGCAATCGGGGCACATTCATAAAAAAAAACATCCGGACGAATTGTAAACCTCCTCCTTTGGGAAGTCGGTTAAAAATAAATCTAAGAATGCATATCCGAGGTAGATACCCAAAATGCTAAACGAGAATCGTCGATCCGTAAAGATGCAATGTTTTTATAATTAAATTTGAAAAGTCGTGTTTTCTAATCAGTTCGTCACTTGACCAAAATACCATTCGCCATTTTGATTCCGACTTGACGTCACTACGTTAGTATCCCATCGACGAAAATTAGTACTTGGTCTCGTGTGTTTACTATCGGAGTGATGTCACGAGCGAAACATCATGGCGGCTAGCGTTCCGCCATGATGTTTCCGCGCGAGGATGCACTATCGCAAATTAATTAATGATTTTAAGGCATTTATCGGTTTCACAAAATTTATATAAAATTTCTCTAGCACGGCCTCAATATTTTTTTTCAAATTTTTTTTTCACAAAATCAATAATACCCTATTATCCGAATAAAGCTATTATTTACGTACCTCGTCCGTATGCTCCCGTACGCAGTGGCGGTTCAGAATGTTCTGTGTGCTGAACGACTTGTGGCAAGTCTCACAGGTGAATGGTTTGGCCGCGTTGTGCGACTGCAATGGAGGAAGATTCAGCTTGAGCTAACTTAGCATGACACGGCGTCCCGCCTTCTCCCATACGGGGTGGCAGAGGCACAACTGACTGCCCACTTATAGCCAGATTTTCATTACTCCATTTTGCGTGACAGGGAGCTAGCCCATCGCCGCAGCTATGGAGCAATGAAGGTTTCCTCACGATGTTTTCCATCACCGTTAAAACGTCCGTACGTTGTTAGACCGCCCTTAAATGTGATAACCAAATACTCCCTAATTTCATTCCGACCACCTACTGGCCGGAAATAAAGTAGTTAACTGTCTGCAGTTCCATGATTGGTTTGAAAAAAAAAAAAACTGAGCCATCACAATACAGGCTGGCTCAGTCTCAACTCACCACTCTGACGTGCCGCTTGAGGCTGGAGTTGGTTGCGTACGCGCTCGAACACAACGTACACTGGTACGGACGCTCGTTCCGGTGGCTTCGCTCGTGCGCCTGAAACGGATAACAAACATATACATACAGGCACATACACTGCTTCTGTGTCGTGGAAACCAGAAACAGCGACATCACAAACATGTAAACATCTAACACAGGGTTGTATATTTTCTTAATGGTGCTCCTAAACGGGCCAGGTTTTGCTGCAATATGTGGCCGGCAACTATTGGTGTCCCTCTCTTACTCACATGTTAGAAAAAGACACCCATAGTTGCCGGCCACATATTGCAGTGAAAATATGGCCCGTTTAGGCGCACCTTAATCATAGTATAAATAAGAAATAGTAAGTTCACTAGGCCCCTGTTCGCATGATAACTACCTACTCTTGCTCAAACGGCTAGGGTTGTCGCTTAGCGCCGCGGGTTGCGGTGCGGATTTGTTGCGTCGTCGCTCGCTGCACGGTAAAACAAGTACCTACTTACAGGTGATGCCCCGCATTCTGCCTCTGAGTGCCGCTTGGAGGGGGTATACTTTGCGTATTGTAAAAAGATCACGTCTGAAGTTAGGCAAACGTGAAAAAAGCGACTTTAACGCAACTGCATAATGCAAAACTCGCTCCCGGCGCGCTTCAGGCCTGATCTTGTTACCGCATATACCGCACAATGTTTAACCATCTTGCAAAATAAGAATCACCGGCGACTGGTTAACACGTGCCGCCCGGCTGGACGAATGACGATGACTCGTCGCATGCATTGCTTGCATAGCCCTGTCTCGTAGCACGCGAAGGACGCGAGATTCCGCAATGTGTGCGTGTGGCGGCGCGTGCTTATAAAGAATGCAATGTAGCTGTGTGTGCGGCTGTTCTCGCTGATTTGTTTGAAGTGAACCTGGCGTGCCTTAATCCCCAGCCGGGAATTGTAAACGAATCGAAACGAAAACCCAAAATGTATGCGATTTGACATTTGGTGACGCTAGCGTAGCGTGACTAGACGTCTAATCACATACACATTCGTAGCGTTTCGTGCGAACGACAATAGCGTTTTGCATCTTGCTTGTCTACGGGGGCTGGCTGGGACCACTCGCATGGTAGGCTCAGCCACAGCGGCTGCGCAGAGTTTAAAAGTTTATTTATTTACCAAAGCTTAGTACAAAAAAAGTGTTATCTGTGAACACCACACTAGGTCCAACCTGTATCGTGGTGTCCAACTTATTTACTGTTTGACAATTTTATTTATTGCAATGGTTCAAAAAAGTACAAAATATTTATATAAGTAACTAATACTGAAAAAGTTAAAAATTTAACAAACAAATTTTTAGTAGATAACTTAATATAATTTGAAAAAACGTGCTTAGTTTAAGGTAGGGGGGAAGGGGAATACTATGCTATACAAATAAGCAACATGTAGATACATATATATAGATAATGAATATATATAGATAAATAAATAGTATATATATATAGATAGATAAATATAAGTATAATATAGGTAATGTATTTATATATATAAATATAAATATATATGCATAACATTACTTACATAGGATATGTTCCTCGAAAACTGATTAATGCTTTATAATTTCCTCTGTCTCGTCGTAAGTCAGGGTGAGTAGCCATTTCGTTATAAGAATCTTAGCTTCGGGAATACTGAAACTTTTAACATTAACTTTTTTGCAAACTACGTTATATGTGAACGGGAAGGAGAAAGTCTTAAATCGCTGAGCAAATGCCGTGCGGACCTGTGGAGTCGGTACTCTGTATACTCGCTCGCGTCTGTATACTAGAGGGCGTCACAATATATCTAAGATACATTTAACATCACACCGTTTCCGATGCGGAATGGCAGAGGCGCACCATGCCCACTTTTGGCCAGTTTAATTAATCTGTACTCCATTTTGCGACATTTACATACTTGTGGTAAAAGCACGTTTGCATTTACACGTTTATACAGGGGTTTGGCCAACCTTGGCAAACATTGGCAAATATTGGCAAACCGTGGCAAGTGTTGTTATTTATTTATGTAATTTATTGTAAATATTGACAAACGTTAACAAACTGTGCCTGCAGATTGAAGTTCTCATAATTCATAATTTCTTTATTGCACAGAATTAGTTGAACTAGAACAAAAGTAAATAAAATAGTGTAAAAAGGCGAGCTTATCTCTAAAAAGAGACCTGTCTCATCTCTATTTGGTTTGCTGGAAGAGATCTCTTATTAGAGATAAGCTCGCCTTTGTACACGTTTTCTATGTTTTTTATTGTCCTATGTAACTGTTTGTGTGGAATAAAGAAATTATGAAATTATGAAGATATCTTTTCCAGCAAACCAAATTGTTCGTAAACCTCTTCCCGCAGCAGCTACAGTGGTGCCCCCGCCTGCCTCGGAGCTCCGTGTGGCACCGCAAGTATTTCCGCGCTATCCACTACACGCGGGTGTTTGCTGAGCCTTGACGAGCCTTGGCAAGCATTGGCAAGTACTAGAAATCCGTAGTATATTTTGACAAATATTTTGGCTGATCTTGGTATGTTTTTGCAAAAGTTTCAAAGTGCCTTTCAAACCTTGGCAAGCATTGGCAAATAATGGCAACCCTTGGAAATAAATGGCGACTTAGCAAGTATTGGCAAAACTTGAGCAAGTATAGGCAGGCAACCCTTGACAATAATGAAATTATTTTATTTACAAGAAACCAGTACAAAAGTGACAAGTATTGGCAAACCTCGGCAAGTATTGGCAAACTTGCGCAAGTAACGGTAAACTTTGGCAATTATTGGCATGAATAAACAAACCTTGGCAAACCTTTAGAAATTTTTGGCAAACCTTGGCAAGTTTTGGCAGACCTTGGTAAGTTTTGGCAAACACTGGCCCACTGTACCTGCAGATTGAAGTTCTCCGTAAAACTCTTCCCGCAGTAACTGCAGTGGTGTTTCGCCTCCCGCCTGCCTTTAGGCTCCGAGTGACATCGCTGGTGCTTCCGCGCTATCGTCTCCGTCGCAAACAGCTTCGGACAATGCGGGCACGGGTGGATCTTCTCCTGTGGAACAGTTCCGTGGAGATGGTTTAGCCCTAGTCTTTCTTTCAGAACATTGATTCTGTGGCATATTTTGGTAACTTTTTGGCGAATCATGGCAAGTATTGGCAAAGTTTGGCAACCCTTGGCAAACTGTAAATAAATACATATAAATATAGATAGATAGACATAGATAGCAATGTATGTGCCTGTATTTGTATCACTGCTTGGATAGGCTTGGGAATTTGTGGTAGGTTTCGTGTGTATCCGCATGTCTGTTTCGTCTTCTGCTTGGCATACGGCCTCATTCCTGGTTATGTAAATGTTTATGTTTTGACGTGACAACGTCTTATAAATTGGTTTGCCGGGTGACACTTCAAGAAACTGCGTTACGCTCCGCTCACGTTATGCGCTCACAATGAGAGCGAGTGAGAGGCACGCGTCCCTTCCACTCGGGCATGGTTAGCCCGCCTAAGAGCGAGAGAGACAGACATAAAAAGTGAAAGGCACGCGTCCCTTCCACTCGAGCACAGTTAGCGTGCGAGATTGTTTGTATAAATTAATGTTTTAAATATAATTCTTTGTATAAATAAATGTTTTAAATTGTTACTATTATTTCATCCTTCTTCCTACTATACGAATGAATATTCACATTAAAATTATTTTACCACTCAAAGTCGTTGTCACGTAAAACTTTCGCCCGTATACCGACTTTACAGGCAACCAATTTTTTATGTTGATGGGTACCTTCACACGTTTACACGTGAGCACACCTCGGACACTCCATAGAACGCTCGTAAAATAATCACCTATTACTACTACATAACCGAATGACATTTGTACACGTGCAAATGTGTGCGTAAACTCGTTCGTTTGTGAATGTGTGCGTTCAGCGCCTAAACAAAGTGTCTCCCGAAGAGGCTCCCCGACTCCGGGGTGAGGTGCGGTATCTGAATCCGCGCGGGGAAGGGAGTGGCCGTTCTGTACGTAGTACTATTATCTCTTCTGTGACGTGAGTTCAACAAATATGAGTTGACTCACAAAGTGCGACTGCGCATGCTTGGTCAGGTTGTGCTTCAGCTTGAACACTTTCTCGCACTTGTCGCACTTGAATCCGTCCTGCTCCTTGTGCGCGAGGGCGTGATGCTCCCGCAGTGCGCGCCAGTCACTCACTGACGCGTTGCATATGCGGCATTCTGTGACGGGTTTCTTGTGGGATCTGGAATGCAATACTAGCATATACATGTGGGAATAGTCAGAGAGAGTCTTGGATGAACTGTTTCAATGTTTATTTTACCTCCTTCGTGGCTTTAAACAAACACAAAATAATAAAATATTAGAGATCAATCGTCACGTCTTAGCAATCGTCGTCCATCTTCTCATCTCCTCTCTCTTTCCCTCTCAGTCATCCGTCTCATCTGTCGATAGCACCTTACGTTCTATTCCACGCTTGTCGTCTATCGTACAATCACCTAACAACTTACTAACTACTGATCCAATTAAAGTTAGTTCTTTCTGACCCTTTAGGGCCAGATTTCTAGAGTTATCTCCGAATGGTCTAGTGGGTCTCACGCTTGCTTCTCTCGCAGGCGATGCAGGTTTGAATCCCGGTGCTGACCATGTACCAATGAGATAATTAATTTGTCAACAGTACATTATCGGACGCTCCGTGTTTTGGATGGCACGTTGAGCCGTGTAGGTCCTGGCTACTATCACTAGGTACTTGATAGTGTGTAGTAGTCGTAAAATCCCTCTACCAATCCAAACTGAGCCAGCGTGGAGTATGTCTCTATCTTACTCATACTTACCGAATCGTAATTCCAACTGTGTGTGGCGACCTTGTGTGTTGTACTGTACCACAGACAGACACTATAATATTACACTTGTGTGTTGTACTGTACCACAGACAGACACTATAATATTACACTTGTGTGTTGTACTGTACCACAGACAGACACTACAATATTACACTTGTGTGTTGTACTGTACCACAGACAGACACTACAATATTACCCTTGTGTGTTGTACTGTACCACAGACAGACACTACAATATTACACTTGTGTGTTGTACTGTACCACAGACAGACACTACAGTATTACACTTGTGTGTTGTACTGTACCACAGACAGACACTATAATATTACACTTGTGTGTTGTACTGTACCACAGACAGACACTATAATATTACACTTGTGTGTTGTACTGTACCACAGACAGACACTACAATATTACACTTGTGTGTTGTACTGTACCACAGACAGACACTACAATATTACACTTGTGTGTTGTACTGTACCACAGACAGACACTATAATATTACACTTGTGTGTTGTACTGTACCACAGACAGACACTATAATATTACACTTGTGGTTGTACTGTACCACAGACACTATAATATTATACTAATACAGATAGACCACCTAGAACAAAATATGACACCGGCGTAAACTGGGATGCTAAGTAAGCTTCTTTAGTTCGAGGCCATTATCGCTTGGTGCAGCACCATCAAAAAATTGCAGATACCACGAGATGACGCTACGATATATAGGATTTATTCTAAGATTAGCGCCACCTAGAAGTATGTTAACTGAAACCATGACGTTTAAAGTACAAATCTTACTCCTCACGAAATCTCTTATTTTACGAAGGGTTAATAATTCTAATTAGTATGGGATGACCACCCTGTGTGTTGCACTCACTTAGTCTTGTGCCTCTTTAGCGTGCTCTTCTTCTGGAAGACCTTGTCGCACTCGCGGCAAGGGAACACGCCCCCCGCCCCCGCCGCCTCCGCCGCCGCCGCCGGCAGCTCGCCGCTGCGCACAGCCGCGCGCGCCTCCCTGCGGGAACACGGTTACACACTCACGTGAAGGGGCGAGCTTATGCCTAATAGCTGAGTCCATACAGCGCGAGCGACCTCATTTGCCGCAACAGTCCCCGAAACAGGGGGGTTTCACTTCGCTGAGTAGGTACGTGCGTACGTGTTCCTTGAATTAAAGTAATTTTTTGTCGAGAGCTGTTCTCGATTTTCCCCTTGGGGGGGAGTTAGGACATTATAATTTTTTTGTAGGGATTGATTTTTTTTTCTTTCTGAAACCTATGTTGTGGGGTATCAAATGAAAGGGCTTCATGAGCCGGTTCTAAAAATATACTACAATGTTACTTTTCGGCCATCTGTTGTCTAAAAATCCAAGAAATATTTTCAAAACATACCAAGTTTGGACTCCTCGAAGTAGGAGACGGATTAGAAAATAGGATCTTTAGAGACCATGAGAGTGAGTGAAATAGACTAACTACTTTCGTGAAAAGCCAATAGATTGTACTTTAAATCGAAAATGTAGTTTCACTGTTCGCAAGGTCTATTGTGGGTCTACTGCCCACAGGGCCACTAGTTTATTAAGTTAAAATGTACGCATCTCAGTTATCTGAAATAAAAATATTTGAATTGAATTGAATATGTGCCGATGGTACTCACTTGGCGAGTGCTTGTATCTGCCTCGTCAAGTTGGTCAGTCCGAACGTGTGCCAACTGTGGTGGACAAGGAACCGCTTGGGGTGGGCGAAGTGGAGCGAGCATTGTGGACACTCGTAGTGACGGGTGTCATCGGAGAGACCTGCGGGCAGAATCAATGTCAAATGGCACCTACCTCGCTCAGCGAATTAGCATAGCAATACAGCGAGGTAATGGTGCCAGCATGTTGGGCACCCTGCCACTCGACGGCGGCGGTGACCTTAAGGGTATTTTTTATTTAATTTAATTGTTTTTTAGTAGTAAGTTAATTGTATATACATATCAATAATATGTCAAACTTACTTTAATCTTTGATATGATCAAACTAAAACCATATTAGGCTACCCATCAATGAAAGGGGCTGCCTAATACGCCATACAATCATTTTAAGATACTGCTTATGGTGTTGCCACCGAACGCATGTTGGACAGAAACTTTGAAAAAAAAAACTTTTATTTTTCTTAATTATTGGCGGTCTAATAACGATCCTGGGAACTAAACTTAAGGACAAAGTCAGACACATCGACATCAGAAACAAAACTAAACTGACAGATATTTTAGTATGCATCGACCAACTCAAATGGAGGTGGACCGGCCATATGCTGCGATGCAGTAAAGAGAAATGGAGCAAGCAGGTAACGGTCTGGTACCCAAGAGATGGGAAGAGAAACCGAGGCCACCCAGTGAGAAGGTGGGAGGACGACCTCAAACAGACCTTGGCCCCGCACTGGTGTAGAGTAGCAGCAGACCGTAAGCAGTGGAAGAGGTTGGAGGAGGCCTTTGTCGAAAGACACACTGAGACGAGAGACATATTATGAAAACAAAGAACAATCTAGAATTAAGAATGAAAAAACTCTGTCTTCAGAAACAAATGGCTTTATTATTAATAACGATCCTGCCAAATACCTGTGCTAATAATTAGTATGATTGATGTGTAGCCGACAAAATGGTATACCGCACAAATAGCACCAAACCAGCACACAATGTGGATGCCATACAGTTTTTCCGACAATTTTTGCACAAACAGTATAAAAGTATGTTTGTGTATCAGTAAGAAATGTAACTCTTTTACTGGTAAAGGGTGGCTGACATACATCCATCACCACATATAATTTATTTATTTTTTTCCACATACATACCATACTTAACAGAATGTTTTGCTTCCTCAACACTCATATCTGCTCCTACAATCTCTTCTGACAATGAATCTATATTATCTTTGGTAACTCCATTTTGGTCATGAATGAACGGATTTCTAAAATCTGAGTCTGTCCACGACATCTTCTCCAATTTAACTTCAACTTCAGTTTCATTATCACTCTCTGTGTTGTCCACATTTGTCTCAATTTTCACTTCAAGTTTTTGTGGCCCAGCTAGTGTGGAGTCATCATCCTCTGATTCAGATTGCTCACTAGAACTGCTTTTTTCATATAATTTTGGACTTGTTTGTTCCTTTTCTTTTTCTATGCTTGACGATTCAAGAGCTCTTTTTCTGCTTGATATATCTGTTGCTATAATACTCTCGATGCGTCTAAAAGTGTTTTCAATTCTCTCTGTTCTTAAATCTATCAGGTTTTTCCTTTTACCGCTAACTGTTTGGAGATCATAGTTGTCTTTAGGATTTTCTGTATGCTTTTTGTTGTATAAGATTGGCATTTCTGCTGAATGATTTATAGCATCTTTCGGCAGGGTTTGAACCTGATTCGGAGGTTGATTTTGACTCTGAGGTGTGGCATTACTTGATTCTTTTGGACACCAACTAGAATTTTTGGTACTGCTAGTCATGTGCCCGTAAAATACTTTTTCGTGAATTGAATGATTGAATTCAGAATTGTGGTTCGTCATAGCGTTGAAATCAAACGGCGACAGACCGTTCTGGCTGTAAATGGCTGGAATATGATGATGGATATTGGAATGTACTCGGGCATTTGTGTAGCTCAAAAATGGGTTAATTTGACTTTCTATTGGCACTGTATTGGGAACCATAGGTGCGTAATGTTGTGGAGTATACTGTGGCAGTGATGGTGACGGACGATTGTGATGAAGACTCCCTTTATTACTCAAAATAGGAGCAATGTCCATAGTGCCACCGACTCCAGTCTTCTTTACAGGTGCTCCCATAGTGCCTGGTGCTTCATTCGGACCGTACAGGCCACTATCGTGGAGCATTGTTCCTTTGGTATACTAAGCATAAGAATTTTACAGTTTATTTACTGAGTTAGCACCGAAAAACCAAAATAAACATGTCCACTGAGGCAGTTTCACTTCAGAAATTTTTGACATTTGTGCCCGCACAACACCACCCAAGAACCGGTGTCCGATGAACGGTATGGTATTTACCGGTACCTAACCTACCGCGCAATCGATCGATGCCCGCCCTCTTTTAATCGTTTATTCTGTTGGTCTGTGATTATTATTATTTTTTTACTTTTGTTTTGTTTTTTATTATTATTTGAGAAATTTGGTGCAGGGTGGTAGCGTTTTTTTTGTTGTGCAAATTCGTAAATTAAATATCAAATATCAATTAGAGGTGTGTACCGGTTGCAATTTTAGCCTCCGGAGATTTTCGGAGATTTTATAGTAAAAACCGGTACTTCACCGGAGAAAAACCTATAGGAACATTTCTTGGCATTATGTGGAAATTGGCTTAATTTCTGTAATTTCTACAGATTAGTAGTAGTAATCCCACTGATTAGAATGTATATCCACCACTTAGGATTGCAATGTCAATAACCTCATTTATCTGATGTATTGTTAGTACCTTGCACCATAGTTTTATTAGTTGATTTTAGTATTTATTGTTATTTAAGCTTTCATAGGCGACTACAGCCCGATAAAGCATTAAGTGATTTAATATAATCCATATATAGTTGTTTATTTACGATATGTGGTGTAATGTAATGTTTAAAACGTTAATAAAGACTTTTGAAAATCAAATCAAATCAGTAGTAGTAATCAGAATCACTCACGCTTAACAGTGGCTGTCCAGATGTGGCTCGCACTTTACACCTCACAGCCACACTTTACACCTGCATTTTACACTAATCAAAGTCAAAACGGCCCTTTACATAGACAAAATTATAGAATGTGAAGTAGGGTGCAATTCCGATATGACAAAATAGATCCCCAATGGGGATTCCCCATCCCATACATAGAAAAAAAATAATAATGTGAAGTAAGGTGCTTTCGGTTACACGTTTACAGTAGTGATGTGCCGATTCGATTATATTCATAATCGATCAATCGATTATGCCATCTGATGCGTAATCGATTAATCGATTAATAATCGATTATTAATCGATTATGATAAAACCATACGAGGCCTGTAATATTCAGCACCTAACCCTCTGTTTCATGATTTCGGGATCAAAAT
Source organism: Argyresthia albistria (assembly GCA_963457715.1). Classification (NCBI taxonomy): domain Eukaryota; kingdom Metazoa; phylum Arthropoda; class Insecta; order Lepidoptera; family Argyresthiidae; genus Argyresthia; species Argyresthia albistria. The sequence goes on from OY735281.1 coordinate 4,517,327, forward strand.
TATCATTTCCTATTCGAACAAAATATTTTAGAATCACCAGTAACAAGACAAACAACAAAGATAAGTTTGTACTTGCTTTTTATTTTACTAATAAATACTTACACACAAGAATATGGATAAATACTTTCATAAATGAGATCTCTAGATTATCAAATATACAATCAATAACAATTAGGTCTATTACTATTGAGTATTAATATTAGTTATGGCCTAACTAGATAAAATATTAAGTCTTAACAATTCTCACAACCATTCAATAAGGTCGGTATATTAATTTTAAACTACACTGAGCTATTTACTTACTTTTACTTTACGAAGTAAAACTTTTAGAACATATTAAATATAAAAAATAATAGTCACTTTTGAAATGACATTAGCCTTGGGTCATTCATTAGCATCAAATTTAAATATAAACATAACATAAATTACTAAAACACAGTGCTAATAGAATCTTCAAACAGCTAAGAAAACTAAGAAACATTTCAGTCATTTTTAAATGGAGTCAGTCACTCGCTGAGTATTTTAGACATACAAAATAATTACTATTGTGTATCAATATTAGCTATGGCCTAACTAGAAAAAATATTAAGTCTTAACAATTCTCACAACCATACAATAAGGTGGATATATTAATTTTAAACTACACTGAGCTATTCTTTCTTACTGAAGTGAAACTTTTAGAACATAACTAAATAGAAAAAATAATATTCACTTTTGAAATCAGCATCAAATTTAAATATAAACATAACATAAAATATTAAAACACAGTGCTAATAGAATCTTCAAACAGCTAAGAAAACTAAGGAACATCACAGTCATTTTTAAATGGAGTCAGTCACTCGCTCAGTATTTTAGAAATACAAAATACTTTGTACTTGCTTTTTTTTACTAATAAATACTTTAACATGAGTATATAACACTTTCATAGAAGACTAATGAGATCTTTAAAATACTTTGCTATACTATGCTATATATATTTTTAGAATATCAAAATGGCAATGGCCTAACTAGATAAAATAATAAGTCTTATAGTTTGAATTTTATAGCTTGATCAATGACAGATGTCTTTGGGTGGATTTATTGTAGAAATGCTTATCTTTTTTATAGCGTTAAGTAAGGGACGAAGCTATATACAGCGCATATAGCTCTGTCCCTTACTCTACGCCATGAACAAGATAAGCAATCCTACAATAAATCCACCCAAAGACATCTGTTATCGATCAAGCTATAAAATTCAAATTATAACGATTCCCACAACCATACAATATTTTGAGAAACACCTTTTCTCAAAATCCGGTTAATAGAGCTTAAAAAAAACTCGATTATTTTTAATAATCGATTACATAATCGATTATGATTTTCGTAATCGATCATGGTCGATTATTTTGATAATCGATTAATCGATTATTTATAATCGATTAGGAACATCACTAGTTTACAGTATTTTCGGACGTCATTATAAGTTGCGTTCCGCGCGCATGTACAATAACCGGCCAAGTGCGAGTCGGACTCGCGCACGAAGGGTTCCGTGCCATTATCTATAAAAAACCGCAAAAAAAATGTATGGGAGCCCCCCCTAAATATTAATTTAATTTTAATTTAATTATTTATTTTTTAAGTAAATAATATACTCAATATATTGTGAACATTTTAAGCGTCTACCTGCTATCATTATCAATATCGAGCAAAAATGAGCAAAAAAATCACGTTTGTTGTATGGGAGCCCCCCTTAATATTAAATTTCTTTTGATTTTTAGTATTTTTTGTTATAGCGGCAACAGAAATACATCATCTGTGAAAATTTCAACTGTCTAGCTACCACGGTTCATGAGATACAGCCTGGTGACAGACGGACGGACGCGCGGACAGACGGACAGCGAAGTCTCAGTAATAGGGTCCCGTTTGGCACCCTTCGGGTACGGAACCCTAAAAAGTAAGGTGCGTTCGGAATAGTTCGGATTACTTGGGGTACACGCATACAATATTTTCCATACTAAGTCCATGATATTTTCAGAGGCAAAATAAATTTGTGTTCCGCGCGCGTGTATAAAAATACCGGTTAAAAATAAAATCACCGGTAAAAATCCGGTAGTGACGTTATCCGGTTTTTCACCGGTTTTTGTAGAACCGGTACACATCTCTAATATCAATTGAAGGCTGAGAATCTGGGATATCCGCGATGTTACTACTAGAGGCAACTTAAATTCGGCCACTCTTCCATAAATACGGGCTTGAATATCCGCTATAATGGCGTTGACCGCCGTAGCGGAAGAATATTTCCGTAATCTGAATCCGCTGGCTTCGAAAATTCACGAAGACATCGTAGAGGCTAAAAACGCCTACGAAAATATCTGGGAGACCCTCTCGGATAAAGAGAAGGTACGTTCGCAATTCCACACGCCAAGCTCTTAGTCACAAATGCACACCCACATCTATTTTTAACTTTTCCAACATAAAACCTGCTTTCCTATTCCAGACTGAAATCATAAACGAATCGATAATAAAACCAGACATCGCTCTCAAGTATGCTCTCTTAGACAGCCTGGACTTTGATCTGGACAACCCGCCGGTCCGTGAAGACAATTTGATGTCGTTTTTTGGTCGCGACCACGGACAGAGACTTGTACAAGACGAAAACACGTCATGGAGGGATGAGCACTCAGCCCCATTCTTATACCAAACAAAAAGCCAACTGAACTTGTGTGTCTTGAGTGAACACCGAGAAAAAAAAGGGGATTCAGCTTCATCACCACCGCCAGTTTTAACAGAGCTTGCCATGTCTCATTCAAAAGTGGTTAGTGAGCTGAAAAACGCCCTCAAGTCACATGATGTACTCAAGAGCACTGGATTTAAGGAAAAATTGGACTCAGAACATGAACCGATTAGCTCTCCTTCAGGGTTCATTAGCAAATTTATGGGTAACTTCAAGAATAAGGAGGATGATAAGGAGAGATTGGTGTCTTCCGGGCCTCAGTCGCATATTGTGGCATCCTCAGATAACTTCTTCAATTTCAAGAGTCCACAGAGCGAGGCCAAGTTCGAGAAGGATTATAGGAGCAGTGTTGTGAAGTCAAACAATGGTAAGACCAATTTGCAATTTTTTTCTATATTTTGGAGTTACATATGTATAGCTGAGCCTGATAACTATTGTTCATGTTATCAATTCAATACCTAATTACCTATCATTTAGACAATTATCTCAGTTATCATCACACATTACTCATTAATTAGGTACCAATTTTTTTAGAAAAGCCATCAAATGTAACAGACTGATCTTTTGTCCAACTCATTTTAGCCCAAACATGTGCCACTACTTTGAAATAATATTAACACCTGACACATCTTATCTATCTATTGTTCGGTTGTTCGACCAGTGTGCTTCTGAGAGTGAACCAGTTAATGGTTTATGGTATGTATGGTAGATCGAGTATTAAATTACTGACTAAATATGGCACAATTGTACCTCGGCCAACCAAGTACCTATGGGAGAAAAGGCGCGACGTTATGTAATGTTTTGTAAAACTCAGGGTAATTTAGAGGTGTGACAAAGGCCTTTGGTGTCTACAGTTTGTGTTACATATTGATCTGAAGACATACTTTCTGATTGTACACATCACACACTTCCTACCTTGGCAACCGGTTGCTTTTACCTACACGCCTTACCTTATTTAGATAGGCCCATAATACCCCAGTGTAAACATTGCTCTGCCTAAACATTCAACATAGTTATGTTATGTTTAGTGCTGGAATAACATACACAATACTGGGACAAGCAAAAACAGTCCTATGTAGCTATAACAGAAGGGGGAAAGGAAAATGCGCACAGATTTTGTTACCAGTCTTGCTAGTTGCATAGTTAGTTAGACATGCGACCGATATATTCATATTCTTTATTGCACAGAAACATAAAAAAATACATATACAAGAAATATTATACGCAAGGGCGAGCTTATCTCTAACGAGAGATTTCTACCAGCAAAACCTAGGCAGGAATGTGGATGCATGAGGACCGTCCGAGTGCACAATAAAACTACATAACACGAAAATTACAGCATGAATATAAAATAAGCTTGCCTTTGTACATTCCTTCTCTGTATCTTTTTGTGTTTTGTCTTTTATGTGCAATATACACGAAAATACAGTAGGTACTTGCTTATAAAAACTTTATAAAATAACAATATACATAGCATGGACAAATAAATATCAGAGTATTGACAATTAAACTTATAAAAAATTGGTCAAGTCCGAGCCGCACTCGCACACGAAGGTCACAAAGGTAAATAACAAATGTTACGCTCGCTTCACTTGCTCCGCAGGTGGACGACCAACAGACAAACCTAACCTACACATTTCACACTACCTAAATTCGTAGGCAGTTATTTTTTAAACATTTTCGACCAAGCATTATTTATCAAAGGGCATATTTATAATTGAAAACCGGTCTTTATTGAACTCCTTGATTTATCAAAACGGCTGCTACCTACACTCTTGCGCATCGGTCCATTCCCGATTTAACAAAACTGCTACAATACAACATAACCATATAACACATTTTTGCGCATAGTTACACAGTGAAAGTGCATTTGAGTAGCGTATTATATTTTGCGCACATGTCGTGATGTGCTGTCGGTCGTTAAGTTTTTTTACACAGATTATTCGCAGTGTTTGCATTGCACGTAACATAGCGTGACGCTATTTGATATGCATGCTGAGGAGGTACTGTTGTGCTGAGGAGGTACTGTTGTGCTGAGGAGGTACTGTTGTGCCCATATTTATCCAGTAATAGCACAGATACTATAATATTATACTAATACAGATAGACCACCTAGAACAAAATATGAAACCGGCGTAAACTGAGATGCTACGGAAGCTTCTTTAGTTCGAGCTGTGTAGCGCGGCGCCCGCACTTCGATTACTTACCTAAAAGTTACCTCTCTTTCTGTCGCGTAACTCTATCCTCGTCTGAAGCGGCCCGTGAAACTAGGGTTGTCTCTTGTGACAAATAAAACTGGATATTTACATAACTACTAACTACGAACCACTTACTATTATTATTCTAGAATTGTGAATAACATTTAATAGGTATTATAGGCACCTACCTAACCTTTTACATAATGGCCAGAAATTCTATCGACAGTCAGTAGGACAGTGACCTTTATTCATCTGTGCAGTGAAACGTCATCAAACAAGGTGCTAAGTTGACTTTTTCAAGTTAGTCAGGCAGGCTACATGCTAAATAAATCCGGAAATGACGATGTTGTAGAAGTACAGTATTTCTTCGCCTTCATTTTAGTATAAGTAACTACACGCGGGGCGCGCGGGGCTAGATAGAACGGCACGTGCAACCCGGGCGGCGCTCGGCAACCCACTGAGTCGGGCCGTGCAGCGGGGCCGCGGATCTACTTGTGGCTTTGCAGGTAAAGAGCGGAGTGTCACACGCCTGCCAACGGTTCCTAATTTCAATTTGTATGGGATGAGCACCCTGTGCAATTGTGACAATGTAAGTGCCTTATTGAATAACTGGCTAAAACTAGGCACTTTTGTGCCTCTGCCACCCCGTATGGGAAAAGGCGTGACGCTATGTTATGTTGTTTGTTAATGACAATACCTAAAGAAACTCGATTTCCTAATCTCATATATTTAAAATGTAAACAATGGAATACCTTTGAATTTAACGTTCATTATTAGGGTACATACCGTACCCGAAGGGTGCCGTACCCGGAGGGTGCCGTACCCGAAGGGTGCCAAACGGGACCCTATTACTAAGCCCACGCTGGTCCGTCTGTCAGACATCGAGTCCTACAGCACGAACCGTAATAGCTAGAAAGTTGAAGGTTTCCCAGAATGTGTATATTACATGTATCTGTTGCCGCAACAACAACAAATACTGAATATGAGAGATATTAAAATTAAAGGCGGTCCCCATACAAGAGACTTGTTATATTTCGCGTCAACCTACATCGTTGAGGTAGCTCAGCGGGTATTATGTAGGCTCTCAATCCGTAGGTCGTGAGTTCAAATCCTCGTGAGGGCATAATCTTTTTTATTTATTTTTTTTGTTTTTGTTTTATTGTTTTGAGTGCTTCACCCCTTTCTTCGCAGAAGCACACCGCTCGAACGACCGAACAATGGCGAACTATTGTTATATCTTACTAGTGGCTCTGTGAGCTGTAGACCTCGCGAGTATGTCGGTGGGAAAGCTGAACTGCTAACACACGTAGAGGAGAACAGAAAAACGAACAAACATACGAAAGCATTTTTGCCCAATCCTGAAACGGAGACGCTTCGCTCGCTCGGTCAAAAAAAAATAACCCAAATAATTTTCTTTCAATAGCACATACAAACTTATGAATGTACCTGGTTACGTACATGCAGTATGAAGGTAGCCGCACCAATAACTTTGTAAACTACATTTTGCGATCTAAAATACAACCTATTGACTTTTTACTAAAATTATATAGTCTGTTTCACTCTCATGGACTTTACGAATCCAACGACACCTCATTTGTTAATATCCATCGAGCCGTTTGGGTTGTAGCGATTTTTTTACATTTTAAAACCCCATATCTCCGCCATTTTGAAAAAAAACCAAAAACTGGCTCGACAAAAAAAGTCTATTTAATTGTTCAACCTACTCACAAAATTTCACGCGAATCGGTTGAGAAATGCGCCCTGTAGAGGAGAACAGGAAAACAAACAAACATACGAAAGCATTTTCGGCCAATCCTGAAACGGAGACGCTTCGCTCGCTCGGTCAATAACACTTCGTGTGCGATTCCGACCCGCACTTGACCGATTTGTTCTATTGAGCATTGTTTGCCTTTTTGCTACGATAGTGATGTTTATTTAGAATACAAAGGCACGGTGATGTTTCACCATGCTCGTCATCAGTGAATCATTAGATTATGATTAAGTATGTGGATTAGACGTGTGGAAATGCGAATGTTCATAATAATTAACTATGTATGAGTCACGTGTTTTATGGGGTCGGTAGGTGACATCTCGGTGCTCGGAGCGTCGCCGCCGCCGCCGACGCCGCAATTTCAGAGTATTTGGAGCGGCGGATCGCGGCTACGAAACGTCACTTACCCGTTTTATGGGTCAAGCCCATCGCCAAAGATTTGATTACATATCGTCACGGCTTTCCCCATACGCAGTGACAGGGACACAGTCGTGCCTATGTTACCCAGTAATCAATACTCAGTTTTGCGTGACTGGGGGCTAGCACATCGCAAAAGCTGTAGATATGACGGTTTCCTCAGATTGTTATCCACTGACGTTCCTCAAATTTCTCTAAATGTTAGGTCTTATTTATGTTACTACCCTACCTACCCCAATAGCTCTCATAAATGAACTGGTCAGGGTGGGTCAGCTGGACATATTCTTTGATACAATCCCAGAGTTAAAAGACGATCTGACTCTACTATTTAGTTTCTACAGATAGATGATAAGTGTTGCTTTTTGTTACTAATTATCTAGCAATAAGTGCAATTTGGTAAATAATTACTGTAAGCCTATATTGTAAACTATTAAATAAATAACCTCTAAACACCTCTGTGTTTGGGTCACAGATATTGATGTGTACCAATTTTGAACTTCATCGGTCCAATATGTTCTGAGTAAACTGCCTGTGACGGACGGACAGACGCACGAGTGATCCCATAATAAGGGTTTCTTCTTCTGAGATACGAAACCCTAAAAATTTCTAAAATATGCAACTACCGCAGAAAAGGGGCTAAATATGCATATGCAAATGCATATTATCCGGTCTCTGATCATCATATTCATTCCACATCAACCCACTTCTGGGCAAAGGCCTCTCTATGGCGCCAATCTGCACGGTCCTGCGCCAACCGTATCCGCCTGGCTGCAGCCATTTTTTTATTTTTTTTGTAAAAAAAAAAAAATACATTAAAATTAGTTTGACAGTGGGTACCAACGTCAAAAATTAGACATTCATTGACGTCTTGGTACCCACTGTCAAAATAATTTTAATGTCATTTTTTTTTTTTATAATTTTAATGTCAATATTGTTCCAAGGACTGGATTGTCCTTACGCTACCCAGCGTGGTATACATTGAGACCTTGGCGACTGATATCATCAGGGCAGGGAGGCTGCCTACTCGCCTTGTGGCCCCCCTTGGCCTACCACTCTGCATCTAACCCCGGGTAAAGACGAAGTGCGAAAGAACACACACACACACACACACACACACACACACAAACTGTCACATTTCTAACATCAGTGGTATTCTTCCAGACGTCTCGGAAGAGAACCGAGGCCTGCTGTCCAGTTCCCAGGCGTCCTCCTCCGACTTCCACTCGTGTGAAGACCTGGAGAGCCGCTGCGACTCCGAGGAGACCCTCGCGCCGTCCGGCAAGACCGGCTTCGACTTCCTCGACAACTGGTAGACCTGGAGTGGACCTGGAGTCGACCTGGGAGGCGCTGCGACTCCGAGGAGACCCTCGCGCCGTCCGGCAAGACCGGCTTCGATTTCCTGGACAACTGGTAGACCTGGAGTCCACCTGGAGTCGACTTTAATCAGCTTCAGCCAATCACGTACCGCTATTATTCAAACCTTCATTACTCCACAGCTGCGGCGATGGGCTAGCCCCCTGTCACGCAAAATGGTGTATTGAATCACTGGCTGAAAGTGGGCACAGTGGTGCCTCTGCCACCCCGTATGGGAAAAGGCGTGACGCTATGTTATGTTGTTATGTGATTGGCCGAAACTGATTTAACCAACCTCTTAACTTAATCAGCACCAAGGAATCCGGGCGTCTATCTCTTAGAACTAAGGGGCTTGAATTTAAATGATATTTTCTCGTATGGAAAGCCTCTCTATCAGAGCGAACAGGTTAAGTAACTTGCGTGCTCAAAATTACCGGTTGACTGAAACCCTATCTATATTGCCCGAGTGGGTCAGCTGATTTGTATGGAGAAGTGACAAATAAATTTGCTCTGATCAAATCGGTTTCATAGTGAAAGTTGCTCGGAGTGATGTCCCTAATAACCCCGTGAAATATAGTTTGGGGTTCCATAGTCGGATGCGGGCTGACCATGTACTTTGTGCTATTATTACATAGTATTAATTTTGCTTGCCAAAAATGTAGCTTAGATTTTTAGACAACCTTAATTTTAAGTTTTAGCTCTCTGTATGTGAGCTGTAGGCTGACTACCATTACAGACAGGAATAGGTAAAGCCTTATTGTTTATTTCTATATTATTTGTGTGATATTCAATATACTCAGAGAAAACTTGCATTTATGTAACTAGAAAATCTATTCTTTAGTAGAGGAGGCCAATAAAGGATTTCGAGAGTAACACGAGTTCAGATTAAGATGTGGGAGATACCCAACATCCTATTAAGTAATGCCCGATATCATCAACAGTTAGGGCACCCTTAGCTCTTTTTCACAGCTGTTTAGCGACTGTTCCGGAGGTCGGACCCTTAAATTTAGGGGGTCGCATAGTGGCCTAATTGACCCTTAATTTTAGGTCGAAGCAAAACAACCGCTAGATGGCCCCCAAAAGAAAGTTTCCCCTAAAAGATAGGGATTGCTGGTCAAATCGGCCATAATTACACCAAATCTAAGTGATTGGTCTGCTAGCTGGTCGATTGGTCTGCTAGCTGGTCGATTGGTCTGCTAGCTGGTCGATTGGTCTGCTAGCTGGTTGATTGGTCTGCTAGCTGGTTGATTGGTCTGCTAGCTGCGCCTAGAGTCTAGACTAGAAATGAAAGCTCTTGAATAGGAGTCTCACTTTTATTCCACATTTCTGGCTCAAGGTGTTGTCTGAGTCTCGTCTGTCATGTGTCTGTGTCAAAAGTCGTCGTTTAAAATATAGGATGTCTGTCTGAAGTCTGTCTCGTCATTGTTGTCAGTCAGCCAGGATCCTCAGGATGTTGTTAGCCTCTCTAGTGAGATGAATGCTGAAGTCTCGTGTGTTGAGATGGAAAAATATATAATTGTTAGTGTGTATAGGCGGGGCGAAGGAGAGTTTGAAATCTTTGAGACAGTCATGGAACAAGTACTTCAACTAGCATCAACTAGCCTCAGCCAGCCAGTGTCGAAGCTGGCCAAGGAGTCGCCGCGACACTAAGCGTTCCGAAAACTGATGCGTGAATGAGCCTGAGAATACGATTGTATACGGCCGCGGTCCCCCTATGACGACACGACAGATAGTCGTTCCGTTTATTTCATAGTTGTACGATTAATTAATCGTGGCGTCATAGAGGGAACATGTTCAGTAATAAATTCGGGTCGCTCGGTCGCATGGCGCGTGCAAGATATTAATCTTACTGTGTAAATAGTTATCTACCCTTTTTATACATCAGTATTTTTACAATGGCTGCAGAAAAATCTTATTGCTTTTGAAATGTCCTCAATGTATTTGTGCTATTACCGTTTTTGACTGTTTTTTTTTGTATTTAGTTCCTAAGAAATATTAATTATTTTTATTAATAATTATGTATAATGTATCACCTCTATTTATCGTGCAATGAAATAAAATAATTGGTCAGATCACTATCAAATAGTTTTTATTTTAGATCTAATAAATTATTGTAATATGCTTAGAAATTATAACACCAAACTTTTTCCAAATCAAACAGAATCCATCAACTTTAACTGAATTATAGCAACAACGACAGAGCTTCAAAGTAGAAGCTATAGTAAACCGCTCCAATCTAACAACTACAGTCAGCGCCAAAATTATTTGGCTCTGAGCGAGTTGTGACCTCTCTTGCTCGCTAAGGAAGGTGACAAATCGCTCAGAGCCAAAGAATTCTGCCGCTAACTGTATCCCACACTCTCTCGCTTTCGCCACACCTCGGACACTCCATAGAACGCTCGTAAAATAAGCACCTATTACTACTACATGACTAAATGATGTTTGTATACGTGCAAATGTGTGCGTAAATATTGCTAGGGCTGGTAGCGCGGCAAATGCAGCGATTTGCGTCGGGCGAACCGAACGACGACGGCGCGACCCGAACTGTCCCGAACACAAGCGTTTGCATTATTATGAAGTGACTTTGTAGGGGCGCTGCCGTTTAAACATACCTAGTCGGGTTCTCATTGAAATCCTAAAAAATGTTAATGTTCACTTTGATCCTTCATACATTAAGTTACAAAAATAGAGTAGGTAGGTATCGAATAACTGTCTAAAAGTGGGCACAGTGCCTTTGCCACCTCTTATGGGAAAAGGCGTGAAGCTATGTTATGTTGTTGTTACCTACTATTACTTATTCTGAAGTAGGTAAGAGACACTTGGCGTGAACTGTAGGTAGGTACCTACCTATGTAAAAACATCGTTAGGATTGTACAATATTCGAATTTTATGTTAAGTAGGTACCTAGTCTCTGAGAGATTCAAAACAACCAAACCACTACAGGGTTCGAGCGAGACCCGGCCGAAGCTCGCTATATGTGGACCCAGCTAATGGCGGCGCGCCGCCGCCGCGACAAAGTTAGTGCGTGCGTACTTGGGTCAATCAACTTAACCCACACTTTTCTGTCAACGCACGCACTCTCTCTGAAAGTTCTTCGAGGACTGCAGTTCAACGGCACTATCAAAGGACACCATACCGCGCCATGTGAGCAAAAAAAAACACAAACGAAGATCTTCGAGAACGTAATCAAGTTCCCCGTAGTGCCTGCTAGCTTAGATACTATTGTTATATTCGTAAAATGTGTAAATTTAACCATTTAGCGTATTTTAATAATAAATGGTCGGGGACAGCAAAGTGTGGGTAAAATAGTTGATTGACCCACCTACTACCTACTTTTCAACTCGAAGTGCTTCGTTCGCGTTGTTGAATCGCACCAACAACGGATAGCACGAAATGAATACCTATAATAAATGTACTTTATTGATAATTATATAATTATGTATTACGGAAGGTTTAGTACTAGGTATCTTAGAAAATAAAATATGAAAGAGAACCTTTAGAGAACCTTTCCTTTTTTGAAGTCGGTTAAAAATAAAATATTACGACACTGACTTATTATCAATTATCGTAGTCAGTAGCTAGTAAGTACTACAAATATATAACTCTGTCTCTGTCTCGCACAAAGTCTGTCCTTGTGAGAGAGCGAGACACACACAGCAAACGCTGACCAAGTTACATTCCGGGAGTTAAGGTATTAGAATTTTTATTTCTCAAAAGAACAACAATAGAGTTGCTGTTGCTTACCTTCTTTCATCAGTCGGGAACCGAAAGAATCTCCTGTCTTTGCTGTTTCTAGTTGACGACAGACACACAAATAATGCACAAAACTTCACCATATTATATTACCGGTTATTATTCACCGTATACGCGCGGTCACTCGTCAGGCGTTCAACCGCGTCTATTGATATTTCAACCAGTTCCTAGACGCCAGGGGTGGGGTGCGGTATCTGAATCAGCGCGGGGAAGGGAGTGGCCGTTCTGTACGGAGTACTATTATCTCTTCTGTGCTTTCGCTCCACCTCACTAGCGCCATCTGTCGCATTGTTCAGTAACCAGTGATGATCATTCCCTTCTCGACGTTAGCCGCTTGCTCCTTGCCGACCAATATCTCGATGAGCGTGAGACCGAACCAGTATGCAGTGCCGGGGCCCTGCCGAGTGGGACAAATGGTAAAGGAATGTGAAGGAATCTTGATGACGCAATTTTGTTAATTGATAAAAATATCGAATTTAACAAATTATAATTCCGTCGAATACCACTCGCTCCCACTCCATATACTAATCTAACCTTTTAGCCTTACCTAATACCAAAGATACTATAATATTATACCATAGACAAATAAGTAATTACATAAGTATTTGTCTATGATTATACTAATACAGATAGACCACCTAGAACAAAATATGACACTAGGGTATCCTGAGATGCTACGGAAGCTTCTTTAGTTCGAGGCCATTATCGCTTGGTGCAGCACCATCGAAAAATTGCAAATACCACGAGATGGCGCTAAGATATAAAGGATTTATTCTAAGATTAGCGCCACCTAGAAGTATGTTAACTGAAACCATGGCGTTTAAAGTACAAATCTTACTCCTCATCTTGTCCATCTCCTTTTTACGAAGTGTTACTTATTCTAATTTATATGGGATGAGCACCCTAATACCGAATACTTCATTCATATGTAATCCAGTAACTCGTCTACAGACTACCTGACCTAACATAATCTAACCTACTAATGCCGCTTTCACACGAGAGGGCAGAACAGCAAGGACAGAGCTATGCGTCAATCTACCTCTCCTTGTTTCGTTTACAAAAGGAAGGGAGATTGTCCCTAACACCTGTAACTTTTTGATTGCTCTCACCCGGCTCGTTACAATGTTCCCGTCGACCACCACCCGCTCGCCCTCCACGTACTCGCAGCCGGCCATCTTGTCCTTCATCGACGGATATGACGTCATGCGCTTGCCGCAAGCCACGCCGTGAGCGAGCAGCGCCGTAGGAGCTGTTGAGATAAACAATATTTAGGTATGTTATTTACTTTGTATTAGGAGCATGTATGAAGAGACTTATGAATGAGGAGGAAGCGAGGAATGTATGCCAGGATTGTAGCAAGTGGAGGTCTTTATACCATATCCAATATAATCGGCAACCTGTCAGATGTCAATCTTAGCCTGTGAGTGAGGGGATATTGCTTATAAAACTTGATTAATCAAAAGAATTAAACATTTGTGAATCGGAAAGATGTCTAACATTTTATTCTTGATTCTTCATGGTTAAAAATTAAATAATAATAAGTTTAACGTGTGGGTCACGTGTCTGTCTGTCTCTCAGCATGTGGAGTGTAAACGGGTGAACGGGTTATTTCTTGGAGCTGGTTGTTATGGTACCGTCAAAATGGTCTGATGATGGATTTCGAAGGTGGGAGCAGGAACCCTATGATGCTTACTGGTAAACCCGTCGAATTTCGGCTCATTAGACTCGTAGTTAGTGTATAATAAGTATGTGTGGGTATTTGCATCTGTATACTACCGTCGATATGCTAATAAATTCAGTCTCGTTAAATAAGCGTTTCAATCAAGTACTTACTCAGTCCTCTATTTAATCCTAAACAGACCAGTAGTGACAAGAACTTTGAGAATATGGTACTATCGAGCTGATCTGATGATAGAGTGCGAAGCTCGAAGGTGGGAGCTGGAACCCTGGGATGCTTACTAGTAAACCCATCAAGTTTAGGCTCATTACATTCGTTGTTATGAAACCTTTTAATTTCACCTGATAATGAGACCAGGTGAAACTGGAAGACTGGTTTTATGCGGGGACTTTTTAATGCTAAAGTTATATTATACACAACATTAACATACGGGCACATCCATTGTTTCTGGCCCCACACTATACTCTGTGTTGTGGGAATCAGAAACAGCGAGACCTCACAAAGTCACAAACATGTTATCATTCAAGACCATTAATTTCAATAAGCAAATTATCTTTTGCTTATTTATACACACCGGCACAGATAGCAGCGACGATCTTGCCGTTTTTCTCATGCTCTTTGAGTACAGTTCCCACCACCGAGGAACGCCCAAGCCGTTCTGATCCTTCGAGACCGCCAGGCAGAATCACCTGTAACCGTTACAGAACAGACAATATTTATTGTTATCTTTTACTTGTATGTGTTTTTATGTCAATAAACAACTTTGAAACAACCTAATGGCCCGGCTGCATGTTCCATCTTACCTGCGAGCAAGCCTGCACAAACTAAGACAAAACTGGTTTGTGCAGGCAAGACAGAGTGTGTAGTTGGGCCATAACATGCTGATGCTCACATGTCTATCATCGTAAAGCCCTGAATGAGGCTGCATCAATGGATGGGGTCTCCATATGCCACGCAAGACATGCAATCTGATAAAGGCTACAAAGAGCTGCTTGCAGATGGAAAACAAAATAGAAAAAAAAACCTTTATATTTATCCATTTTCATTTGGCAGGCAGGGCAGACTTGAAAAAATCTCACACAGTGTACAGTTCTTTGACTAGCAGTTTTCTTGTTATTTCCATAGCCAAGTTAAATTAGAAATTTTCATAAATACACACCGCATCATACTCAGGCTTCTCAGCGAGCGCATCGGACAGAGACTTGTCCGGGACAAGTGTCACCTTCCGCGAGCACAACACCGGGGCTGCTCCATCAAGTCCTGCCATTGTTACTGATACCTGCAACATTAATTGTTAACTCCCTCAAATTGTTGTTACAATTCAAATGAATAAAGTAAATGAAGGTAAAGAAAATTAATCGGTCAGAGTCCAGAGTTTTGATAAGAGGGCAGAAGCGTTTTTCTAAGTTTTTTTTCCTTGGCACCCCCTTATCTACACTCCAACCAAAGATTTTAGTAGGGCTCGGATGGCACAGGACAGGGAAGAATACCTTGAAATAAGAGAGGCCTTTCCCCAGCATTGCAAGTGGGGCAAAAACTTGCAGGCTACTGTTGTGCTGAATAGTATAGAATAGGACGCACATTTATTCTGCTGCTGCTTAGTCCTCTACTAGCGTTGTAGAATGTCTACTTCAGTGTTCACTCACCACAAAATACACTGCAAAAACGCAGGTCAAAATAAGTTAGCCAAGTTTGAAAAGGGTAGGTAAATATTTTTACTACCTATAGCTTACCCCGCCCCGCCGCAGCATGTCTACGGTGATGACAGTCTCCATCTCTTCAGCACCCTCGGCCAAGATCACCAGAGCCGACTTGGACATCTTCGCGGGCTTGTGAACTAACCTGGAGACAGTCCAAAATAGCACAACAATGCGACGAAATAGTTTTCTCTACTGTATTTGCGATATATAGATGTTCTATTTACCTTCTGTGTACACGGCTATATTGTTCAGGAAAGCGAAAGGAGTTTTTTGCAAGGATTTGAGAACCAAAAAGTAAAGGAAACAAGGAAATTCTGATTTTATTCATTGACTTTTTGACGTTGAAGGTCGTTCGTAAAATAAAAACACCGGCCATTTTTTCCAACTCGACTTCGATCGATTCACCTCCACGATTTCGGTCGATTGCCCTGCTGTAGGTACATTCGCGAGAAATCCCTATAACTAAATATTTTCTTGTCTATGGTGTGTTAGTGTTTCTGAAACATGAAATTGGTTTCTATTTTTGCCTAAAATAAACTTAAGTCTCCTTTATAATAAGTTTATTTTAGGCAAAAATAGAAGAATGATTTTGGTGATCTATTTCTGCTTGAATTGGCTGATTCACATACCTGCGTATAATTTATATCCTATTCGTATTGTATTGGCCGCTATTTATCATATTTAAAAGCATGGCCGCCGACTACAACAAGTGCAGAGTGCAGCCCCCTTATTCGCTAACTCACTGATCTCAATGATGATCCGTAAAACTTAAGAAGTGTCGTTCAATTATCGTGTAACCAAAGGATATCAAAATTAGTCGGTTAAATTGGCCATCATTGATCATCAATTCATCACTGAGTTAGCGAATAAGGAGGCAGGTACAGGTTGGCAAGAAAGTCTAGAAATTAAATGATGGCAACATTCACAGACTACTGCGTGTTTTCTTTATTGCCATATTTGGATTGTCTATCAAAATACGCAATAGTCGTAGACAGAGAAAGGAATAGACGGAGTGCATGCGATGGAGATGGAGATAGAGTTGGTTCTCAATAAGCATAAGGTTCAAAATCAGACATTTTCTGCCACTCATCTGTCAAAACAAGAGCAAACAAGCATTTGACAATTCTCTGGCCAACAACAAAAACGCATTCGCGGGTAAGGGACAGGTGATTGTTTCTCGCTTACACAAAAATGATTCGTATTATGTCATCTTTTTCTTTTCTTTTTTTTCTGACGATGTGCCATCTCTATACTATACTCCCTTTACGGCAATAGTGCTCTAATATGTCACTATTTATTTTCTAGACTTTCTTGCCAACCTGTAAGCAAAGCAGGACATTCGAGGAGCTAGCTGGATTTTGCTGGATTTGCGCAAATCGTTTCGAACGGACACCCCAAACGACAGATGTTCGTTGACGGAAATTCTATATTGTCTACGGTTTTTGGTGGCTTCCTTTCTTTTGGCCTGCCCGTTTTTGTGATGCGATGCGAATATAGATATGTAATTCATGTTTGTTCTGTATTTATAAACTTGAAACAGTGAAACCGTTGATAATTCTTGTAATCCCACAAGTTTGACACCTTACCTCAGTGTATTTATTGTGTAACAAAAATGTGGTCGCGCGTTTTGTGGTTAGGTCTTTTGAGACAAAAACTCAGGTTTTTCTAAAAAGTAAGTGATATAGCGACGCTTGCCGGCTGCGGACGACACAAAGATGGATTTTGTGAAGAGAGAAGAGTATGGTGTTTTGGACGAGGAGAGCTACAAGGCATATAGCGACGCGGTAAATTTTCTTTGTTTTAGTACCAAAAGTTCCGCATTTTTTGCACATGCAAGGAAACGAACCTATACAGTCTTTGTCCCCACACTAAGTGTCCTTGAGTCGTAAAAGTTATATTATTAGCCTTTTCCCATACGGTGTGGTAAAGGCACAGTAAGTAAGGTTAGCCAGTTATTCAATACTCCATTTTGCGTCAGGGGGGCTAGCCCATCGCCGCAGCTGTGGAGTTTGAAGGTTTCCTCGTAATGTTTTCCTTTACTGTTAGAATGAAGTTATCTTATTAGTTAGAGTAGCAATATTGGAAGGACTTTAGTTCCTGACCTACTGAAATTGACCTTGGGAGGGGGGAAGGGGGAGGGGGGAGGTGGGGGGATGCCCCCCCTACTACTCCCCCCGAACGGAACTGTATAGTTTCTGAGTTATGATTTTTTTAATTTTTGGAGGTTACATAATATAAGGACTTTAGATCCTGACCTACTGACCTTGACCTTGAGGGGGAGAGGGGGGGAAGGGGGAGGGGGGCAGATGCCTCCCCTACTTCTCCCCCCCCCGCGGAAGTGCCTAATTGCTGAGATATGATTTTTTAAAGTTTTGAGTTTTGAAGTTTTTTTGCATTGTTGGGCGGGGGAGTTGGAGGGGATGAGGGGTTGGAGGGGGGTTTGCCAGAAGTAGGGGGTCGCCTCGCTCCGCTCCGCTTCGCTCCGGCTCCCGGTTCTGCTTATAAGTGTGTACCTAACAAACCTATCTTTAGTTTTCAAACAGGAAGTAACCTATAATTGATCCAATCGGATTCAAAATGGCCGCCCAACCAACAAAAACTCGGACAGACAACACCCCAAATGCACTCCGTTTCAGAAAAATTACAACTTTTAATTTATCAAAAGTGATATTTTACGTTTAAAATAGATTCATCTTTTCAAATATGCATACAACGAAACGTAACTAATGTATTTTGACCACAGACCATAGATTTTGACATATTTTTTGCGTTTTGTTACATAATTTTACAATATTTTCAGATTTTCAAAAAATCATATCTTAAAAACTACTAATTTCCGTTACCTGAAACTTTCAGGAAGATGATTAAATGACCCCAACTATACGCTAAAAAAGTTTTGACAGCCTAGTCAATAGGTCAGGAACTAAAGTTGAGCCGCAATATTGTGAAATTGATTTCGATTTGTTCTTGGATAGGTTAATAACTTCACCAAATTTTAGTAAACAAAAATTTATCTTAGTGTATTTTTTAACTTGACTGGGTTTTGAACTTCTTGACATTTTCCAAGCAAATTGTAAGTACAGAGGTCAAACTGTGAATAATAATTGATTTTGAATATAGGTACACTTCAGTAATGAAGGCCTTTAAGGTTGTTACATATGAAAACATCCTCTGGTATTGTGACAAATTTGATAAAGAAATGTTACTGTTATCTCCTATAAAAAAATACAAAGAATAACAAAGAACTGTTCTATTAGTAAGCACATTCAAATCAAGTTTTAAATCAATGATCATTTCGAAAATAATTGCTAAAGTTGTACTAAAACCGTAAATATCCCAAAAAACAGCATTTAGCGTTGGAACATATTTCATACCTTTCCCATACACTGGCCCGGATTTGTTTAGGTGTCTACAAAAGACCTGTTAATAATATTTCATAATTTATTTTACTTAGAAGTTTGAAGATAATTAAATATAAATTAACCAAATTTCTCCGATTGAAATTCCTATACTAATTCGCGGCACCCTCATGCGGTGAGTCCTGTCAGCTTCAGTCGGCCGCGGGCCTTCGGAGTGAGAGCACGTCACTGTGTCAAAAACAATAGATCGCAGAATTTGTGTATCGACACAAAACACTGCCGCACAGCGGTCCGTAAGTTAAATTGGAACATACTACGTAATTGTAATTTTATATTATGTGACTTATCATGAAGTCGTTGTTATGATTTTTATGTCTGTTTTAGGAAAAATGGGAAAAAGAAAATCCGACGAGGTCTACTATAGACAAAGACCTCGTAAGAGACGAAAAAGGTCAGGAAAGAATATGGCTAAATATTGTATTCCTTAGCAGATTACAGGCATCGCAACTAGCATACACATTCCTGGATGACGAAATAACATAATGTAACATTTGTTTGTTTACATCAAAGAGTATATAAACTTACTACGTGTTTACATCATCCAAGCACAGTAAAGAGGTAAGTATTACTTGTGTCCACGGAGTCCGTGTAAATTGGCCTTTCCATCACAATGCATAGTTAATTTGACTCGATTGGTATTACAGACTCTGTAGATCGAAACTTACAATACTATAATTGTCAATTATGTATTCAAATCTGATAAGTATACCTATACGTAAATTCGACTAAGTGTTGTCTAGTATTTCGACTCATTTCTAAATAGCACCCTTACTCTCTGGATTTAAACTTTTTTTAAAACATACAACATTAGCTAAGGAATACAATATTTAGCCATATTCTTTCCTTACCTTTTTCGTCTCTTACGAGGTCTTTGTCTATAGTAGACCTCGTCGGATTTTCTTTTCCCCATTTTTCCTAAAACAGACAAAAAAATCATAACAACGACTTCATGATAAGTCACATAATATAAAATTTCAATTACGTAGTATGTTCCAATTTAACTTACGGACCGCTGTGCTTGTCACAATACCAGAGGATGTTTTCATATATGTATCAACCTTAAATATTTAAACTTTTTTTAAAACATAGTTTAAATGTTTTAATGTTGTTTAAATTTTAAACATAACGTAGGTAAGATATCAACTCTGTCAAAAGTATGAATAATGATATGTAGATAATTAGATATACTTTGGCAAGAAATGCCAGACAAAAAGTAATCACAACATATGTGACATACAATAGGTACAATGACAATAATCAATAAACACCACTGCGTGTTTAAATAATAATAATAATAATTGTTCTCCTCTGCACATCTTTCTGCAAAAGTCGCGGGCTGCGGTTGTCTTTTGTCCCACTGTGCGGCTTTGCATGTGTGCATGAGCGCACCGGTTGTTGTGTGGGTACGCTCAAATGCCTAGAAACGACGCCGGGCGGCGGCGGAGACGGCCCTTAATCAACAACAGTGGGTGCTGGAGGCTGGATAGATAGATATACTTCTACTTTTTAACCTAAAAAATTAACCATATTTATTAGGATAAAATTTACACAAAATAACACAATTCTCAAAAAAGGAAAAAAAGTTCACAGACAAACAGTTATCTGAACATAGTCAAGGAACAAGGGAAACAATTTTGTGGAATGTTTACACAACATTATTTTTTAGGGTACCGTCCCCGAAGGGTGCCAAACGGGACCCTATTACTAAGGCTCCACTGTCCGTCCGTCCATCCGTCCATCAGCGGGTCCTAGAGCACAAACAGTAATATATCTAGAAAGTTAAAATTTGCACAAAATGTGTACATATGTTGCCGCAACAACAACAAATACTGAAAAACGAGAGATATTACAAATTAAAGGGTGTCCCCATACAGGTGACTTGTTTTGATACACCCACGCATTGCGCAACTGTGACATCCACAACGGTCAATTCACAGGAATAGTTGTATCTGAGCAAAGGCCTCTGTTCTGTGCTCAGTTGAGACACTAATGGGGTACATTATTATTATTAGATTATTATTTGTATCAAGTTCACCCTCTCAACAATCTACATCTCTTATCCAACAGGTTCATCCATGGTTTGCCTGTAGAAAGTTCTTGTCAAGTAAGCCGCTCATATGCTCTTCACTGGATCAAAAGAAAGAAGATGGATTTGACAAATGTTTGAAAATATTTAACTCACTCCAGAGATCTATATGTCAATAGACACTGAGATTAAAGACAATTTAAAATGCTGGCATAGCTTCAAACATTTCAACATTGTTATTCCTGTCTCATTTTACAGAGGCCTTCAAGCTGATTTCTGAAGTTTATATTCTTCATTTTCAGCTACAGAAGCAGCATCAGCAAAACAATCCGGAGTATCAGCCGACCATCTCCATGGAGCAACTCCATCACACTGTCCAGAGTTCCATCAACACAGGAAGCCTCCCGCAGAACTTTCAACTTCAACTGTCTCCCCGGCAGATGTCCACACTCATGCTCAAATCCAACCTGACCCGGAACCTCCACTACGATATACCCAGTCATCTCTCCAGAAACTTGACTGCAGAAATTGATTTAGTTCATGATTTGACTTACGATTATGGTGTGGCACCCATAGAACAAATAAGACATCAGAACGATGTTCTAACAAGGAATTTAAGTGATGCTAGCCTGATACGTAATCTGGCCAATGATATGGAACTCCAACAGTCAGGATTGGCTCAAACGTTGGTGCAATCCTTGAACGAACAGATTGACCTATCAAGGAGTTTGCAGACAGAAATGGGCCAAAATTTATCCAGAAACATGGACTTGCATCTGCAGAATCGTGTCATCGGGCAGGATTATAGTCACGAACTGGATTTATCACATCATGCGAAACATCATCCTGAGGAATCGCTGAAGACATCGATAAATGCAGTACCAGTCTCAACTAATATGGAAGGAGAGAATATTGGGGAGAGCTTGGTGAGTCCGATGCTAGTGGTGCAACCATTGAGGCCGACGGAGCACAGTGATCATCACATACCAATGCCATTCCATATTAAGGCGGAACAGGAGGATGATGGATACTTCTATGACCAGCTGAATCAAGGATTTAGCAGTAACATGAACGACTTACCAGGTTAGTATATTGCATTGACTTTGTATTTTTTTTTATTGTACTCACATGACTTATTAGTCTCCCAACGATCATTTGGCTGATGAGTTTACAGGAGGCGCTAGCTCACGCAACTTAATGCAACGAACCTGTCATCAACCACAGGGCTCTCATACCATACAAATTAGAATTAACCCTTCGTAAAAAAGAGATGGCGTGAGGAGTAGCATTTGTACTTTAATTGCCATGGTTTCAGTTAACATACTTCTAGGTGGCGCTAATCTTAGAATAAATCCTTTATATCTTAGCGCCATCTCGTGTTATTTGCAATTTTTCGATGGTGCTGCACCAAGCGATAATGGCCTAGAACTAAAGAAGCTTTCGTAGCATTTCAGTTTATGTCGGTGTCATATTTTGTTCTAGGTGGTCTATCTGTATTAGTATAATATTATAGTATCTGTGGTTCCATCCACCTGTCACCGCGCGCCAAGAGATCGTTGGGAATCTGTACAGATAACTTATGATCGAAAAAGTATGTACAAAGGCGAGCTTGAATCGAATAAGAGATACTTATTGATTGTATAATTTCGATGGCCTGCCTGGCCCATTATTCTGAAAAAATAGGTGGGAAATACATGGTCATATCGAACGCTAAAAGGCGTGGCAATATTATCTTATATCACCAACTAAAAATCTTATATGGCTAGCCCCCTGTCACGCAAAATGGTGGCTGATGATAATATTGAAGGCCAAAAGTGCGCACAGTTGTATTTTTGCCATCCTGCAGCGGAAATGACATGATGCTATGTTATGTTTTAAATCTTTAGTTGGATGTAACTATTTCTAATGATATTGATTTAATTTTCAGCTCACATCCCCCTGACTGCGGAGCAGAGTCAAATCAACAGCATCCAGCAAGACAATCAACTGTTTACGGCATACAACACGCACGTGGCTAACCTCAACACTCTCAACTCAGTTGAACCCCACACTAGGCCTTTCTACTTCCAAAACTTCCCCACAGACAACCAAGCAAGAGAAAACCCACAGAACCTAGTCGTTCACAGAGAACTAAACAACAGCCCCTACTCAACACAAGATGGCGGAAATCAAAATGGCGGCGTGAAAATTGAGAAAGCCGGTCTTCCGAAAGAGAATTTAAAACCTACGGAAAACAAAATGTTTATGTACTCAAATATGTACAGCGAGAAAAACGAAAATGATTCTAGTGAGGACAATAAATTAGGAGCCGAAGTGAATAATAAATTCAACTTGAAAGAAGAGTATGTTTGCTATAGCTGTAATAACACGTTTTCTTCAAAAAGGGGTTTAAAACAACATGCGAAGACTTGCCAGAAAATCGGTGATGAAACGGCAGAGAAAAATGGTAAGTTTTCGTGCGGCCAGTGTTCTTATAAGTGCCAGTCGCCCGCCATCTTGAAAAACCACCAACGAACGCACACGGGAGAGAAACCATTCCAATGTACGTTCCCTGACTGCAACTACAAGTCTGCCCAGAAAAACAACGTCGCCAAACACATACTCATTCACATGAACGAGAAACCGTTCCGGTGTAAATACTGCGATTATGGATCCGCGCAGAAAAACAACTTGGTCATCCACGAGCGGACACATACAGGCGAAAAACCTTTCAAATGCCCGTACTGTGATTACGAAACTGCCCAAAAGCCGAACCTAGTCAAGCATGTTTATGTGCACACAGACCAGAAACCGTTTAGCTGTGACATGTGTAGTTACAGAAGCGTTCAAAAAACTAATTTGACGAAACACAAAAAGAGACACTTGAACGAAAAGGAGGGAGATAAACTGGACGTTAAAAACGTTAATAAGCCATACAGGCCTCGGAAGAAATCTTTAAAATGTCCGCAATGTTTCTATAGTTGTGTACAGAAATCTAGTTTGGATAAGCATATGAAGTTTAATCACGGGGAAGATGGTGCAGGTAATGTCGAGTTTGAACAGGGTCTGAATCTAATGAAGGATGCTGATAGTGTGTGTGAGGGGACCGCGCAGGATCTGTGTGTCAAGAAAGTTCTAGAAGTTTGTGGAAGTGAGTTGTGCCAAGAAAAACGTGACGATCATTTGATGGAGACCCAGTCATAGTGTTATAGTAATTAGGTAGATTTCTGGTGTGAGTTTCACTGATGCATGTTTGGATTAACGGTCTTTCCTTTTGCCATAGAAAAGAGTTAACGAAAATTATCATTATTGACATGAGCTGAGTGAATGTCAAAAATTAATTCAAAATGACAGGTGATACTTTTCTGTATTAATTCCGTGATTTGTAAGTGACCTATTGGTCCTCTTGGGCTGATAATTGTTATCTCCGGAGCGTTGCGATGGGCTGGCCCCTCGTCAAGTCGTCATGCTAAAAGGAGTGTTGAATCTTTATGACTCACACCAGAAACTAAGAATATTTGTATATTTTGTTGTGATAACTATTACTTAATCTAAGTGCTCTCTCTCTACTCGAAGTATAGTGATATTAGTTAAGGACTTTATTACACTGAGTACTAAACCCTTTAATATGCGATCCAATGTGCCCCTGGCACCCTGTATGGGAAAATGCGTGACGCTATGTTGCCGTCGATTTATACTGACGCACATGCTGCTTTGTAAGGCGTTATCCCCACTGGAAAAGACATGACACGGATAAAACACCCGACAGAGACAGAAGACATGGGACAGGACGAAAAATAAACAAGACATTCTCTGTCTCTCTGCGCCTAAAGCTCTAAGCGGACACGACGCATAATATAATGTAGGATCCAACAATAGTATTCAGTATAATAGTGATCTAACTAATACATCACTGATTTCGAAGGATCTTCTGTAGGTTGTATGAATCGAATTCCTATAGTCAGTAAGTTTCGCTTTGTTTCGATATTGCAAGATGATACAATTGCTATTAGAATACACAGATATGTTGCCCCTAACTAGGGCCTAATTCTGCTAGCTCAATGACCGCTCAGTGACTGACGCGACGACGACAATCAAAACGCAAAAATTGGCGTTTTTATACGTCGAAGAGACCATACACAAGCTAAATTTGCATATATTGTTAATAATATTGTCAGCAAATTACGTTTCGTTCCCAAAATTTTACAATTTTCATTTTAGATTTCCAGAAAAACTACGCACTTCCTCGCCAAAAAAAGCACTATGGTATGAAAAGTGACTGCCAGCTATCCATTAAACACCTTTTTATAATGAAATTAAGAATGAACGATATAAAAGCCAACCCCATGTCTCGCTTACGGCATCTAGTGACGAATTTGGAACTACTGAAGTTTTTTTTTATAAACGTTTTTTTTTGTGGTGTGGCGAAGTACAGTCAGCGTAAGATATATATACGAACACGTAAGCTACTCAAATAAATCTGGGACATAAATATCGTATGAAAAAAGCCGTGACGCTATGATACAATCACATTCAGGGTTATGGACCCTAATATAATAACCGTGTAATTTGATAACCACATGTAGAATCTCAACTATAGTTTTTTGTGCTACTATCCGATTTGTGGAAAAATACTCAGTCCTATCCCCATTAGACGGACGTCCTAAAGGTGGGTCCAACCATGTTAATTTGCCCCCATATCGGGCAAAACGTTACGAGGTACTTTACGTAATAAAGAACATGTCTGGTCCCTACGTTAACGGTGAAACAATGCGAGGAAACCATCGGGGATGGCCTAGACAGAAATACCTTTGAATGATAGACGGACGGATAGCGCATGCTTATTAATAGGGTACCGCTGGGTAAAGAGGTTTATAGGCTGTGATGCATTTTGTAATCGATTAGTTAGGAAGCGCGAAAATTGTTACCAAAGCGCTGTCTAAATAAGGAATATTAGAAGTTTAACACCTACGGTTTAACAAGTTGATGTTATTTTTTTTTATTGACCATAAAATCATACAGATTGCTTAGACAACGTCAATATAATATTAATATTTTTGTATACTACCGCCCGTTCGGAAGTTGTGGGCTTAGGGAGCTTAGCTTAGCAAAGAATGGCAAGAAACTCCCCGTACCTCTTAAAATGTCAGAGCCTTAAAAATACAATGTTATGAATTTCTGCTTAAGTCTAAGGAAACACACCGAAGAGAGACGTACTGACTCAGTCCATCGCCCCTCTTTGGATTTCTGTGCGCTGAGATGGTAAAGACCACGCAGTTTTGTCTTTGTTACAAAATTGGCTTCTAAATGAGCACAGTAATAAGGTCTCGTTTGGCACCCTTTGTGTACGGAACCCTAGGAAGTTACTATGTTATGTTACATTACAACCCTTGTCAAGTAGCCAAATGGAGCCCTGTGAAATGTAATGATAAGGTTCAAATTCTAACTGGTCGTCAGAATGTGCTAACTGCTGTAGTTACAAAAGTGAATCCACGTATTTTATTAGAAACATCACACATTTTGTAAATGATTATTTTATGCATAATTAATGAAATGAACGACGAAAATCTAATTGATTTTTAGTGATATTTTTATGATATTTTTTTTGTACCCATTTCTTTTTTTAATAAATGCCTCATGCCAACATGTTTGGTTTTATTTTTACTTGTTCCACTGAAATCGTCGAAACCTCCATAGTAACTTGTGATGTTGTGATCAGCTGATCGACCTACCTATGCAGATGAAAGCAAACATAGGTACATAACTTACTGACCACGAAATTCACGATCGTTAATTTTCGAATAAGCGTATGTCGTGCAAGTCGGCCTAAACTCCATAAACACGATTTTGAAACAGCATCCTTATCATCAAAAACAAATGAATTCCTTGAAATCAGTAAGGTGACAACCTTTTTGTTGTTTCGTGCAAGCGCGACGGCATACTGAGGGGTCGCATAATTATAATTTCGCTACTCGTTCATAGATGGCGTACCTATACGGGGGCTATAAGTTTGTTCTACTGAACACTAGATGTCTCTGCAAAGGTTCATCACCTTAAATATTTGGGTCTGCTTTGTATTTACAGTAAGGTATATCTAACATATTTTATGTTTCAACTCAAAATCAAAAGAGTGGTAGCTAGACAGTTGAAATTTTCACAGATGATGTATTTCTGTTGCCGCTATAACAACAAATACTAAAAATCAAAAGAAATTTAATATTAAGGGGGGCTCCCATACAACAAACGTGATTTTTTTGCTCATTTTTGCTTGATATTAATAACGGTGGCAGGTAGACGCTTAAAATGTTCACAATATATCGAGTATATTATTTACTTAAAAATAAATAATTAAATTAATATTTAGGGGGGGGCTGCCATACTTTTTTTTTTTTTGCGGTTTTTTATAGATAATGGTACGGAACCCTTCGTGCGCGAGTCCGACTCGCACTTGGCCGGTTATTTTACTTTACTTTCCTTCAGCCATGATCATCAGTTTGCAACCTCTCCCGTGCCCTCAGGGCTCGTCACTATCCAGGTAGATACTTATGTCCGAATTAATTGGTTCTGGTCGGACTGTGCAGTGCGAGACTATACGACGTCCTTCCTGCTTAGCTCAGCTAGCTCATGAAAACTATTTGCATAAGTAATTCATAATTTCTCTAAAGCACACAAAAAAATACATATAATAAGTAGATCAAGAAATGCTGCCTGTTTAAACTCTACTGCTCGCAGAAGCACAAAATAGTGCTCGACTTTGACAGTGACTACCAAGACGTCAATTAATGTCTATCGCAAGGGGATGAGAACTTAATTTCCCCTAATTTTAATGTCATTTTTTTCCCTTTTCGGCCGAGAATGACAATCTCTCGACTGAAAGGGTTTGACAAGGATGGATGGATGAGTTTATCTTATTAGGTAAGTTAAGATAAGATATGCGTTTATTCAGACGTCATTTTACACAAAACTGAACACAGATAAAGCAGAAGTAGGTAAACATTTCGCAAAAACAATCAAACAATGGTACCTAGCTAGTGTATTATACTTAGATACTCTACTTTATGAAGGAACTTCATTGCACAACATAATACCATAGAGCAAGTATTTGCTCCATGATAATACATTATACAATGGAATCTTATATAAGCTAGAGTACAGGGCCCTAATGCTGCTCTGAGAATTTCACTTATATTTCATTACTATTCCATTGCAAACACCCAATCAAGGAGGATAAGGAGGATAATAATTTAGGAGAATACCAAATGACGCCATTTTGGGTGTTTGCAATGGAATAGTAATGAAATATAAGTGAAATTCTCAGAGCAGCATTAGGCCCCAGTACACACGCGAGCTTATCTTAGATGTGACTAATCGTCTTAAATACTTACTTAGGTACAAAAAGAGTAAATTACATCATGTAAACCTAAAGTTACCTATTAGTATCTACCTAATGAGTACCTACTTAGTCCAAAATACCTACAATCCAATAGAACCTACTTAACTGGTTCGCCGACAAATCTTATATAACAATAGTTCGCCATTGTTCCGTCGTTCGAGCGGTGTACTTCTAAGAGTGAAGGGGTTAAATTTTTATAATTTAAGCGTCTATTCGTAAAAAACACTTCTTAGTTTTCTACCGATGCATGGTAGGTAGGTAAGTACTCCATCCTCCATCGATTCTTCATCAACACAATAATAAAATCAATAAATCAACATCGAAATCTAATGGTCCGTGTAGGTAATTAGTTTAAAAAGATATAAAATATATTTAAAACCATTTATAATACGTTTCTAGTTTAAAGTTACGACCCCACAATATGTCGTAATCAAAACATCGTAAAATATACTCAACCCTTTCCTTTCAATGGATAAATACAATTCTTTAGCTTGATGTTGCAATATTTTCGTTGGTTAGTAAGTAGATACCTATAGGTACTTGAGATACTGAAGGCGACACGCACGATGTGTATGAAAATTGGAATCTGTCGCCACCGCGCAAGAGCTGTCTTTGATGGTTCTCAGTTTAGTGCCTTTAGTTCCTCTAGTTTAGTGGTTTCGACACCACCCAAATAGCCCCCACTTACTACTTACCAAAGTTTTATGATTCTAGCTCTGAGTTGCATGAAGCGATTTTGAAAAAGTTAGGTCACTTACCTAATTTAATGTCGAGATTGTCCTAGGATTGTCATTCGTTTCTATTGCCTAAACGGTACTTACTCTAAACTTACATACATACTTGTAATTTGGCAAATATGTAAGTTGCGGCAAGCAGTGTAGAATCCAATGATGATGCAACTCTGGCTAGTTATTGGGAATACTGTCGCTGCATGGTATTGGTATTTTGTCGTTTCGTGTAACTCAGGATAGGTCCAGCGGTCTAGGCTTTGCGTCTATCACTGGCGTTCCAATAAGTAGATATTCGTCATGGAACTGTAAAGGAACAGCACGCCTAGACAAAGTTAATAACACTACGAAAACGAATAGAAACGAAAACTCAAAATGTATGCGATTTGACATTTGGTGACGCTAGAGTAGCGTGACTAATTGTCAAATCGCATACATATTCTTAGCGTTTCGTGCGAACTAGCGTTTTGAATCTTTTTTAAGGGGCAACAAAAGAACAACATATTGTATACCACCTTACACTTTCTGGTGCAATCCCAACCCGTTTCCATCCCACTAACAGAAAAGTGTAGTCATATTTTAGGGGGTTGTTAGGGCCATCATTCTGAGCAACTTTTACTATGAAACCGATTTGATCAGAGCAACTTTAATTTTCACTTCTCTATACAAATAAGCTGACCGCCCGGACCAAAACGTATGGAGCAATGAAAAATTAAGTTGCTCTGATCTAATAGGTTTGTTTAATAGTAAAAGTTGCTCAGAATGGTCTCCCTAACAACCCCCTAAAATATGACTACACCCTTCTGTTACACCCCGTGTTATAAATATGAAAGTGTCCTTTTTACGCTGAAATGGCTGATCGGAATGGAATGAAATTTAACTTAGGAGCTAAGTAGCTTAACATAGAGGTATAGGATAGGTAAGTAGTTTTTATTTTTTATCTGACTAGTTTTCTCGGTAAATGATATTTCCACAAAACATTTTCAAGAAAACAAATGAGGCCAAAACGAGACCATTATAATGGTTCACGCTGTCAAAAAGTTAGATCTCTCTCATATAGAGCCAAGCTAACTCTACAGGCCGAGCTCTTCAAACCCTAACTTCCCAAACTCTACACATTAGTCAAAATATGTGGCGTGACCGTTTCGTTACTACAAGAATAATTGTTCTTACGCCCATGTGATGGTAGGGAAACGGCCAAGCTGCATATTTGAGGAGGTAAAAAACAAAACGTGTTTTGTCACAAAAAGAAAAAAATCTATGATTGCCATTCCCTCCATTTTCTAAATAGCAACGTTTCTGTGTTTTAGATTTTTGTCAAAACGTGTTCTGTCCTATACAAATCTTGGCTCAAAAACGACCTTACAAGCAAATAACGTTTTGTCCATCAGTTTCCGATGGACGAAACACTTTTTGAACGAAACTTAACGACTGTCACTCAATGTCACTATAATATATAATAGTAATAAAGTTTTTATTCCAGAAATACAGAGCATATAAAAGTATAAAACATTAAAAAATCATTAAAAACATTAAAAAACGAATCCATTACATATGACGAATCCATTTAAAAAGTGATTGGTCCCCTGAAGTTCATGCAAAAAAAGTTTTGTCCAATTTTATTTTCGATATTCTAGCTTGTCAGGTTGAATCTAAAAGTAAACGGAAGCTAGCGCCAAAATTTGCGGAAGTCTCATACAAACGTCCATCCCCTAATTTTTGGGGTTAGGGGGTGAAAATTGCAAGTTTTAGATTTTTTTCATTGTTTGTGTACTAATACTAGCTTACATACCAAATTTTAGCTCTCTAGGACTTCAGGAAGTGCCTGAGTTTTGATGATCATCTCATCAGTGAGTGAGTAAGTGAGTAGTGATGAAATCGGGGTATTTTAGATATCAATAAAATCTAAAGTATAAGATCTATGATGTTGAAACTTTTTCTGTTTAATAATAAGTCTACTATTCACATTCTATCCCGATAATTTTGTTGATCGGATATAATCCAAACCCAAGTTCTGTTCTGAAAGTTCAAAATAACGACCAAGCGTTTCGAGAAAAGGTGGTTAGTGCTCCTAGCACTTCGTTTGGCTCGTCAGCAGATTCCTAGGTAGTTAAACGCACACTAAGCTGCGGGCACTAGCTAGTAAAGAATATTAATATGATGAAAAGAGTATAGTAAATTTTCTACGGCAGGTCATTCTAAAACTCCCCGCAAACGGTACATACATAACCTCCAAAAAGGTTTTCCCGCCGAAAGGTCGGGCGCGTTCGGAAACTGTCAGCTGCCCCGCGCAGGCATGTCCGGTGATTGAACCCTCCGGCGTTACCGAACGTAGCGCAAACTGCGGCCGGGATAATCTGCTCTGTCGATTAAACAATATTTTGCAAACTTTTAATTAAATATTTAGTAGGTTACTAACACATAAACATTTTTATTTATTTATTTATCTATTAATATACCATTACAGGCACAGACCTAATGCGGTAAATACATAATTACACGACTACTTATAATCTACTGAAAGTATAATAAGTATAAGTAGTGGTATAATATGATATAACATAACATAGCGTCACGCTTTTCCCATACGGGGTGGCAGAGGCTGTGTCCACTTTTAGCCGGTGATTCAATAGGTACTCCATTTACATTGTTTAATAGATAATATCTGGGAACCGAGCTTTCCTCAGCGGTTGGTTGGTAAAAACACACTAAAAGATTATAATTCATATTCATCAGAAAGCATTGCAATGATCGCATCACCGTTTTAAACAGCCTATGCAAAAGAGAAGCAAACACGTATTTTGTTTTCATCATGAGTTTTAGTTCTAACAATGCATGTTATGAAAATGAAAACAGGAAAAAGGGTAGTACAGTACTACCCTTATTACTACTAGTACTTCAGTACTTTAAATGCTAAACCTGCATTATTCAATGAAGTAGAATGGCTCACATTTAGCTCGTGTTGTAAAAGTTTAGAAACAGGGAACAGTTTAATTTTCGTTCGCGAAAAACGTGACATGGCGGTTTTTGATATTTTTCATTTAACACGTCCGCTGCGGAGGGGCGTGTTGCTGGATGGAAGAATTCAGCCGGCCTTTTGGTGAAATTAGTTGACTTTAATACGGCTTTTATACCAATCAGTTAATATTGAATAAAACACCAACTAATTCTAATCATAATAAATCCTAATATGTCCATTCTACTACACAAGCTCCCAAAGAAAATCCCCCGTGATTCAAATATTGAATAAAACAGTAAGACCCACTTGCGCCATGTATAGTTAAACTGAAGTTAAGTCGAAAGAGAGAATACTCTAGTTAAACCAAATTAATCGTAAATAACTAAATAGGATTAATTTCAAGTTAGAAGAATCCAAAAATGTATTTTGGCCACCTTATTAGGAAAATAGTGAGCAAATGTTAGACATGTTTTGAGACGCAATGAGGACCATTGAAAGAGTTTATGTAGCGGAAGAGTTTTTAATTAGGATATTAGAAAAACCAGTTTTTGAACACACCGCGAGTGAGTTGCAACAATTTGTAAACATTAGCCGCTTTTAAGCCAACTGTAGCGTACAAATAGTCAAAGTTATCATTATTTATGGTTTGGCGACGCGCGAGAACAGTTTTTGTCGCTATTATACAAAACATCATTAATAAAACGTAGCCTTTTTGTCATCAAAACATCGATAAATTACGTGACAATTGAATTCGCGCGTTTTTTGATGTCATATTACCCCGCCATTTTCTACAATTGTCAAAACTTCTTTGTTGTTTTTTAAAGTGCGTTCATGCGTTTGTAATAGTGAGTATGTTTATAGTGGGGTTTGAGTTTTAAGATTTTTTATCGTTTTTAGTATCGTTTTGGGATTGTGTGTGGCCTTTTCATGTTTGCTGTGGGGATTAGCGTCAGGTTTTGTATGGCGATGATCGTCGGAAGAATGTCTTGGGCCTATTCTTTAAAATCAGATCAGTTTTTAGGGTCGAAAAGTTTTTTAGTGAAATGTTTTGTGGGCGTGAGAATTTTTATTGTGTATTATTTATTGTGATTGACACTTCTTTTCTGTCTTTATGGTAACTTTACTTAGGGTAGCGAATTTAAGCAAATCATCAAGGTCTTGCATTGCTGTAGTTTAAAAGGGCAAATCGATATTTCTGGCGTTGAAGAAATGTCAAGTAAATATTACATTGTAAACTCCTATCAAAATTATCGATTCACGGGTTAACTGTTTGGTACAATCTAGTGCCTCATGACCTCACAACACTTGGCTTGGACTGCGTAAAGTCTTCACAAAATAAAAGGCCCGTTTTGACAGTTCACGCCCATGAAGTTTTATTTTAACCCCTAACGCGGTGCAACTTGTACGCTCTCGCAACAGTTGGCTTTTATTACCTATTAGGGGTTAAAACTTAATTGGCGTGAACTGTCAAAACGGGCCTTTTATTTTGTGAAGACTGTAGTCAAAATATACTTTATAGGTATTGTCAAAAAGGTAATTTTGTACATGTTAACAAAAATAAATGCATGCTTAGAATTCCACTTGACTTGGCGAGGGTTTTAATTTAAGTACCTTCAAGACCTGTTTTTTTGTAGGAATGACATGGAGATAGCTGGCGCAAAAAGTCGGGTTTGGCTTGTCGACGGTGCCGAGACGGCTACAAACAAACCAGAATATTGCGCCCTTTCTATTGCAATTTCCGTGCGATTCAGTACGAGACTCACGGCCTAGGCCATACAATCACTACATCGCCCAATGCACCAATTGAAGGGTCGGCAGACTAAAAGTGCATAAGTCAAAAAAGTGAACTTTACAGGAGAAGAAAAAAACTGAATGAAAAGCGATGTGTGTGTTGTTTGTATATTTTATGCATGTAATGTTTGTATAGTTTAGGCAAAATAATACTGTCATTACACATGCATAAAATATACAAACAACACACATATAGTTTTTTATTCAGTTTTTTTCCATCTCCTGTAAAATTCACTTTTTTGACTTATGTACTTTTGTCTGCCGACCCTT
This sequence comes from Argyresthia albistria, assembly GCA_963457715.1. Classification (NCBI taxonomy): domain Eukaryota; kingdom Metazoa; phylum Arthropoda; class Insecta; order Lepidoptera; family Argyresthiidae; genus Argyresthia; species Argyresthia albistria. Next base: position 4,551,475 of record OY735281.1, read on the forward strand.
CAATTGTCAGCAAGCTACGCAATGATTGCTGTAAGTACAGTCGACTACCGCTCCCACTTCCCACGCCACTCACAACAACCCTGAACAATGCTCTACAACACAACTTATGATGTTAACTACATGAGGATGTACGTACATGGACTTACGAAAGTACTGTCCACTACAGTCTTCACAAAATAAAAGGCCCAATTTGACAGTTCACGCCCTTGAAGTTTTAACCCCTAACTCGTAGGTAATAGAGCGGTTTTCCTGTGCAATTTGTACGCTTTGCTTGTACGCAACAGTTGGCTTTTATTACCTACGCATTAGGGGTTAAAACTTCATGGGCGTGAACTGTCAAAACGGGCCTTTTATTTTGTGAAGACTGTAATAGAACCAAATACAAACTTTAAGGCCCTACAAAACTGTGGAGGTCTGGTTTACAAGCGGGTCACCTTGGTGGATGTGGAATTGTGGATGTTTCCTTCCACACAGTCCATCCACAAGGTCCACAACTCAGCACAACGCATCCACTTCTGTGTGTGCTTGTGTGTGTGGAAGGAAGGATTGGTGCACATGTGGTGCAAATAGACCTAAGTATGTTTCAGCATACATCGAATAAATGTTGGAACACTAACCGGTTAACTCGAGCCATTTTTTTTATTATTTTTTTTATAAAAAAAAATATACATCAAAATTTGTTTGACAGTGGGTACCAACGTCAAAAATTAGACATTCATTGACGTCTTGGTACCCACTGTCAAAATAATTTCAATGTCTTTTTTTTTATAATTTTAATGTCAATATTGTTCCAAGGACTCTTTTGTCCTTACGCTACCGTCGTGGGTGCTAATAAAGACATACAACCCCAAACTTCTATCCAACACAAGTTTTTTCCATGCAAATAATATTGTTACCATTGCCATACCGGCTCCAAACTCAGTATATTACCACATCAGGTACCGCCACTCATCAATACCCCCCTCCATCCCCCCAACATACGCTAGTTGATGCTGGGAACAGATGTAAACATGCCCTGTGTGATGCAGTGCAGGGCCGGATTCAGTGTAGGGGGGATGAAATACACTACAAACTAGAGTTTATTCCGCAAGTAAAGCCGGATTTACATTTGTCTGGCTTGTTGTGTTGTGAATCAGAACGAGTGAGATTTACATTATAAGTGTCGCGATATGTTATGTGTGAGGCTTCTGATGCGTCGCATGCCACTAAGATGTATAAAACCGATATCGTTCTGATGCGTCACATCACAACACAACACGTCCGACAAGTGTGTGGCGGGCGACGAAATACAGGTAATAAAACTAGTTTAGAAGACTGGGACCCCTACAACTATGTGCATAACTTGTCTTTATCTGAATAAATTATGTTATGTTATGTCTATTCTAGTCTACGTTCGAAGTATATTTAAAAATATCTACAGCATTTGAGTGCATTACCTTTTGACGGATCTAAATCTTCATTTCGATTTCGTTACCTACAATGAATATTATTGGTATGGCTGTGGCATTGTAATGCTCAGACAGTTGGACGGATTTTAAGGCGTATTATTTGTAAATGGTGATAGGCTTATCTTAGGATATGACAATAGGATAGGATAATCTTACTCGTATCCGGGTAAAGGCATGTGCCCCTCTGTTCGGACATTAAAAGGTCTTCCTACATTGTATGGTACTACATAATTTTGCCCCCTACCTCCTCCGTTTCCTGATTGCGACCCTGATCTCTCCAATGGACCGTTCGTATCACATTTCACAATCAATTTGCTATGATTTGATACAAAACTACCGATTGAGAGCTATAGTTACACCAATGTACTCAAACTAGGAAAACTTAACCCCCCGTTCCGAGTCACGCCATAATCGATTACAGCGTCTACGATGCCATCGTTTTGTATCGCCAAAGCTGACTCGGAACGTCTTCGTAGACGCTGTAATCGATTGTGGCGTGACTCGGAACGGGGCAAGTCAGTTTTGGCGATACACAACGATGACATCGTAGACGCTATGCTGTAATCGATTATGGCGCTGACGGCGGGGATGTCACGGAACGCAACTTTACAGTTTTCTTAGCATAACATGGCGTCACGCCTTTTTCCATACGGGGTGGCAGAGGCACAGTGTGCCCACTATTAGCCAGTTATTTAGTATTCCTCAGGAAATAAGTCCGTTAACCTTGAAGCTCCTTGGTTTTATAAAAATCTTCTATTAGCCAGTAATCTAAAGTCTTCACAAAATAAAAGGCCCGCTTTGACAGTTCACGCCCATGAAGTTTAACCCCTAATGCGTAGCTAATAAAGGCAACTGTTGCGTACAATCAAAGCGTACAAGTTGCACCTAGGAAAGCCGCTTCTATTACCAGCGCGTTAGGGGTTAAAACTTCATGGGCGTGAACTGTCAAAACTGCCTTTTATTTTGTGAAGACTTTAATACACCATTTTGTGTGACAGGGGGCCTTCCCATCGTCTTAGCTACGCAGATACGAAGAATTCCTCACCATATTTTCAATACCGTCAGAACATCCATATAATGTGTTTACCTCTCCTTGTAACGTAATATTTTTGTAACATTGTAACATAATCCACGTAGCAAAGTGCTTCGACAAACAAGTGGGGGTCAAATGGAACGTTTAGCTCTCGGGTTCTGCAGAGTAAACATTGCATTTAGTTGTGTGCAATCGTTGATTGATTGAACAGTTTTATTTAGTGACCGATAGTACAGTGTCCAACGATTTTGTGGCGTGCGGTGACAGGTGAAAACTGTCGATTTTTGACAGGATCATTGCATTAGGTTGCGTAGAGGTGACGCCCCCCTGTAAAAATCACTCACAGTACAAAGGATCGTTGGACGGGTATACATAATTTACTCTTATGGTCCTTACATACTTACATATACAGCGTTATTTTTAAACCCCTAGCCAAAAGTTACTACCTTCTGAGCAACTTTCACTAAGAAACCGATTTGATCAGAACAACTTTATTTTTCACTTCCCAGTACATTTTGGCCTGAGTGGGTCAGCTAATTTGTATGGAAAAGTGAAAAATAAAGCTCTGTTAAAATCGGTTTCTTAGTGAAAGCTGCTCAGAATGATGTCCTTAAAATAATATAACTTTTGGCTAGGGGTCCAAAAGTAACCCTGTATAATTTACTATAATATGGTCCTTGCTTCCAACGATCTCTTGTCTCATGAGTGACGTTTACTGGTTTGGCTGATGACAGGGGGGCGCCACTTCTACGCAACTTAATGCAAAGAACCTGTCATCAACCTTTCACTCCTCATTGGTCATCAAGTGTCAGTTCCACCTGTCACCGAGCGCCAAAAGATCGTTGGAATACTGTACCACTACCTAGAACCTGAATTAACTTTGACATATCCATTTGTATGTGTTTTCAACTTGAGTTACTGTCCAGTAACACCAGAGACTATATAACCAATTGACTGCGCCTGCGGGGGAATGCAGCTCGCCAAACAACGTATGACAGCTATGTACGATGACATTACTTTAGTGACAGTTTTCAGCTGCCTCCGCAGCGGCTGACCATTCACAGCTCTTTTTAAGTTACCTCGTCCCCCGCCCGTAGATTGGTGAGTTGTGTTTCAAAGGAAAATGTATCTATGCGCTCTCCACTGGATAAGTGCTCCCTGAGTAGCACTTAATAATAAAGTACTTAGTCTTAGTATACATTCATTTATTTTAGCTTTAATTTTCATGAATATAAATACCGTATTCACGCCAGGTGTCTCTCTCTTTCTCATCCCACATTTCACTATGCCAGAGAGAGGCTACAGGCGGCCACAGCTCACTCAGTGCCACACGTGTAGTCCCGTTGTCCCCCACCTCCGTGTCCCCCACTTTTTTTGGACATCGAAATTTAAAATTGACACTACGACCAAAGATAATATAAATACTACAGTCTATTCGTGATAAGAATGCAGTGAAATTTAAATTTAAGTCTGTTAACACACACTCACAGGACAGGACACACACAACCTTCGTCTTCGTTTGCCTTCAACTGGTCACTGTGAACTTGGCTTGATAATTGGAAACGATTTGATTGGTTACGGGGCGTGGCTAGGCCGCCGGACAGTGATGACTTTACTGCATTCTTATCACGAATAGACTATAGAATGCGTTTCATCGAATAGTTCCTTTGTCGAAGGCTATAAAGACTAACGCCCAGTTTCCTGTTCGCTGATTAAAGTTAACAGGTTGGTTAAATCAGTTTCGGCTAATCAAGTTCCGTCATTTTGAATAATAGCGGTTCGTGATTGGCTGAGGCTGATTTAACCAACCTGTTAACTTTAATCAGCGGCCAGGAAACCGGGCATAAGAGTCAATAATGTCAACGGTTAATTACGAAAATGCCTTGATACAAAGGAACTATTCGGTGAAACCTCGGGTGAAACGCAGTTACAACGATGATTGCAAATCTGCTGCGTGCGTTTGACATATGTCAGAGATTATGGTAAAAGGTAAAGGAATTTCTTAGTATACTTAATGCGATATCGCTCGCGAACCCTTTAAAGAAACCACATTCAAAGGGTTTCTTGTGTTTTAACCGACTTCCCAAAGGAGGAGGTTTACAATAGGCTTGTGGCCTGTCAAGTCAAAATAGATACTTTTTCAGAACTGTCAAAACAGAACTTTTGTTTCTGAGTTCTATCCCGACGAATAGGCTTGTGGCCAAGGTAATCCAATAAATCTAGGAACAAGTCTTAAGTTGAAGCATTATGTACAAAATGGCTTGACATTCTCAGAATTGTATATTTCCAGCATATATATTTTATAAAGTCAATTTTGTGCAAATAAAGACAGCATTTGATGGCACTTTTACATGACGTTATTCTGTTATTATTTCATAGAACTCAGGAACAAAAGTTCCGTTTTGACAGTTTATAATAAAACCGGCCAAGTGCGAGTCGGACTCGCGCACGAAGGGTTCCGTACCATTATCTATAAAAAACCGCAAAAAAAAAAGTATGGGAGCCCCCCCTAAATATTAATTTAATTTTTAATTTAATTATTTATTTATTAAGTAAATAATATACTCAATATATTGTGAACATTTTAAGCGTCTACCTGCTACCATTATCAATATCGAGCAAAAATGAGCAAAAAAAATCACGTTTGTTGTATGGGAGCACCCCTTCATATTAAATTTCTTTTGATTTTTAGTATTTTTTGTTATAGCGGCAACAGAAATACATCATCTGTGAAAATTTCACCTGTCTAGCTAACACGGTTCATGAGTTACAGCCTGGTGACAGACAGGACGGACGGACGGACGGACGGACAGACGGACAGCGACGTCTCAGTAATAGGGTCCCGTTTGGCACCCTTCGGGTACGGAACCTATATTTTGTTTTTTGTTTTTTATGTATTTATGTACTTATTTATTTATTTATTTTGATTTGTTGATGTTTCACAGCATGAATTAAAACAATAAAAATAACAATAATATAAACAGGTAGTGCCAATTACGAAACACATCCATAAGAAATTTTGAATGGGTACCTATTTAAAGACATTAAAAAAAAACATTGAATATTGAATTTACCTAATTACATACAATGCAGAACAGAAAAAAAAATACAAAGAAAAAGAAAAAGGTAGTGTCTGTGTGTACATGAGGGTGTATGTGTGTGCGAGTGTGAGTACGTGGGTGTATGCGTGTGTGAGTTCCTTTAAATTGAGCAGACCTTGCTGCTTGACAATAGATTTAAAAAAAAATAAAAAAAAATAGATGAATTATTTGATTTATTTATCAAAGTGACAAATCTTCGTATCAATTTGCGATATAAACTGAGTACGGTTTAGGTGAAAGACATCGGCCTCCGCAAAGTGCTCCTCGTACATATCAATGCTTCTATTGATTGGTGTGTTGGAGGCATAGATGGTGCGCGCGCGCTCGTGCCCGAGCACCGCCGGAGTGTGGCGGCGCGAGCGCGCCGGGGCGACGCGCAGCAGCACTGACCTCACCAGCCACTCACTATCCACTCTGCTGTTGATGACATCGTGGAGAAGTTTCTGATCCGCCAGCATCCTCCTGCTATCCAAGGACGCCATGGAGTTACGAGAGAGACCCAAGTCGTAGTCCACTGATGACCCGTCACATCTAAACTGCAGTTGCTTTATGAATGCTTTTTGAACCGATTCTATTCTCATCTTATGCGCCTGGTAGTATGGTGACCATACCGGCGACGAATATTCCAGCGCGCTGCGAACATATGCGAAATATAGTAGTTTAAAAGCGATTGGTGAACGCAGCGGCTTCGTCACACGATTTATGAAACCAAGCATCATAAAGGCTTTAGCAACAATATGTTCGTAATGAGGTACAAATGATTGGATGACTTATTGGTGAGTAGTCTATTATTTTAATATTTATCGTTGTGCACATATGTAGGTCTATCTTTTATTATATTATTCTCTCCATACTAGGTTTGCCGGAAGAGATCTCTTATTAGAGATAAGCTCGCCTTTGTACATTGTTTTTCCAATATTAGGTGTCTGTTTTATGTTTTCTGTGCAATAAGGAATAAAATTTCTAAAAGTAAATAATAATATTTTAACATGACACTCCCGCATTAAACAACTCTGCACCCGATTTTGCAATGTTCCATCTCTCTTACTCACACATTCATCCATCACCCGTCTCCCTCGCACACCATATGACGTCACACGTGGCGGTCACGTGACCACTTGATAGGATTTTCTATGCATTCGTGCATCTGATGATTTTAATAGTTATTGCAGAACTACGAAACGAAACGTTATGAAACTACCCATGTTCTCGAATACACTCCGTTCATCTATTCATCAAACGTTATTTTACTGCTAGTCAAAAGATATACTTTTTAGGAACACTTTTTTATTTATTCAATGGTCTATTTTAGAGACAAGAGGCTAGCCCACCGCCATAGCTATGGAGAACCGAATCTTTCCACACCTATCAAACAACAGAAGACAAAAAGCTCCAGAGTATAACAATATAAAATCTTCGTAGCAGTATCGTAGCGCGTTGCTACGACACTGCTACGACTGCTACGAGCGTAGGCGTAGTGACAGAAAACCCCCATACGATAGGTTGGCCTACGCCACAGATAATATCTGTGGCCTACGCACACTGGGATGACATGGCAAGGGATTTTAAAGTTTTACCAATGGACATTCAAACGTATCGATATAGAAATAAGACATAAATTGCTAAGGTTTAAAATAATGCCGAAGAATCCCGCGGGATGCCACGGCATTATTTGAAACCATTATCAATTTATGTTTTATTTCTATAACGGTACGTTTGAAAGTCCATTGGTAAAAACTTGCCATGCCGTCCCGGTCTGCGCAGGCCTTTAGATGTCCTCCCGATGTTACCGAATAGTAAATGTAAATATAGCCCATTATCGTGACCACCGAGGGGCACAGGACCTTACCCGTATAATAGTAAGATTGATTGAGATGGAGCCACGCTCACACGCTCTGGCTTACTGCGGGCCGGTGGAAGGGTCCCGGGTAGTGGCCAACCCGACTGTCCGAAGTTATCAAGCTGCCCTATTAGGGCCTGCAATCAGTGCTCTATGGCCTGTTCCAAACAGTCTCGATAAGAGCTCTATGTGATAGAGTCATCTGTTATTTTTCATACAAACTGTTTATTTTTTCAATAGGGCTTATCGGCACTTCTTGAAACAGACCCTACTAATCTACCTACCTACCTAATCTACCCTTCTGTTGCACCCTGCTAGAAAAGGATTCTACAATCAACTAACCCCCCGTTAACCTCTCCTTTAACCACTGGATAAGTCAACCGAGCGATCCCCATGCATACGAAACCCTCCGAATCAAAGTGGAAATCGTCTAAGCAACCCCAATATTTGTTGAGATAATTTCGGTCAGAAATCGAGTGTCGGGCCATGGAACGAGCGTGTGCTAAGACGGTGCTCTCATTGCTCAGCCAATGAGCGGCCGACTGTTGATATTTCCATATTATAATGATTCAGGAGTGCTCGAATGTTGGCCGGCTAGACAAATAGCCCCCACGGGGGGGGGGGGGACCTAGGATATCACATATTGCGCCTTGGTAAGCAAAATTTCACGTTCACTATGATTTTTCGTCTCTAACTTTTAAGGACCTTTGCCCTGCTGTGGGTTAATGTGGCTTGATATGCGCTGAGTTTCATGATAAATGATCATGATGATGATGACTTGTTTGTCCATTATTGCTCCTATCACCGCTACTAACGGTTTTCGAAATTTTTACTCTTGTTGAACAGATTTCAAACAACCAACTTTCCGCTTTTTTTTTTCTTTTTTTTTTTTAATTATTTTGTATTGATTTCAATATTTTTTCAGAAACAGCATGCGAATAGAAATAGTAGACGCAAATTGTCTATGATATTTTTCTTTCATACCATAAACAAAAATAACAATATTTTACGTCCACGCTTTCTAAGATTTGGGCCCATGAAGGCACGCTAAGGCACACAGTGTTCGCAACACTAGTCTAATAATTAGTTTTAATATTAATGACAAAAACATTTATTATTTTTACAAGGAAACACCAATAATAATAATTATATATATATATATTATTCGTCGACTGAATGGGGGGCCCAATTAGTGGAAGGAGAGTCACCACCTGCATATTTTTGATCAATATTGAGACTTGATTCAGGCAGGTGTCCGTAGTCTCAGAAATATCCTCGATTTACCTACCACTGAAAATGCAAACCCCATAGCCCATTCCTTAGTTTCCCCTTAGTTTTTGCAATAGACCTGTGTGCCTGGCGGGAATGTTCTTTGAGTGCACTTTTGTTGTGGGTGTATTCGGGGACGGACCCAACGGGTGCACCACATTTCATATTTGTTTCTAATAAATTGTCTGAAAGGGGCCTCTACGTGTTGGACCCATGTCCCCACGCAAGCCTACAAAAAGGACCGGGACAGCAATGTCCCGTGAATTCTTAAATCAAATACAAATTAATAATAATAACAATAATCTTTATTCCAGAGATATAATATTCATAACTACCTACCAGATGTCCATAATATCTCCGAAAGTCCAATACAATTTATAACGGTATATTTATGACTTTTTCCAGACGACATTGGCATTCCGAGCGGGGAGATTAAGTAGCTAATATAGTAATTAAGTTGTATATAGTTGATGAAGTCAGTTTTTTAGGTCAGTTTTTTTACTTTGTGAATTATTTTCTAGAATCACCGTAACTAACAATTATAGTGACCACACCCTGTGTTACTATACTTACTTATTTCGTAATACAATAACAATATCACATTGCCCTATAAAATAATCTATATTTGCAATTTGAAATGCACGTCGATAACGCGCCAATTATACTACGATAAGAAGTACACGAGTTTCTGAGAAGCGTGAAAGAGTTCACAGACGTGCGGACAAAAACACGACACAATAAGTGTGTGCAGCCAATACTCGGTCTTTGTACTAAACATACGTGATCCATCACTATGCTTATCCTGTCACTATTGTTAGCAACAGTATTTTCGACTGATGCCAAAAAAATTTATTTAAGAGTAGTCGGAGGAAGAGATGCCAAGCAAAACGACTTTCCCTACATCTTGAGAATGGATATGGATATCGTTGTCCCACGGCCGGGCGCGCCGGAATTTACTCTCTCTCAAGCCTTATGTACTGCATCAGCCATCACTACAATATGGTCAGTGACCGCTGCGCACTGCATAGAAGAGCTTCTTTCATCGATTAAACTTGCTGTAGATATCAATAACTCCGCCAAAATTGTAGGATATTTAAGACGCGGCGTAAGTAACAGTGAAGACGCGGAGCGCGGCTGGCTTATAAGATCTTCTGTTCCTCATCCAAGCTACACTGGCACTCTGGGTGGTATAAGAAACGATATTGGCTTGCTGCGTTCGGAGCCAATGCATCTACCTTCATTCGCGCGCGTCAGCGCTCTGGACTACACGACCCTGACCGGCCACGAGGGCAACATCGCTGGTTACGGATTGACATATAAAATTGTAAATTCCGAGCTGATGATAAACTCCACCCAGATGTTAAAATTGCCACTGCAAGTTCTCAAGGTAATGATACAGAAATGCTATAGTATGGTGGACTTCCCAGTGAAGCCAAGTTTGTGTTTAGCGCCAGTTTGCGGCACCTCGGCCTCTGCTTGCCCAGGGGACTCCGGGGGGCCGCTGTTGCATCCGTCGGGCATCGTAGCGGTCTGCTCAGCGGGCATTCAATCCGACTGTTCCAGGAAGATATCGACTAAAAAACAACCACGCACGAATCTTGTAGGGTATTATACACCGATCAGTCCGTATTTAGACTGGATTATGCTTCAAATAAACACTACTTGATATAATGTTTTTGATTCACACGCCCACAGATGGAAGTCTAACTGCATACTAACCCATATATGGTTTCATTGGTTTTGAACTGTATTACTAAACAATGAGATTAAAAATCGCGATGCATTTCGGGTTAGGCCATGCATTAAGGGGTTAAATAAAGCATATAAATAAAATAAAACTTTGGAATCTGGGAATATGCTGACATTGTAATGAAAACGTCTTATACATGACAAAAGGAGGGTTATGTGGTTGGTTAGTTGGTCATATGAATGATTCATTAATTTATTATACATGTCGGCGGCCGATCGTAGAATCGGGCACATCATGATGTGCCGTCATGTGCCCCGCCATTTCATGATATACCCAATCAATGTGCATCATGATGTGGCCGGGTTTTAACGAAAACATGTCTTTTTAAAAACACTTTTATTCAGCACTATACGTGATGATGTTTTTTGTGTTATACATGTCAAACGAACACGAAGACTATTCGAGGGCTTCGCTGCGTTCGCCCTCTTTAGTCTTCACCTAAGCTACCGCAGTGTTTGCCCTAAGAGATTTTATCGTTTCATGATATTTCACGTTTGGGCACATCATGATGTGCCCAATTCTACGATCGGCCGCCGACATACACACCACTCCAACCGTATCGCGCAAGTAGTGTAAACCGCCGTGTCCCTGGCCCCACCAAGATCAAAGGGCGTCCTCACACTAGGCGTCATCTGTCCATGACGTCACTCGTGTCCGCCGCGTGCCGACGTCACTTATGTTGCCAGTGGCGCCGTCTGGCGGCCATCGATCCGATGCTGAGGACGTTTTATTTTTCGTTTGAGATATTAGTGCTATTCGAGCATTAAAAATCGAATAACTAATCTCATAGCCGCTTAATAATAAAACTTTTTATTAATAAGGGGGTTTAAGACGAACATAACCATGACTTGTTTATGTGGTTATAATTATAAATACTTATTACTTAGGTAACTGTAACTTTTTGCTGCGAGATTACTAATTCTATTACTATACAGGGTGACATTCAATTAGCTGACTATATTTTGGCGAATGATTGTACCCATCATTATGAAGAACTTTCCCCAAGGAACATATTTAATTAAGATCGCAAACGAAAAAGAATTTTTGGTCTCCCAGGTCTCTACTTAGGTAACTTGAAATCAGCTGATCGGGGCAATGAATGTACTGGGGGACAAAATATATTTTTTTATTTGCGACTATACGTTTCTTGGGGAAAGTTGTTCATAATGATGGGTACTATCATTCCCCAAAATATGGTCAGCTAATTAAATGTCACCCTGTATTACTAAGTACGCTCGACGATATTACATAGAATTTATACGATTATTAGACAAGTCTATCGCCCGATTTCCTGGGCGCTGATTCAGTTAACAGTTCGGTGAAATTTGTTTCGGACAATCACGTGCCTCTATTTTGAATTTCTATTTATTAGCGACATAAGATTGGCTGACGCTGATTAAACCAATTTGTTAACCTAATTAGGACACCAGGTATATGTGTATTGTATTGTACTGTACATATAGTTGTACCAACTAATAATGTAATCGTAACCTAATGCAATGTAAAACCCTTGTCTTACTCTCAGTTACACTTAGGGTCGATAAGTTTATTGTTTAACCATTTCGTGCTGTGAAATATCCGATTCCCCAGATAAACTTTATCCCAGGATTGAAAACCTGACCGATAAAATAATAAAAGAAACCCGTCTAATCACCAAAGGTGCGACCAACGACATAAATAAAGCTCGCGCCACACGTTCCTGGCTGCGGGTGACGTGTGCTCGCGGCTTTATATTTATTCCCGGTTGACACACCCACTGCGTTGTTGTAAATGGGGAAAAATGTTTATTGATTGTGTTTTGTGTACTTTTAGGCGATGGCCTAGCCCCTTGTCTCGCAAAATGGAGTAAAAGCGCAACTGCGCCTCTGCCACCCCGTTTGGGAAAAGGCGTGACGCAATGTTATGTCACTTACGTGTTTTTAGGGTACAAGTTCAAATTTCAAAGTTTTTTTTTATTGACCATAAAATCATACAGATTGCTTAGTCAACGTCAATATAATATTAATACATATTTGTGTATACTACCGCCCGTTCGGAAGTTGTGGGGATGGTTCCATAATCACAGGGAGGGTAAATTAGAGTAATGGTTCTATAATTGAAGAGTACTTACTTTATTACTAAGACAGACCTAATGGGTCGTCTGTCCGTCCGTCCGTTCGCTGTCTATCTGTCACAGTCGCAGGACAGTCTGTAGTAACTCTTATACCGTAGGTAATAGGTAGATAGAAAATGAACTTGTTTATTTTTTAATCTTTCTTTTTACTTTGGCTAAAGTGCCGTTCTCTCATTCCTCAGATGTCTGTCTGTTTATCTGGGGCTTTTGAGATTTCAGACGTACAAAAAGTGTCATAAAAAGTTATCTGACTGTTTATCCGTCTCTTGAGAGACCCGGGCTAAATGAATCAATATACTATATCAGTAAATTAATAAGTTTATAAAGTTAAACAATAAAGTTCTACACCGGAAACCCCTGATTTCGGACAGAATAATCATTTAACTTTTGACGTTAGAGATGTCAAAAATTTATATGGGTTTTGGTTTTGTGCAGTCAAATGTTTATTCACTCTCTAAATTTACTGTAACTATAGGACTGTATGATATATATTTTTTAACATTTTTGAAGTAAAAGTTCTTATTCCGCATTAGGTACTTTTAATATATTATCTATCACAAAAAAATATTTTACAAAACATTTTAAACCTGAAATTACTTTTGTAATTTTAAAATCAAACAAGCGTGGAGAGTTTTTACTTTTATTTTACATTATATTTATGGCTGATATTTTTTACGTTATTAACGAAAAACAAAGTCTTGACAAACCTTACACATCCAGGACATTTATATTTACAAAATAATTAGTGCAATGAATTTATTTCTTACAAATAAAATAGGTATTATGGATTATTATATGTATGTACCTATTTACAGTATTTATACATTTAGCTTTAAATAAGTTAAATAAACAAAAAAAACATTAGTATATTTTGTCCGTACGCAGATTTTTGCCTATGGAAGAAGCCAACCCAAGTAACACAGTTACGCAAAAGATGAGAAGTGGGGCAGAAGGGAGTATTTTTTGTTTTACATGGCCATATTAAAAATTGATTTATTTAGACAAAACTGATGTTGCATGAATAATTTTCCTATAAAAAGTTAAGAGAAATACTTCTTTATCAATAGTTCTTTATCAATCAAACAACAACAATTAAAAACTTGATTTTCAGTTTGCACTTGGTGAAACACATACACACAACCACACAACATATTTTACCAGTTTTTGTAAATCCAGGGTCACTCTCTGTTATTATTTTTTAAATTGCAAGTATAGTTTAGATTGTATGGTGGCCAAGGTAATCCAATAAAACTAGGAATGAGTCTTAAGTTGAAGCATTGTAGACAAAATGGCTTGACATTCCCAGAATTGTATATTTTCAGCAGATATATTTTTATAAAGTCAATTTTGTGCAAAAAAAGACAGCATTTGATGGAACTTTTACATGACGTCACTCTGTAGTTATTTCATAGAACTCAGGAACAAAAGTTCCGTGTTGACAGTTCATAAAAAGTATCTATTTTGACTTGACAGGCGACAAGCCTATTATGAAAACCTGTTCCAATTAACTAATAAAATTATCACATTGTTTGAACTTGAACAAATATTGACTTAGTAGGTACATAGTTTTATTTATATTTTAAGTAAGTAAGTATTTTTAAGATCTAAATCACGTACGCATTTTATTTACATTTGAGCTAAAATGTTTTAGGTTAGGAAAAATACCTACTTAAATAAACAATAATTCGAGATCAATGTATGTATCATGGGACGCATAGGTATCACTTAAATAATTAAGTATGAAGTAATAAGAAAAAGATAATTAGACCGTTTACGCGCGAGTTTTTATCATGACTGTATTATTTTGATATTAAAATTGACTATTGAAATTATGACGTAGACAACAAATTACTTCGAAAACGAAACATTTTTAGATAAGACTCGCCCAGGAAAACTTGCTTCATTAGATTTAGTAAACAATCCCAATAATTACGACACTAGCGAACTCTATACAGAAATCTACAAAAAGACTAGCAAAAACACGTCATGTCACATTAATTTCTTCATCTGACGCGCTGGCATCGCTGTCATAATCCTCTACATCCTCGGCACTATTGGAAAAAATTTCACGGTTAATGAAATTTCCCGCCATTTTCTCCTCATAACCTCTAAACTCAGTGGAAGTGGTTGGGTACGTTTTGTTTTTTTCTTCGTCTTCGGGCACTGATGATGGCGACAGCTTGGGTTTGTCAGCCTCTGCGTCGGAGAGGTCTGGGTGTGGGTTATTCTTGTTCGGAAGGGTCTGTTCTCTGGAGCCGCCGGAAGCAAGGAGTTCTCGCTCCTTGGAGTTTCGCCATTTCATGCGTCGGTTCTGGAACCATATCTTGACCTGTCGAAGAAGAATACAATGTTATTTTATTTTTACTTTATTTTTCATTTTTAGGAGAGGTAACAGCTTTACTAACTATACATATTACCTAGAAATCTAATAACAATTTTTTTTTGATACAATTACTTTGTTTTCGTACTCTGGGATGGCAGTTCCTACCAATTGGCAGCAATTTAGAGATTTTATGTTTTTTTTAAATTTAAATTATGTATATTTTTTAAAACAAAAAGTAATTACAATAAAAGCACGCTTGCAACTTAAATTCAAAATGAGTCGCAGTTTTAAATTACGACGAGACGTTAGACGTTTACGATCACAATCAAAATGTCCAACCAACATTTCTTTCTTTCTGGATATTGGTCAATCCAGCACTCTGTACAGTACAGTCCATAAAAAATGCATAACCATAACAAATATCAGTCTAAAACGGTCATTACAAACAGATGACTAGGTACAAAAAAATGGCAGCAAAAACCGGCAAAAAAGCAGTCGTAATCGTAAAAATGATCAACCCATAAAATGGGGCCAAACGGCTAAAGGGGCATTGTTTTTTTTCCTTGATTTTCGAATTATTTGGTGCTTTTTCGATAAAATCTAACTGTTTTTGGATAAATACGCCGTATCGGGCTATTGTGTGCTTGACATGGCTGTTTATTGATGGTTTGAGGCGTTACCCTATTGGCTATTGTGTAAATCCGCGAATGCTGGGTCATATAGACGTGTGACCACGACTGTTTTGTAAGTAAGTATGTGGTAAGTAGGATTCTAAAAAGATGAGAATTATTTTGAATGAAAATCTTGTTCTGTTTCTTTAAATAGGGTATTATTGCTTTTGTGGAAACTTTTTTGAAAAAAAAATTGAGGCCGTGATAAATGAGTAGAAATTTTATTTAAATTTTGTGAAACCGCTAAATGCCTTATAATCATTAATTAATTTACCATAGTGCATTGTCGCGCGGAAACGCTAGCCGCCATGATGTTTCGCTCGTGACGTCATCGTCACTCCGAGAGTAAACACACGACGACGACTGCAAAGACCAAGTAGATACTTATTTTCGTCGATGGGATCCTATCGGAGTGACGTCAAGTCGGAATCAAAATGGCAAATGGTGTTTTAGTCAAATGACGATTTGAGTAGACGTGACGAACTGAGTAGAAAACACGACTTTTCGAATTGAATTATAAAATTAACATTTTTATGGAATAATATCGACGATTCTCGTTTAGCGTTTTGAATATCTAACTCGGACATGCATTCTTAGATTTATTCTTACATGGGCAATAATACCGAATTCCTATCTTGTAAAATTGATTGAATAACAAAACTTGTAACTCTGCCACCCCGGGGAATACCCCGTATGGGAAAAGGCGTGATGTTTGGTTTTTTAGGGTACCGTACCCGAAGGGTGCCAAACGGGACCCTATTACTGAGACTTCGCTGTCCGTCTGTCCGTCCGTCCGTCCGTCCGTCCGTCCGTCCGTCCTGTCTGTCACCGGGTCCGTCTGCACGAACCGTAATAGCTAGAAAGCTGAAATTTTCACAGAATGTGTATATCTGTTGCCGCACCAACCACAAATACTGAAATACGAGAGATATTGCAAATTAAAGGGGGCCCCGATACAAGAGACGTGTTTAGATACACTTTACGCATTTCAAAATGGAGATCTTGACTGAAACTGTTTATTTATTGTCATAGCAACCATGTCATAGCAACCATGTCATAGACACATATACTACACATTTAAATATGATAGCATATTTCGCGTCAACCCACATGGTTGTGGTAGGTATGATGTAGACTCTCAATCCGGAGGTCGTCGGTTCAAATCTCGTGAAGGCATAAACTTTTTAAATTTTCTTTTTGTTTATTTTTTTATTGATTTCAGTACTTTTGATTTGTTGTACGATGGTACGGTATCCTTCGTGTGCGATACCGACCCGCACTTAACCGATTTTTATTTATCATTTATTTTATTTGCAGCTTTTCTTGGACGGGATGCAAAGGCCAATACATCGAAGAAATCGTACGTATTATGATTAGTGGTGGTCATAACGGCTTATTTTTGATAACAGGCTAAATGGAATAAGCTAATTTTTTTTAGCCTGCTAATTTACACGCTAAGTTATCGAAACGAACGCGTCGAACGCATTGTGAATGTTTTCGAGAAAGCGCGCGAAATCACTCAACGTCCAGCGCGGTCGCGAGTAACCGGTCGACACTCGACTGATCACGCTGCGCTGTGCTTTTTTTAGCGTAATGCTACAAAAAGTCCGCTAGCGCTAGCAGCGCAGTGGGCTGTGCTTTTTTTAACGTAATGCTACAAAAAGCCCGCTGGCGCTAGCAGCGCAGTGCGCTGTGCTTTTTTTAACGTAATGCTACAAAAAGTCCGCTGGCGCTAGCAGCGCAGTGCGCTGTGCTTTTTTTAGCGTAATGCTGCAAAAAGTCCGCTGGCGCTAGCAGCGCAGCGCGCATGGCGCCGGCAGCGCAGCGCGTACAGCGTCGGTCCGTTTCGTTGTGATAACGTAGCTCTATCTGATTCGATTAATAGCACACGCTTTTCGTTACAAGTGAATAACGTGCTGCTTTAAACGGCTTTACGTTATATTAACCACCACTAATTATGATGCATCTCATGAGTTTTGTGCAAAAATATACAATTTATTAAAAATACCAGTAAAGTCACGCCTTTCACCCACACAACCAGTCAAATAATAGCTAAAAATATGATGCATCACCATTATAAGTAAAATCACAGATTTTTGTATTATATCGACATTGTGTATTTTTTTCCATTTTATTGTGTTGCTATGATGATGTATGTATTAATTTTGTCGATGACATTCATCATATTGTATTTGACGACCAAAAAAACACGGAGACTGGATGTGAGTTGACAGACAAAAGGACAAACCGCCTTACCCAAAGTCGTGTAAAGATTAATTACGTTTACGTACCTAAGTAAAGGATTTTTCTATCTTTATTACAATTTGGAATCGGTTAAATGTTTTATTAAATATGTTTCTGAGAACTGCTGAAAGTGCAACAAACTTATATCGTGCCATACGGGCTGGAAGAGGCATAGATTTCTAGCCATATTTATATGAATACTTATTAAATATAACGTGTATACGTATACCACACGTATACATACAGTACTTATCTCTATTATAATAGCACCCTAAAAATGCATGCACAATTTAAAGGTATCCAAATTCCCCGTGCATAGTTGTAAAATTTTCAAAATTGGAATGACAAATCGAGGTCGCCGATTGGCAGAACCAATCAGTTCATGATCGATGCTCTTCGCTCGATTCTAAATTTGGACGCGTGGATCATTTGTCAACTTTTTTAAAACGTGTTCTTTTACCGTTTTTGGCGTGAAATTGTCATTGTTGGGTAATTGATTTGTTAAATTGACGTGGAAAAAGACGTTGCCAAGTTTAATGTGTGAGAGCATTTTAAGTCTAAGAGCATTGGGTCGTTAAATTATAGACTGTTCATTCGGTTGCTTAGGCTAAGCACAATAATATGCCAAAGAGAGAAAAGACAAGACTTCAATCCAAGTGGGCCAACTTGGGCACAGAAGAGATAATAGTACTCCGTACTTGGGTCTAATATCCTACCTAACTATATAGCTAATAGCTGAAATCTAGGAAACCAAACACAAATGTTACGTGTCTTTTATGTTCTGTGCAATAAAGTATAAATGAAATGAAATGACAAATGACGTGTTTCCCTCGAAACTCCAAGCTCAAGCGACTTGGCCCCACACTCTGTAGCCCTAGTGTAGGCATGGCGACACGTTGCGCTAAACGTCGCCGACAATACGCCAGCAGCTGACGCCTCGCGTCCTTTAAGGGAGCCGGTTAGGGATGGGGTTGGACTTAGAGGTTTAGCAATGACGATAAAATCGTCAATCGTCAATTTTCAGTAAACAATGGTTTGGTAAAAAATTATAACTTGGCGCATATTGAAGAAGTTTGATAAAATAATTAAGTATTTATTTATTTATCACACAAAGTTTTATATTGCATGTTTGATTCTAAAGTATTTAATTGCGTAATTCGAATAATGAAACTTACAAAAAAAAAAAAAACAAAATCTAATACAAGTACATTTGAAAGAACCACAAAAACCACGTAGGTATGTGCGTGATAATAATATGATGATAAAATTTTACATGATAATAAGTAAGTAGATACTTACTTACATTTTTTTCTTCAGTGACTACTTTTATGGTATTTTTTGTCAACTTGTTTGTTTGTTGTCACTTCAACTTTTGTTCAACTTTTTTTCTATTAAACCCTAAGTACCAAAGACCCGTTTTATGGTAAAAAAAATGCAGTTTTGATATGTCCTTTGCAAAGGACAGTAGGAAGGAAGTATATTTATCTTACAAACGAGTCACTTTAGAACAAAACATAGCATATAAACAAAATAGTTAGTTTTACTAATTATATTTATTATATCGATAGCGATACATCGATAAGTCATCTCACACAACACTAGCGAGAGACAGGGGTGTGACGCCTTAGAATTAATTACTTTTTGACATATTTCCCTTTTATTACAATTTGTATCGTATAAAGAGCGTGACTAAATCGGTGCAGCGCAGCAGCAGGGAGACGAATGAGTTTATTGAGACACTTAAGCTGGGATGCAAAACAGCGCCTATATATGTCATACACTTTATTTGAGCAGCAGTGTCGGCATTCAGCCAGATAACGAAAAAAACCTGTAAATAGAACTTTTATTATGATTTAAGTAGTTGTTGGTTTTGTCTATGTTGTATGTACGACGAATTGGATTTTTTTCTGTCATGTTGTACGAATTTACTTTAAATAAATAAATAAAAAAAAAAAATGTTTAGAATAGGCTTGTGGCCTGTCAAGTCATAATAGATACTTTTTATGAACTGTCAAAACGGAACTTTTGTTCCTGAATTCTATGAAATAACACCAGAACGACGTCATGTAAGAGTGCCATCAAATGCCGTCTTTTTTTGCACAAAATTGACTGTATAAAATATATCTGCTGGAAATATGTACAATTCTGATAATGTCAAGCCATTTTGTACGTAATGCTTCAACTTAAGATTTGTTCCTAGATTTATTGGATTACCTTGGCCACAAGCCTATTCCGAATGTCGTATAGTCGACTTTTGGACTTGAAATTTGACAGCAAAAGTTGAAAAAAATATCCATTTTCAACCGACTTCAAAAAAGGAGGAGGTTCTCAATTCGACCCGTATGTTTTTTTTTTTTTTCTATGTTTGTTACGCGATAACTCCGCCAATTATGAACCGATTTGAACAAATCTTTTTTCGGCGTATAGGTAATACCTCAAGGGTGGTCCCATTGACACCAGGTCAGGATCTGATGAAGGGATCCTGGAGAAATTGAGGGAACTCTTCAAATATTATAGGCAGACCTATAGTGATTTTTGTGTTTTTCATAATAACTCGTGCAAATGCACATGGTAAGCATAATATTGTGATGCGGAACTGCTGATGAAGACCACATATGGCCACTAGATCTGCTCAATACTAGGTACAAATACAATGCGTGGCTGACGGCCAGGCAACGCATAGCCTAAACCGGTGGACCTAGAGCCATGAAACTTTGTACAGAGGTTCCTTAGTAGCGTGGGGTAGCACTGAGATGGGATTTGACAAAATTAATTCCTCAAGGGTGGGGGGATAAGGGGTTACAGTTTGTATTAAACTCAATCTAATCAAATAGGGTTTGTGGAAGTCGGTTTTTTCTAAAGTTTACTTTTTGTTTCAATTATAAACTGGTAGATTCATTTCAAATTCTACTCTTCTAGATACCTACAAAAGTGTGACAAGAAAGTTTGGGTACGAGTAGGTAGTCAATTTGTAAAGACTTTCGGAATTACTACACTATAACTCTTTGTAGCACGAAAGGGGTGTAATGTTGTAATCAACACAATAGGCTGAATAGTAACAGGGGTGAACTAATTTGTATAATAAATGTTTACAATAATTTGAATACACGCTGCATCTTCGCAAAGTAAATATTGCACAAAAATGCAACTGTCAATCAAAAAGTCAAAAATCAACCGCAAAAAACCGCGGGACGCGTCCATATAAATAAAAGAAAACACAAATTCGAAATCCAAAAATAAATAAATGCAAATATTTGAAATTGGAACGCCGTGAATGTAAACAGCCGGCCGTTTGAATATTCATTCCGAAAATGAATATTTCAAATTTCGAACCATTCGCGTCCGAAAATCAGATTCATTGGGCGAGTCGTGGAATAGGCGACGTAGAATTTGCAATACAATGGCAGTGTTCGAATAGAGTTTATAACTACTTATCTTAACATTTATTCTGCTACTTAAACATACAATACACCATGCGAAGTTTGACGACCTCTTTGGCATTGGTTCCGCCTCAAACAACAGGTCCCGGGTCCGAATCCCTTGGGAAGAGGCAAAAATCCCAGCCTTGATTGTTTACATACATCCAAGACAAGACAAGAGAATAAAATAATGACACTTTTTTACGATCACGACACAGGATATGCCTTCTGTAGTATAAATGTGTTATGTTTTGTTTATGTTTCACACAGTATTACAGAGCTAAGGCAAATTTTGCAGCAATATTTTTTGTATTGCTACTATTTGCAACCTATAGGCGGATTATAAAATTGATACCGACTTCCTAAAGGAGTCATAAGTCGACTCCTTTCCTTTACCGCCGCTATCCCGCGAGGTGTGAGGAGCGGGGAGGGGGAGGGACACAGACTCCATATTTGAATTAACATAAACAACAGAAAAACCTCTACAGAGACTCTGCGCGGGTTTGACTGGATTAAAAAAAGTTACTCAAGCGTTTTATTCGTTGAAAAGTTTTATACCTAGATAGGTAGGTACCTACCTAGTTATTTTATTATTATCGTTACGATAATATCGATAATAACGATAATATCGTACTAAACACTAAACATACAAGAATCACTTAAGTACGGTACAGTTCTCGTCATGTGTATGTGGCTCTGAGCGAGCTGACAAACTCTCTCTAGCAAGTCACACACAACCACCACACCAGCTCGCTGTGAGACGAAGAAAATTGGCGCAGCCGGCCCTGAATTACCGTTAACTGCCAACCGCGTACATAAACGTACCATCGACAACGTATTTGAATCGTTCACGTACTTCCCATTTCCGTATAAAACGTAGTCGCATTGTTGTTTCAAACGACTAGTTAATTTCAAGGTAGATCTCGGATTAGCGTTAATTGTTCGGAACTGCACAAAGAAAGATGTTCATTAAATCATTATTACCGTCATACTGAAAACGTTAATCTGTATGTATTTAGGGGGGGGGGGGGGGCGGGGGGGGGGGGCTCCCATATTTGGAACTGACGCCAAAATATTTTTTTTCATCAAACCTAAAAGGTGTCTATAGATAGGTCTTTTTAAATAACGATGAGGTTCCTAAAACCATTTTTCCTTAAAGTCAATCGTTAAAGAGTCACTCTTCCAAATTGGAAAAAAATGTGTCCCCCCTCCTCTAACTTCAAAAGAGAGTGAAAAATCTAAAAATATATTCTGTGTATCTCAATACAAACTTTCAACGAAAATTGGTTTGAACAAAATATAATAAGCAGTTTATAAGATATAAAACATTTATTAAAAACCGCATAGAAAACTTTGTCATTCAAACCAACACTATGAAAAACAAGGTTACAACCTGAATAAATAAATAAATAAATAAATAACAACACAAACATCCAGTCATATTGCTACTACGGAACCCTTCATGGGCGAGTCCGACTCGCACTTGGCCACTTTTTAATCCCTACACGTCACCACCATAACGTTACCCAACTCAAAGTCACAGATCAGATTATGGTATAATTAATATTATTATATCAATAATCTGTAAAGGATGCTACTGATGCCCCCCTAATGATATCGCTCGGAGATGCGAATCTCTTTGTCCAACTGTGATTGTCCGACAGGGAGAGGCGTGGAGTAGATTCCGAAATGCAGTATAACTTGGCTTAAAAAAAAAACTTGAAACCGCTGTTTGTAGAAGATCAAATAAAAATTGTTTAGGGGTTGTTAGGAAGAACATTCTGAGCATCACTATCAAACCGATTTGACCAGAGCAACTTTGTTTTTTAGTTCTCCATACAAATCAGCTGACCACTCCAAAATGAAGTGAAGAATAATAAATAAAAGTACCAATTTTCCGGCTTCAAGTTACAATAAATAAAGTAATAAAATAAACCCCATCGCTGCTGGATTTAAATTCACTCTGAATTAATTTATTATTTAGTTGAGTAGTTTTGTATTAGGTTAAGTTGTAAAATAATTTATTGTAATTAAGTTAAGTGTTGAATAAAATAAACGGTCAATGAGATTTCCCCTTAAAAAAATAAGTAAACAAATGAATACAATGCTTAATCTGAAATCATGCACAAAACAAACGCTCCCAAAAAAAGACAATATATTTTCAAAAATGGAACGTTGTAAAGACGACTGCACACTGCCGCGTTCGGCGCAATCTTGGGCGCGCCTTGCGTTTGACGTTAAATAATTGTTGGGTGCGGGGTATTTTTGCCGCACTAAGAATCGGATAGAAGTGGCGGATGAGTTGGACGGGTTATTGATTTCAGATGATAGTGATAGTTTGATGTATTGGCACAGAAGAGATAATAGTCAGTTGGTTCTTGGTAGGAACTTACTTAGGGTCGCTTGCTAGAAAATCCGCTTAATTGTGATAATATCATATTTTACTAATTTCAATTAACTCCCTCTCTCTTGCACCACTTTTTTTTAATTCTAATTAGCCAGAAGAATGAATGATTCGCGTGACTTCCTTTACTCTGTGATTTGAGTGAGTGAGACAGAGACAAAAGATACAAAACAGACTCTGTTTGTTTAACAGAGCGAAGAAGCATGTCTGTTATTTTCCTTCTCTTTTTCTTTTATTGTTGTTGTTTGTTTGTCTTTGTCATGCGAGTTGTCAGCAAACGTCAAGGCATTTGGTAACCATGGCAACCATTATGGAATTTTGACAGCGTTTTAGTTTAATCGCGATTATACTACAATTAGCTTAAATGGAGGATAAATCGTAATTAGCAAATAAATTAGCGTGGAGCAAGACGATATGTCATTTTTTTTCGCTAATTCTATTTAAACTACACATATCCTGTGCTTAGCAGCTGATTAAATTTTGGAGAAAGCCACCCTTAGTTTATTTTAATATTCCAAATACAAAATATTATATTAAGTACTTATTATTTTTATACTGAAGTGCCTATTAAGTCTGCAGCTGTGGCAATTGTTGTTAAGCCATGAGTACCTAATAGAGATATGCTTGTCATCTCTACTATATTCCTCACTCTACTCGGGGTGTAAGAGAGTTGGCGAGTGGGAATTTATTTAACGACGTCATCGAGCGGATTGAGACGCTTGCGGCTGTGTGTGTTGTGTGTAGTGTGTGTGTATACCTTTATAAAATATTCTAGTGAATGGTATGATTAGGAGTTATTACTTTGACACGGACATTTGTCAGTTTGTCTAAAAAAACTTGACTTTTCTGTTTTTAGGGTTCCAATCCTTAAAAGGAAATAACCGGCCAGGTGCGAGTCGGACTCGCGCACGAAGGGTTCCGTACCATATCTATAAAAAACCGCAAAAAAAAAACATGTTGTATGGGACCCGCCCCCCTAAATATTAATTTAATTTTAATTTAATTATTTATAAGTAAATGATTTACTCAATATATTGTAAACATTTTAAGCGTCTACCTGTTACCATTATAAATATCGAGCAAAAATGAGCAAAAAAAAATCACGTTTGTTGTATGGGAGCCCCCCTTAATATATTTTTTTTTTTAATTTTAGTATTTGCTGTTATAGCGGCAACAGAAATACATCATCTGTGAAAATTTCAACTGTCTAGCTACCACGGTTCATGAGATACAGCCTGGTGACAGACAGACGGAACGGACGGACGGACGGATGGACGGACGGACGGACAGACAGCGTAAAAAAAAATACAATTTGGTTAACATGGATGAAATCACACTTTAGATTTTTATGTGGAAACCTAATTACATTCTCCAAGTGTGATCGGAACCCTTGGTGCGCGAGTCCTACTCGCACTTGGCCGGTTATTTATGTGTAAGAGGCGCATTTCAAATAGGTATGTAGTTATTTAAAATGCAGCATTTTTTTAATAAATAGGTACATCATTAAAATAAAACAAAAATGTTTGTTTTATTTTAATTAGATACCTACTTACTAAAATATATATATTTTTGTATTGTGTTAGGAGTTAGGATGTATTATGTGTGTGTGTGTGTATCAAATAGTCCCAAGATTTTTTAGAACTTAACATAACATCACAATTTTCGTGAATTGCGTTGATCTCCTTAGCCTCAGTATGCAATAAAGTGTGACTGTGTGTGTGTGTATTGTATATTCTTTTAAAGTAATTAAAGTTATAAATAATTGCCAAACAATGCCCAAGCGTAAAAACCGATAGCTTTGACCCTCGGAGGATTGGATTAATGATCTAAGCTTTAACCCGTTCTATGATAAAAACAATCTTTTACTTTATGGACAACGCTGGCTGTCAGCAACATTGACAAAAAAATAAATTACAAAAAGAAAAATAAAAAACTCCATTCCATTTCATAAATGGAACATTCCCAAACTTAATAACTTGAAAACAAACTAATAATCCCGCAACCCTGCCCTGCTTACAAGTATCCTATAAAATTCAGATATCGTAAAAAAACAATCCACTCTCTGAAAACATCAGGCTGAATAGAAAAGAAAAAAAAAACTCAACAACCAATAGTACCCCGCCACAGTTTTATTCGATACATATCGGCCAATAGAACGCCTTGCTTGAAGACGTGCTTTCTAATGCTATACCCGTCTCATTCGCGCGCGGCGAAAGGGGAGGATGGGGTGAATAGTCTCAAGATGTTTTAGGTCAAATTGTATTTATGGGTGGTATTTTTTTATTATTCGTCGTTCGCGCGCTTTATTGCGCCCAGACGATCAGTTTCCTCCCGGGAGTGTTTTTGGCGGGTAATTTTCTACATATCTATACTCGTTTTGTTTGGTTTAGTGGATTGAGTTCAATGGGGTTCCGGTATTTTCCTTTTGTTCGGGTTTATCGTATTTACGGTATTTTTTCCCTTTTTGCATGCCCCGCTTGCAATTTATAGCGTATTAGGTAGGTATTATGTTCCGATCGTTTCTTTGGCTTTTGCCGATGGGCCCGATGGCGGTATACAATTGATACATAATTATTTATATCTTCCTGCTCGTATCCAAACGATTTGATCAATTTATTGTCCTTACTATTTAGTATGAGTTAGTTTATTTTAAGAGTTTTTTTTTAATGTAATTTGCCGATACAAACAATTTTAAATTCTAAAAGGTGTGATGTTGTATTTTATTTAACTTTTACTAATATTTTTAAATCACATTAAACCGTAAAAATTATAAAATAAAAAAAAATATCGTATGTAAGTATTAAGTAAACTTATACGCCATCCTGCCACCTATTCTTAAAAAAGTGGCCATGTGCTAGTCGCACTCGCCCGTGAAGGGTTCTGTAGTAGCATAATAATACACCACTTGACCTGATACACCTAGCCCAAATATCACTATCATTCTTCACCAGTACTTTGTTTTTCATAGTGTTTGATAAATGACAAAGTTATCTTTGCGGTTTTTAATAAATGTTTTATATCTTAAAAACTAGTCATTTTATTTTGTTGTAACCAATTTTGTTGAAAGTGTGTATTGAGATACAGAGCATATATTTTTTTAGATTTGTCACTATCTTACTTTAAAAGTTAGAGGAGGGGGGGCACAATTCAGAGGTTTCAGAAACCTCATTTTGAAGACCTATCTATAGAGACCTCACACATATAGATTTACTGGAAAAAAAAATTTTTGGTTTCAGTTCTTGCCCTTATTATTTTTTTTTGTAAAAAAAAATGGTAAAACGGTTCACAGAATACATCTACATACCAAGTTTCAACTGTGTAATAGTTTCGGAATAAAGTTGCTGTGACACTTGACGAAACTGTAAGGGTTTCTTGATTCTCTACGGAAACCCTAAAAAGACTCGACATTATGCTCCAAAAATTAAAAAGTCACAACAGATTTCCTCTAACAATCGCGAATCAAATCGAACTCAATGACGGACCTTTATATTAATATCAACCGTAATTCGGTAAGCGCTTTCAATTATCTGATCCGCCCCTCCCTCCTTTCCCCTAGAGAAAATTAAATCTAAACTCTATGCTAAAGACGCCCAGTCTCCCCTCTACACTTGGGCACGAGATGGTGTATTTTTAAATCATAATCATATTTTTTTTCTATATAGGAGAGTTTATTGTTCTATATTTAAAATAAAAGGATTATACTTACATAGCGCCGTTTCCCGGTTTGGGTGGCATAGGCTTTTGGCATTAATTAAATACTGAAAACTCCATTATAAAACACGCTGTCACACAAAGTAATATTTTTTCACCTTCAATTAAGATCGGGCGAATAAAATTGTGATTGTTGATCAATCATGAAGATCGATTAGTAAAGTAGTAGCCGAGTCGTAGCCGAGTAGTGTTAAATAATGTTTAAAAAGTTATTCCAAAAGGTTTCTTTAATTTCCCGGTTGCTTGGCTTCACACACTCCCGCGTGTCTTATTTGGTGAGACTTTTTGTGTCCGATTCAGTAATGAACTACCCATAAATCTAATAAATAACACTCTCCTGTCCTCCCTAGGTCTGCTGGAAGAAATCTCTTTTGAGTGATACTTGCGTTTTAAACATCAAAATTGTGCTCATTAATATTATTGACGTAACATTCGAGTTACTCAGATTCCTATTTGGCGCAGTTGTCGACAGACTTTTACTGTTTAACCAGTAAAGAAACTCAAAAAGAGCCCATTCTCAAATAACTCGACGTGAATTTTGAAATTTTACAATAATACTATAATATCCTCAAAGCATTGAAAGAATAAAGCAGTAAGTCGATATTTTGATTTTTCCGCAACAGGCAAAAGTATAGTTTCCGGAGGAAGTATGCTCCAAAAAAATCCTTCAGGGGCAATGAATAAATTTTTCTTTTAGTTTTTATCGCCTTGTCTTTGATTTATTGTTTGGCACAGTTTAACAACATTAAAAATAAAATTCACGAATCTTTTTACCTGTGAAAAATAGGTAAATTAAAACCAAAGGCTGTTTTTTTAATAGTGTTTTTGACGGTAATAACCGTCCTAACTAGCAACCGCCGTCGATCCAAAGGCCACGGCTCGCGATTTTCAACCTACCCACATCGATATAAAGTTCAAAACCTATGAAAAAACAGAACTAAAGAGTTGGGTCCTTTGGGGTCGTTGGACGCTTGAGCAGGACGAGTACAAAAACAGCCGATAAACAAACCATAAAATAAATAATAATAATATAGCGTCACGCCTTTTCCCATATGGTGTGGCAGATATATAATTTTGCCTACTTTTAGCCAGTTATCCAATAGTCCATTTTTCGTGACAAGGGGCTAGCCCATTCGCTATAAAAGGAATTCCTATCAAAATTCCGCCACGAAACGTTCAGAAAGAGAGCTGCAAAGTCAAACGTCGATACTCGAGCATACGTTGTATGTGCCCCACATGAGTGTACCTCTTTCACATCCGGGAGTTTTTGAACGAAAACGTGTGCGCTTCCCGGGGGCGGCGGCGGCGGCGGCGGCGATATGAGTGTAGTAGATTAGATGGAGGCAAAAATAGAAAATGGTTGCCAAATTCGCACATTTCGCACAATTTAGGATAATGTCGATATAAGTTACTTGGGTTAGTAGGCATTTACAGCTTTTACGGTTTGTTTTGACAGAGACCACGTATTTTTGTCTTCCTGTTAAATGGTGTTGAGATCAGTGTTATTTATGAGATAAATTCTGGTTATATCCTTATGACCTCCTCCTCCTCCTGCGTGCTCTCGTTTATAGCATGTAATATGTCAACTCGACTCTCGTTTATAGCATGTAATATGTGTCGAGTTGAAGACAGATTTTGTCGCTAGTTTTCATGTATAAAGACCACATTTGCATCCCAAACGGGTAGCAAGAAATTGGACTTCAAGTAGATTTTTTAAGCTTTAAGCTTGATGTTATTTACATAAATAAAATTCTAATAAAAAAAAAACGATAGAATGCTGCAACTCTTCTACAAATCGCATCTCACATCCACGTCGACCAAGCAAGGGGAGTGCGCGGGTGTTACAAAAAATTGCTACCCCAAGGGTATAGGGGGAGGGAGTGTCACTTGCAGGCGTGGGGCCCGCCCCTCAAGCGGGGTGCGTTTTAAAACAATTACCGAATACGATATTTGAATTTCGGAGGTGATTGCGCTTAATTCGGTCTTTGTTGGCTGTTTTGAGGTTTTGAGGTGCATTTTTTGGTTGCGCGTCTATACTTCGGCAAAGGTTGCGAAAAGCTAAATCAATGAAATCGAAAAGGTCAAACCTACTCTTACTTTACTTTACTTACAACAATGGCCAATGCTGTGCTCATCTATAATAGGCACTCATATAAGAACAATACCGCCATATTTATATTGTATAATTTTGTATATGTGTGCTGTTGATGTGCCTAATTAAATAAATAAATACTTTATTGCACAAAAACAGAAGAACTCAAAAACATCATACACTAAGATCCATTTGTACTATATTTGACATAGGTAGGTATTTCATACATTTTGACAGCTGCTTGGTGCAAATGGACCTTAATAATGGAAAACGCATGTACAAAGACGAGTTTATCTCTAATGAGAGATCTCTTCCAGAAAACCTAGGAAGGACAGCATTATTTAACAAAAGGTAGACGTACATAATTCACCTTCAAATTAAACTACATATTACAAAATGCTCTTGAACGATTAGCTGTTGATAAGTAGATAGTATGTTAGCATCCCAACAATATTTATTTTTTACTAGCTGACCCGGCAGACTTCGTGCTGCCTCAATTTAATATGAACTTTATTGAATAGCAATAAAGTTCAAATTGACTCTAGAAAACGATTGACTCTAGAAAACGTTTGTATGGGATATAGAAAAGGGCTGTTTTTAGGGTTTTCCCGGTAATTATTCGATTTTTTCTCGCCTTTTAAACCTTCCCTAGACCTCCACGAACATTTCAAGACAAAGATAAGATAAATCCGTTCAGCCGTTCTCGAGTTTTAGTGAGACTAATGAACAGCAATTCATTTTTATATATATAGATTTTCCTTTACATTACTTCTCTAAAATGACACACTAAACACGTCAGCTTCTTCTAGTACTTCTATCATCACCTGGAACCGCTTTTCCAGAACTCTGCTATGCAGGTCCAAAAAACCTTAGATGGAGTTTACTTTGCCTTTCATATTTCCTCTCCCGTCAACTTACCTAAGTTCTTCATCATTCTCCGTCATTTTAATCTGAAAGCATCCTACAATAATAATAAACAGAAGAAAAATGTTTACCTGACTGTCTTTCAACCCCAGTTTCTCAGCCAGCTTCTTCCTGTCCGGCTTGGAGATGTACTTCTGGACCTGGAACCGCTTCTCCAGGCCTTTCCGCTGCAGGTCCGAGAAGACTGCGCGACGCATCATGCCGCGACGGGGTTTTCCTGTCGATATCATCAATTAGTAACCGACTTCAAAAAACGAGGGGGATATCAATTCGGTTGTGTATATGTTATGTATATTATCATCATTTTTAGGGTTCCGTACCCGAAGGGTGCCAAACGGGACCCTATTACTGAGACTTCGCTGTCCGTCTGTCCGTCCGTCCGTCCGTCTGTCACCAGGTTGTATCTCATGAACCGTGGTAGCTAGACAGTTGAAATTTTGACAGATGATGTATTTCTGTTGCCGCTATAACAACAAATACTAAAAATCAAAAGAAATTTAATATTAAGGGGGGCTCCCATACAACAAACGTGATTTTTTTGCTCATTTTTGCTCGATATTGATAATGGTAGCAGGTAGACGCTTAAAATGTTCACAATATATTGAGTATATTATTTACTTAAAAAATAAATAATTAATTAAAATTAAATTAATATTTAGGGGGGGCTCCCATACATTTTTTTTGCGGTTTTTTATAGATAATGGCACGGAACCCTTCGTGCGCGAGTCCGACTCGCACTTGGCCGGTTATTTATGTGTGTTACCTCGAAATTGGTATTATTTGTTAACCGATTTCAAATAAGTATATATTTTTTATATGAAAGAATGGACTTTCAGCATGGTTTCATTTTTTGAAAATCAAGAATCGGTCCAGTATTTCTGTTTCTACATAGAAAACACTGTCATCCAGGTATCCAAAATTACTTACATATTTTTGCCTTTCTGTGACTGTGGTGTAGATGAGTTCTGGCTGTGAGGACCGATTTCGTTTATTTTGTGTAATATTGTGAATTGTTAGGCGTCATTCGCATTCTATGCGGACAGGACTATCCCCCGGTTTCTGAGACACTGATCAAAGGTTTCGTTTAGCTAACAGAGCGATTAACTGATTTCAGCCAATCACGTGCTGCCATCAGCCAATCGTGTGCCGCCATTTTTAATTAACCACCGATTAGTTAATCTTGACTTCTTGGTGTTCTTTAATTCTTATTGTTTTAATATTGTAACAATTTTTAACTTTTGACATTTTTATATTGATTGGACTCTTGTCTGGAAAATAAACAATTTAATTTGACCTGTGATCAGCGTCTCAGAAACTGGGGATAAGTAAAAGATTATGAAGTCACATTTTTTAGTTTTTAACTTGGTGAATTATTAATATTTCATTCAGGCTACTGTGAGCCTAGTTATGATAGTAGTCGACAAAACTATCTCCTTGTTATGTATATTGTTACTATGAATAAAGATTACTTACTTACTGACCTACTGCAGCTTTGTCTTTGCCACTCCGTTTAGGAAGAGGGATGAAGCTAACTTGTAGTTTTAACCCAAATACCCTAGTGTGGGATCAGCGGGTCGATTCTCGCGCCTTCGATATACGGATATCGAGACCAATATTGACAGATTCCCATACGAAATCACTCGATATAGGTGTAGATATCGTATATTGAAGGCGCGAGAATCGACCCGCAGCCCCGCCGACTCGCGCGGATGCACAGAGGCCGATTTGAATTATCTAGGAATTAATAAAAAAAAAAATACAAGTCATTGTTTGCGACTGGTACATTTTATTTACAATGTTAATGATGTGGGTACTTCGAGATTTTAATATTTTTATCCAACTGTCACGGCGTTTCTTGCTAACACAAATTATGATTCAACGTTTAGAGTGCACTCCGTAAATTTGTTACATTTAGCGCAACATATTGAAAAATATCCTGTGAGAAAAGTATTTAGTGTTGACTGACAAAACTTATGATTAATGTTACCTAAATGTAAAACAATATTTAAGGATCTTTAAATTCAAATTATACGCGTCGTTTCATAATGTATTTAAATTTTACATCATGTGTCGATCCGAAAACTTTCATAATTCATAATTCATAATTTCTTTATTGCACACAAAAAGTTACATAGGACAGTAAAAAACATAGAAAAAGTGTACAAAGGCGAGCTTATCTCTAATAAGAGATCTCTTCCAGCAAACCAAATAGGGATGAGACAGGTGGATTGCTGAGCAGGAGTAGACCCATGTGTACAGTACATATAATTATTACTTACAAATCAATAGACTACATAAACTAGTGCAACTTCACTTTTTATTTAGAAAATCGACCTGCAAAACCTATGTTTTGGTTTGTTTTAATTACTTCATGTTATCAGTTATTCGAAAAATGTAGCACCTGCTGCCAAGAAGTGCCAAAGACTTGGTAACATTTTTTTTTAGGTACCATGTCGCTGACCAAAAGAGAATTGTATGAAGTTTGGTGCCAGGGAGAAACAATTAAAGACAAAAATTCGGCAGTTTTTACGTTAGTATGTAACAGAACAAAGGGTGTTTTAAAAGATAAAAATATCGAAATTATAGTTTCAATAGCCAAATTGTTAAAATATGGCAAGCTTCGAGGCGAACAAGAAAAGTTTTTGAGGAAAGACACCAGCAATGACTGGATGAAAATTTTGTCATTTCTTGTGGTGATACTAGTCCTACAAGGATCCTATAAGGGTTCCTTTTTTTCCTTTTAAGGATCGGAACCCTAAAAAACTTCCTCACCTCTCGAGCTGTGCGCCCACGGGAACGCGCCCGGCAGCGGGAACACCTGCGTGTGCGCCTGCGACGGCCGCACTGAAACAGACGAAAACACAGTTTTTGATCAGAGCAACTTCATTTTTCACTTCCCAGTACATTTTGGCCCGAGTGGGTCAGCTGATTTATCCCCGACGAAATCAGTTCGAAGCGAATGTCTGTCTGCGTGTGTGTATCTCTCATTGGCACCTTAGGCGCTAGTCCCACCAAGAGCGAGAAAGCGATGAGCTATCGACTATTTTCTCGCTCAAGAAACGAACAAAAGATAAAGATCCCGTGTGGGTAAAAGAGAGAGATATAATTTACAGTTCATCGCTGGCTGTTCACACTGCCGCCGCGGCGAGGACTCTCTTCACCAGTTGATCGCAGCGATAAAAGCTGTCAACGATAACACTCGCTCAGCGGTACTCGCTAAGCGATGCCCGCTTGGCGGTCAGAGCGATCATTTTATACTGTACATACAACGTGGATTTGAGCGAGTGGTGCGAGTAATCGCCCGTCGTACTCGAACACTCGCTTTATAGCCGAGCGACAAAAATATCAGACCTACACACTCGCTCCTCATTTCTCGCTCATCGTCGGCGGTGGGACCAGTGCCTTAGTAGTCAAACACTTTTTGAAAATGGTAGTATAGTTAACCCCTTCACTCGCAGAAGCACACCGCTCGAACGACCGAACAATGGCGAACTATTGTTATATAAGATGTGTCGGCGAACCAGTTAATTAGGTTATACTATAGCATAATTCCATAGGATGGTTCGTAGCGTATTACTTCAAAATAAGTTCAGTGGTTTGATAGTTAATCAGAAAGTTAGTAAGGAAACAATAGGCCCGATTCCAGCCGATACAGATTTATCTGTCATTTTACCAACAAAATGTGTTATTGATCTTTTCAATAGGGCTTATTGAAGCTTCTTGAACAGGCACTTAGATTTATATAGCACAATAGACCAATAGATATTGCTGGAATGAAGAGATATTTCTTTAGAATCAAACGATGCATGATAAGTGGTAGCTGCTACAAAACGGCACCCGCATTCTTTACAAATATTATATTATTGGTTTATGAGTGATTTTTAAGTGTCGTTAGTTTATTCGATTGTTAAAAATATTTTATTGCCATTAGCCCGCAATTGTTATGGCTCTTATTAAAAAATAAAGCATAAGTTCCACAGATAAGTTCCTATATTTTATGAGTGAAATAATCACAATAATCACAGGACTGATCATCACCCGCCTGTTTTCAGCGGGCGATCCACGTCATCTTTAATATATATTTGCAATTTTTGAAAATCATTTATTCGAGTTTTTTATCAAAATATAATCTTTATTTTATATTAACTAAAAAAAAACATCCCCCAAACAAGTAGAACAAATCCCAAAAAACGCACACCAAAAAGACCTCCCAGTATCCAAACCACACATTTTAAAAAGCTAATTCTTTGTTTTTTCAACTGGCAACATTTAACAAAGACGATATAAAGCCGCGGACACACCCAATTTGATGGAGAACACGTTACAAAAGACCTATTGTTGAAATGTAGAGTAATCTGTATCGTAAACACTGGGATGCAATGTTTATAGAGTCGAGGGTAGTTGAGAATATTTTTGGAGGTATTTAAAAAGTGATTTAAAGCTGGGGCGGTTTTGTAAGGCTTAGCTTGATAGTTTTTTTTTTCGATCCCGCGTCAACGAAATTGCTGTCAGTTATCCGTTGTTATCAGTTATACGTTGTTATCGTCTTTTACGGCCGACTTTTCCATCCACGTTTGTGAATTCGACATTTACACGTAACAACATGAAATGACAAAAAGAAATTGTTAGTTAGGTACTTTGAACCGCAAAGCCAATGTTCAAATTCCAATAAGTACACGCAATGCCACACAATATTGCTAATCACAAGATTTAAGACAAACTGAGCATTTTTGACTATGGGATTTTTTGATGAAGTGACCCCTGATGTTTATTTTAGAAAATCTTAAGTACATGATGACTTTTCTTAAAAATGTACGTCAGTGTGAATTTTTATGTAAATCTAAGAGAGTTAAGATAACATAAAGTTTTTGATTTTACATGATTTTACGTTTTGTAGAAATGATATTTTCTTGGGTAGGTTCATTCATTTAGTGTTCGTCTAATTAGATTTCAAACCAAAGTCACTGGTAACCACCGTACTCAAAGAATGAGCTTTACTTACAATCAATCATAGTAGGACCACTGGTAGTACCACGGGGGATGAAGGCATTAAACGACTATAATTGTTTGTGTCAAACCTTGCGATATTTTCTGGCAACCCTGGGCATCACTTTCCCCCGCCGAGGGTATCAGTGTATATCTTCATACCTAGATAGGGGTGCGGGCAGTGCGCCAGCAGATGCAGGTGCTGATGCTGAAGAGGCACCGGTCGGCTGGCGATGGGCTTGGCCAGCAGCGGCCAGGGATTCCCCATCAGAGGCTGGCTGCGGTACTCTGGGGACAATGGAAGAAATCTCTTGTTATGGGCTCTACTCACGATGCAATCTGTCTCGCGATTTGTTGTTGCAACTTGTATTTCTCTCTCTGTCTATCTTCCTGTTCTGTCTTTCTCTAGCGGTTGCGAAGCAACCTGCCTTCTATGAGTTGCAGCGACAGATTGCAGGCCAGGTTGCATCGTGAGCCCATTAATTAAAATTCGGACATGGTCTAATGAGGACTAGAATGAAGTGAGTTTTGACAATACAAAATAATGCTTTGATATATGGGTAAAGGTCTGTGCCTCTCGGTAGGGATATTAATGGGCTATATTTATATTTTAATCCATACTTGTAGTTAAGTATTATTTAGATACTTCTATCTTCTCTGACAGTATATGACATAAGTAAGTACACCTACCTAGTAAGATAAACTTAACGTGCATGGATACAATTTTATTCGTAACTATTTACTTAGAGTGAGAGATAGGGAGAAGTTATCCCCTTACGTGATACTCAGATGCCAAGAAACTTTGTGCGACCAGTAAAATCCTTCATTATATCACAACAACTCACTGAATATGTATGTATAAATATATTTACACACCAAATATCGATAAGATCCCTTAAATATATAATTCTACGACGCTCTGCACCCAAAATCCTTCATAACATAGAGATAGTATGATAGAGAAGCGACAATTAACTTACAGCATGCTGCAAGAACTCCTCCGAAAAACACGCGCCGCGCTCTGTACTTGTAAGTCTGTTTTTTTTGTAGCACTGATATGAGATTTGACAAAATTAATTCCCCAAGGGGGGGGGATAAGGGGTTACAGTTTGTATTAAACTCAATCTAATCAAATAGGGTTTGTGGAAGTCGGTTTTTTCTAAAGTTTACTTTTTGTTTCAATTATTTAATACAATGAAAACGCCACTATCCGGTATGGAGTTGCCATATACTGCTAAGAAGTAAATAATTTTTATCTAACGTAATGTTTTTTCTCATCATGGTTGGCAAAATCACACTTGTGTCCACGTTGAGCCAGGAGGTTTTTGGATTGACAATTAACTTACAGCATGCTGCAAGAACTCCTACGAAAAACACGCGCCGCGCTCTGTACTTGTAAGTCTGTTTTTTTCATTTTTGGTCATTAAATAAATATTAATGAAAACAACACAACAAAACCGTAAACCCCTTTGAAGAGTAAATATTATTCTAGTAAAAGATCACTGACACCTACAACATACAATTCCAAGCTTCTCTATTCTCAAATCTCTACCTCACTACCCTTGATTCCAACACCCCCATTTCTTACCCCCTAATCTGTCAGCCGCAGACGCCGGCATAATATATTGTATGGCCTGTGTAAAGCGATTAATCATACAATTAAAACCATACACCGTTTTGTTTCTGGATTGAAGTAAATTAATTTTAAACTGTGTGTGTTTGATGTGATTATTGATGGTTGGTCCCTTTGATGTTTTGGTTATGAGGTGGAATTAATGTGATAATGCTCGCCTATTTATTGATTTCTTATAAGATTTAATCTTTCTTTGGTATCTATCAAATATATTATGGAGTACCCTTGAAGTAGCCCTTTTAAAATCACCGCTGACGACCGTCAACGCAGATTCAAAGTTTAAGTTATCCGAATCGTCAAAATTCAACCTTCCTGCAACTTTCTCTGCTAACCTTCAAAAAAGTTTCTAAGGCTGTTTTTTTTTTCATTTTTAGATAACGGTTATATCTGTCTGATTTCGATTTTATTACCAAGTCATACGGTTGAAAAATCGTTATCGGCCCATTTTTATATCTGGGTATTGAAAATTGCCTATTTCAATTCCCTAATAGGTGATGGGGGCAAATCAAATTAAAATAAGTAATCCACTCCTTAACCAAAGAGAGCCTTTCACAAAGTCACTGAACCTGAGAATAATATAATAATTTAAGAAAACACCCTCCAGGGGGCTCCACTGGCGCGTTGTACCGGAAGCTCCCTGCCCGGCCCCTGAGGAGGTTAGCGTGAGGAGGTGTAATTCGGTAATTGAATTATTTTATATGGTGAACGTGATAATGGAGTATTGACAACCTGGTTAAGGGCGGGCCCTAGACAATTAGAACATAGAATTTCATCCTAAACTTATTTTTGGAGGAAATTAAATAAAAAGGTTAAAACCAAGCTAAGCCAGTCTAACTGAGGAACATACTGTGCCATTTTTATAATGACTAGATAAATAACAAAAATACAAATTCAGATGCGGTGCGAAATTGTAAAATAAAACATTGTGACAGACAGATTTTCTGGCATCTTCAGATTTTTTATCGAGCAAAATTAATAAAATTAAGTTTATGGGAAAGCGAAGTCACGCTGACACCCATGATCAACAAGTGAAAAAACGTACAGCAATAATACTCATCATTCCGAGTGATTTGTGTTATGCTAAAGGCTGTTTTTGCCTAAGGCACTCAGGGGGGCTATTCTAACGGTAGCGAGATCATGATGTCCATGGTCGAAATATCGATTTTGAGATAGCGAAATCTCTATCAAAAACAAGAAAAAGCTATTCTTTCGACTAGCCTTTCGACCAACCGAGATATCTCGACCCGTTTTCGATCGAAATAAATATAAATCGAGAACGTTTTCGGCGGATTTAGGCGGTATTAAAAACGATATCTTGACTGGGAAGATGATCTTGATAGCGCGAAAATCGGGGTCCAGTTCAATGAAACTTTAATAGTTTATTTCCTTATTCGAAGGCCCTTGCCTCTGCCACTGCCACCCCGTATGGGAAAAGGCGGCACGTGTTATGATATGATGTAAATGAAGAAGTTCTTAGAATGATGTCCCATTCCAAGCGGTCTCGTTGAGCTCTTGGGACAGAATTATCTACTTATACCTAAACATTCATAATTTATGATTTTTTTGTTCAATGTATTAGTAGTGTAGTTTATTTATTTATTTATTTTATTTATTTATTTATTTATCAAAGCCTACAGCACAAATCAAAATAATATAAGCAGAGAACTTATACTAGACATAGGCCAATTAAAGGCTTCTATTTTGTAGGCCAAACATATGGTAGTGAACTTACACAATCTAAATAAAATAAAAAGGGGGTAATTTATAACTACCGGGTTCAAAGTTAATATGGGGATGGGGTGGGAATCTGTGTAGGGGTGTGTTTGTGTGTGTATGATGTCAATGTGTGTGTATGAAGTCAATGTGTGTGTGACGTCAATGTGTGAGTGATAGATACAAAAATATAGTCGCGATGAGAGAGAAATCTTAGCAACATCTATTGTTTGCTGTAGTAGACGTAAAAACCCCTTCATTAAACCCGTACTGAGCCAATTTTACTGGTATCCGGGTAAATGGCTAAGCGCCTCCGCGCCGTGGGGACATTTAGGCCAATTCTGGTCATTTGATCTGATCTTTGACTTTTACTTTTTTTAATAATAGGGCTTATTGAGACTGTTTGGAACAGGGCCTTTTTGAGGTATTTTAGCTTTCAAATAACTGACTAAACATAATACAACTGTACCTCTGCCACCGAGTATGGGAAAAAGTGAGAGCGCTTTGTTTTGTATGAGTTAATTTTCCAGTAAGTACGACTAATTTTTTATTTTCTGAGGAGTTCCCCCGCTCAACTATCAACCTTTTCCTTTCCTAATTGTTTGCTGGAAGAATTCTCTTGTTAGAGATGAGTTCGCCTTTGTATGTTGTCTATCTATTATAAGTTTTCTTAGACTGATATGCTGCAGCCGACGGAAAAATAATTTAAAACCGCAATTTCAATCCAAAAACTAACACGAAAACTTTATTGGAAACACCCTCTCCGCTTTTCTTTTATTGTAAAGATTAGAATTGTACCGTTCGTTTGCGCCACTTTTATTTAGCACTAAGATACGGTCCTCCAAAGAAACTTAGTGCGGACAGTAAATACCTTACTTGTTTTACTTACACACTTTACACTTTACTTTATAGGTACTTTACTTTAAACTTCATTGCACAAAAACAGAATACAGACACTTAGTAATGGAAAAAACATGTAGGAAGGCGAGCTTATCTCTAATAAGAGTAATAAGAGAAATCTTATGTTATTGCATTA
The DNA here is from genome assembly GCA_963457715.1 of Argyresthia albistria. NCBI lineage: Eukaryota > Metazoa > Arthropoda > Insecta > Lepidoptera > Argyresthiidae > Argyresthia > Argyresthia albistria. The sequence goes on from OY735281.1 coordinate 4,591,185, forward strand.
AAAAATGCCTAAACTTTTTCTAAAAACCACCAAAAACGCATCGAATCAACACTTGAGAAAACAAACGGCAATAGAGCCATACTTGCGTGAAGTTTTTTTTTTTCTGTTTGTTGAAATGTTTAACAATGGATACGCGCAATAAACTCCCATTTTTTAATACAATGAAAACGCCACTATTCGGTATGGAGTTGCCATATACTGCTAAGAAGTAAATAATTTTTATCTAACGTAACGTTTTTTCTCATCATGGTTGGCAAAAACACACTTGTGTCCACGTTTAGCCAGGAGGTTTTTGGATTGCCAGTGTACTTAAATAAAATAATTCCTTCTTTTTTAGGGTTCCGTACCCGAAGGGTGCCAAACGGGACCCTATTACTGAGACTTCGCTGTCTGTCCGTCCGTCCGTCCGTCTGTCTCTCACCAGGCTGTATCTCATGAACCGTGGTAGCTAGACAGTTGAAATTTGCACAGATGATGTATTTCTGTTGCCGCTATAACAAAAATACTAAAAATAAAAAAATAAAAATATTAAGGGGGCTCCCATACAACAAACGTGATTTTTTTGCTCATTTTTGCTCGATATTGATAATGGTAGCAGGTAGACGCTTAAAATGTTCAAAATATATTGAGTATATTATTTACTTAAAAAAAAAAAAATTAGGGGGGTGCTCCCATACAAAATGTTTTTTTTTTGCGGTTTTTTATAGATAATGGTACGGAACCCTTCGTGCGCGAGTACGACTCGCACTTGGCCGGTTATTATTCTTTGCTGCCACGTGTAATACTTTGTTATGTATATTAATTATCTCCCTAATTGAAATGTTGCTGTAATTTCTAAAAAGTACAACAAAATCATCAATAAAGCTTCAACAATGTGTTTTTTATTTTCTAACACCACACTGGTGGCAACACCAGTTATAAAATTGCCAAAAAACAACTTGTGTCTTTATGATTGAAGCCACACAATGCGATGGTATTATATTTTTAAGCTATTTTGGCGTTACGCTCCTTTGTATTTGGGATTAAGTAAGTAGTATTAATATAATAATACCATACCTTTTGTTAAACCAAAGCCTTAAGTATGAATTCGATTGTGTGAAAACCATTTTTTAAAAGTATTTTTTATTGTTATGATATGAGTTTATTCTACTTAGTATAGGTGGGTCATTCATTGTTATGAATTGAGGTATTGAATGCAATGTCTTGGACAATAAGTTACCCGGATATTTAGGGTAATTAAAGGTATCAGGCCATTCAAACGAACGTCCTAACGGTGATGGAAAATATAGTGAGGAAACCGACATTACTCCATAGCTGCGGCGATGGGCTAGCCCTCTGTAACCTAAATAAGCCTCAATTAAGTAACCTAGAATCTAGGTTATCGAAGAATTTCTAGAGTATCGAATAAGTGGCTAAAAGTGTGCAAAATTGTACTGCTGCCACCCGGTATGGGAAAAGACATGACGCTTTGTTTGTTTATTTGTAAGGCCTACTTGCACCAAGTTATTTCAAAACTTATACTGGCTAGACTGCGTCGCCTAAACTCGCCTTTAAATCAGCTTGTCACATGCACTTTTATTCTGACATGGGCGATGAGATTTTAGGCTACTAAATATATTATTATAAAGTTGTGTACATTCGCATGTTTTAGGAAAAGATTCATTATTGATATGGCAAGAAAGATAACTCAATTAGTAGCTTAGTAGCCCTTTATTATAAATCCTCCAACCTCCTTTTGTCATTTCTTCGAACCTCCACGAAACGCGCTGGCCGGCACAGCGCCAACAAAAAAAGTCAAATTCCATTTTCGTCGCGCGGAAATCAATTACTTTCACACTTTCCCGCGAAAAATTGCCGCCGAAATTGGCGACAGAGCGGCGCGCGTAGTGAAGTCAATCGGTTGGCCCGAAAACCTGTTAATTAAATAACGTTATTTGGACCGTTCGGGCAGTAACGAGGTCGTTATTTTCGCAGGTGGGGGAGGGTTACAATTAAGGGAATAAAGGACATTGTGATTATTGGCGACTTTGTGGTTTATGGAGTGTTTTTTATTGGTTATCCATTTGCTGCCTGAATCAACAAGGTCTTTAGAAGGTTCTCCTTATCATAAGATTGAAGTAACATAAGATAGTGTCACGCCTTTTCCCATACTTGGTGGCAAAGTGATTCAATACTCAATTTTACGTCACAGGGCACTAGGCCATCGCCGCAGCTAATCTGATGATTATATCATAAATTTTATTATAGTTTCTAGATTGAGTAGGAATAAATATGGGCACAATAATTCATTTGCGTACTGCTAGTCAAAATTGATACTTTTTAGGAACTGTCAAAACGGAACTTTTGTTCCTGAGTTCTAAGTATGAAATATCAACCTAGTGACGTCATGTAAAAGTGCCATCAAATGCTGTCCTATATTATAAAATATATCTGCTGGAAATATACAATTCTGAAAATGTCAAGTACTTAAGACTTAAACTGTTCCTAGATTTATTTGATTGCCTTGTATGTAGGCCAACAATAGTGCCTCGGCCACTCCACATGGGTGTGATGATTATATGTTATGCTGGATCCGCCGCCGTCCGACGGTAAAACATCTACATGCTCCGATCAGGAATAGGCTTCTGTCGTGCTGCTAGTCAAAATAGATACTTAATACCAATTCCAATGATAAATTCATTGATTGCTCTTTATTGCCATATTAATAATTAAAAATATCTACACTGAAAAATATTAAGAACCTGAAACATCTAAGCAGCCAAAGTGTCAAAATTCTGTCAACGTCATCTATATTATTTTTTTGCCTTCCTCCCCGCTCGAGATTTGCGAACCCGTGCCGTGACCAGTGCCTGTAGACAATGTTAAACGCTAAGGATAGCGAAACGAAACGATAACTTTTTATGTATGCAATTTGACATTTGGAATCGCTACGTGACGTCACCTTAGCGAAGCCAAATGTCACATCCCATACATAAAAAGTTATCGTTTCGTTTCGCAACGGTTAGCGCAGGCTAGTGACCATAGGCAGATCCTCGACCGCTACAGCAGAAGTTGGGACGAGCGTTTGTAGGTACTCCATTTGTGATCCTAACCTAATCCTAAACATCATGTAACCAACCCAACCCACGTAGATAAAACAAAACCCATATCAACACTAACCCTTTTAAAAGCGGCGCAACCAAATTTCAAATTTGGAATCCCCTCACGCGGGCGTTAACTGCGCGACCACAGAACCCCATTGGATCGTTCAAATTTCGAACGGGGCTGCGGTCGTGTCGCGCGGAGTGATTCAAAATGAGAACACAGGTAGGTTTACGTGTGTGTGTGGACGGATAAACTAAAATGTTCATTAAGTGAGGGCGCTATGGAGCTAGCTGACATCAAAAACTAAGATGACCTCATTATGACGTTTAGAGGGCTTAGTTGCCTTTTAGTTTAGTACGTTTTCCTCCCACATTCTCACATAACTGATAAACAAAATCGACTAAACTACTATCGGCCGCCTTTAGTTCAATTTTTCGCCGCATGCGAAGGCTTCGTTCAATGTTAATCGTAGTTTACATCGCTTGCTACTGTATAACGGTATGTAATACAACCACTACATAATGATGTTACTATTTCATTTTCATGTACTAGTACCTAGTTAATTTACATTTATAGCTTGTAACGTGTGGGTGGGGCGGCCATGTTTTAACGACATTATCATTTTTTTTTACCTTTCTTGGCTTGCTGGAGATGCTGCTAAATTGAAAAAAAAAATTTTATTTATTTATTACACACATACATGCTTGCGACATAACAGTTAAAACTAAATCGACACAAACAGACAATAAATTAAAGGACAAAGAAACAGGAAAATGAGACGTAGCGTCGAGTTGCCGCTAAAGCTCTACGCGATACCTTTTCATGAGTAAGATAAGAATCGCCATAGTAACATGCAGCTCTATTGCTCATCAACTGTGGTCGGAATAGGCGATAGCATTTGTTTGCTTCCTCGCTCCTAAAAAATATTTCTACAGCACAACTTTTTCATCCAAAACAGTCCCAAATATATTCCGCTCACAAAAATAAACCGCCCGAATGCGTAGCCGCGCAACTGGGAATCTCGCAAAAATCGGCATCCACTGCCAATAACATTATGCATATCGCCTCCCGAAGTTCCGTATTAACATGTCATTCGGCGCCATATTGCGATAATACCGAATATACCCGAACTTCCGATCGCATCGTTCCGTTTTACGGTGGCGATTTGGGGGGTGGAGGGGGTTCTACGACTGGTAGCGATTTGGTGAGTCTCACTGGCGATATTGAGTATTTGATGGCGCTTTGATGTTGAATTGGTAGGTTTAGGGAAAGTATTTTTTGTATTACAGCCCTGACTACAAATAAAATAGGTATGAGTAGGTACCCTGTCTTGAATGTAGGGTTCCGAAGGACCTTTCCAAATTATTCTTGAATTTTTCCGAATCATCTTCTAACTCTAGCAAAAAAACAGCATGCAGCAACTTATAATTATTCCCTAAATTACATTTCAAGTTTAGAACTTCCCACCAAGAAAATAAGCTAAGTAAGGTAGTCTACTTTTGATATTGCAGCGCGCGTAACAAAGCCAGGAAACATGCCCCCCCCCTCGTTCCGTTCGAGGCAGATTCAAAACGCTATATTACCGCCATAAAGTTCCGAGTAAGAATCGTTTGCGACGTTCGATGAATCGTTCAGGGGAAACGAGTATTCGATTATGTAGCGCGCGTAAAAGGTCAGAAGTTATATATGGGTTTTTTGAGAATTTTATGAGATTTTTTTAAAAGAATCTTGTAGTAAAATGTAGCGCCATGTTAATGGGATTTTCTTCCGATTGATCTACCATTTGATATAGGCTGGAATTTCATTTTCTGAATGATTCAACTGACCGTACGCCCGAAAAAAATATTTGGGTCTCTATTTTGCAGTTTAGAAATCAATACAGCTATGATCCATTGTGGAAAGCAGTACCGAATTAATGACCCTAATATAATACCCATTAATGTTAAACTACCTTCCCCTGTCCCTTGCTTAGTTAACTAGCTATCTAAACTTATTTAACTTGTATAGGCTGGATTTTGCCAACAAACAGTTATGCGAAAATAACTATCCCGGGGATAATTTTTATGACAATGACAGTTCAAAATGAGGTCATTCTATGAAAAAGTAGAAGATACTCTCAACAGTGACTCAGCAAAAAGCAGTTATCATCAACCGTTATGAACTAAAGACTTCTAATCGCCATAAAACGATTTTCCTCCATTTTCCTATTGCCGTGGTACATCTTAATTTACTAGCAGTTACAATATGGCGGCCGACTTTTTCAATAAAAGCGGCAACATCTGGCCAAGCACTTAGGCGGGAAGGCGAGGAAGAGACAGCGATATACAAAAAGTAGAGCGTTAGAGGGGGACGGGGAGCAAGGGGTCCGATGCCGAAATTAATATGTCCTTTTCTTGGCATTCGCGTCGGACGTAACTTGCTTTATTATTTTATTATAGATGTCGGAGATTTCTTTATTAATAATAATATTTTTTGTGTCTTTCCGACTATTAGTCTGTAAGGTTCTAATGAGATTTCTGATGTTCTGAAAGACTGTGTTCTGAAAAGAGACGTGATTAATATCTGTTTGCAGTCTCAGCAGCTGTTAATAAGATATGTCGTCCGTAGTAAATCGTTTGTTTTCCTCAATTGATGGGTCAATCGGAAGTCATTCAAGATATATATATAGAAATTAACCTCTTTTAGAAGAGGCTTAGCTTAGCTTTTAGCTTTAGAGCAGCATTACCAATAAATCATAAATCGTGTTACCGATTCTAATTATTTTAAAATCGCAAAAAACATAAGTTACTTCTTTTTAACTCTGAGGATTTTACGGTATATAATTTTAAAGTACTATATGAGTTTTCTTGAAATAATTAATTAATGATTGGCAATTTTAAACTTCAGTAAGATGAGAGTTCTATGAATGATTGATATTCGATTTTATTTCAACATTACCTATTATATTATTATATTTAGCCTATATCATCCCACTGCTGGGCAAAGGCCTCTCTTCCCCGTTTCCATGCATCGCGCTCCTGGGCCGATTCCCACCAGTTCTTATTGTGGTCCCTCAGCTCGTCACTCCAACGTTTTCTAGGGCGGCCTCGACCTCGCCTTGCGTTTTGTGGGACCCAGAGTGTCATTTGTTTGGCCCATCGGTCCGGTTGCATACGAGCAACGTGGCCGGCCCAGTCCCACTTCAATTCGGCCGCTTTTTCTGCTACGTCTTTTATTTTAGTTTTGGAGCGCAACTCGGTGTTCCGGACACGGTCCAGCAACCGGACCCCCAAGATACTGCGCTCCATATTTCGCTGGCAAACCTCGAGTCTAAACTTTTGGATGTCAGTCAAAGACCAAGTTTGAGCTCCGTAGGTAAAGATGGGAAGAATGCACATGTCCATCAGTTGTCGCTTCAGAGTAAGAGGGAGATTTCCCTTCATGAGCTCTTTCATGGACCAATAACTTTTCCAGGCATTGCCAATTCGTCTTTCGACCTCTTTGTCTTGTCTGGCCTGGAAAGAGACTATTTGGCCCAAGTAGATGTATTCTTGGACATATGCAATTCTTGACCCATCCACGTCCACTGTATGCTCAGTGCTGTTTGTCATGACCTTGGTCTTTGACATATTCATCCTTAGTCCCACCTCGAGGCTTGCCATGCTCAGGTGTTGTAGCATCGACTGTAGCTCTCCTGCAGAACGAGAAAATAACACGATATCGTCGGCAAAGCGAAGGTTGGTTAACCTTGCATCGCCAACTTCTATGCCTTTCTGTTCCCATTCTGGTGTTATTTTTCTAAAAACTTCTTCTAATGTGCTCGTGAAGAGTTTAGGGGAAAGCGGATCGCCTTGCTTTACCCCTTTTTGAATTGGGAAAGAAGGGCCGGAGGTTTGTAATTTGATAGCGGATGTACTGTTATCATAGATAAGTTTAATTAATCTACAGTAAAAATCGTGAATTTTTTGGGTGTGCAATGCTTTAAATATTGATGTGTGTGTCAAACTATCAAATGCTTTACTATAATCTATAAATGCAAGATAAAGAGGAAGGTGAAATTCTTGGTGTTTCTCTATGATCTGGTTGAGGGAGTGCAAATGGTCGGTGGTGGACATGCCTGGACGAAATCCTGCCTGCTCAGGTGGTTGTGCTTGATCCAACAGGCCAGATATACGGCGTTCAATCACTTTTATAAATGCCTTGTATAGATGTGAAACAATATTGATTGGTCTGTAGTTGCCGATATCTGACCTTTCACCCTTTTTATGAAGAAGCACAATCTCCGAGTGACACATATTTTTTGGGAATCGTCCAGTATGTATAATTGCGTTAAAGAGGTTTGTTACATGCGGAAGTAACACTGATTCTCCTAGTTTAAGTACTTCTGTAGAAATGCCATCATGGCCTGGGCTTTTATTATATTTCATTGAACGTAATGCACAATGAACTTCGAATGCGGTAATTGGTGGTATGTCGTGTGGGCAAGAAAATTCTGTTATAAGTTGTGATTCTAGTGTATTATATGTATCTGAGTAGACAGTGCCGGATTTAGGGGAGGGCAACCGGGGCGAAAGCCCCGGGCCTCCACAAACGCGGGGCCTCCACAAACGGGGGCCTCCACAATAGAGACTTCGGAAAAAATACTTTCAAATTCCAGCTAGGAAACACTAGTAAACATCTTTTCTTTTGATATTTTTTTTGCTCTTTTACCTTTACCTACAATATGTACTTTGTACATACATGATTGATTGATTTTATTATTCTTAAATATTAACAGAAATCATTGATCTATATTTGTTCACTCCAATCAGGCAATCAGTAAATATCATAATCTCAAATGGCCCTGATAAGCACTTGCAATTTACTACCCATCTTGCTTGAGGGAGTATTCCAATGGCTCAATGGCTGAGTGGGGTGGTACTTGCCCGCAACCTCGGAGGTTGGGAATTCGATTCCTGAACTCTTTAATACTACTGGCCTGCGCTTCGAGCTCTATCAGCTAAATACGAATTCATTTATTTATTCATTTATTTAATAGTTTACAATAAGGCTTACAGTAATTATTTACCAAATTGCGCTTATTGCTAGATAGTTAGTAACAAAAAGCAACACTTATCATTTATCCGTAGAAACTAAATAGTAGAGTCAGATCGTTTTTATGGTGATGTGATGATTGTGCAGAATAATTAAATAAATAAAATAAGATGGAAAGGAATTAATGTCGTTTCTTTGATTACATGTGAGAATGTGGATTTAGTTTTATTTGAGATTTAATGTTATTTTTGAAAACCTATAAAAATAAATCTTTGATTACAGATACAGAGAAACACGTTTCAGTTTTATTCATTCTTTGAGTAATAAGGTAATGTTTAAGAATTGAATAACACCAATTGTTCACATACTGCAATTAATTTATATGCATATAATAAGTCTTATGGATGCTTTGAGTAATCATCAACAATTGGTGTTATTCAATTCTTAAACAAATCAATTATTATTGACTAATTGGTAATTTTTTTCATATTTCTTTATGCAGTTAGGTATGTAGTTTGATAGGCAAATAATTATTATTGTGACACAATTAAATGCCATCACTTATTCACTCAAACAAAAAGGACTATGGAAAAGACCAATCTCCGGAACTATTTTACCACCAAATTCTCGAAGATCAAAATTTCAGAGCCACATTACCAAACCTTGAAATTGCATTGAGAATGTATTTGGTTTTGATGGTATCAAATTTCACTGGAGAGCGCTCATTTTCAAAAATGAAAATTATTAAAAATAGGCTTCGAACCACGATGGGCCAAAACCGTCTATCAAAGCTTTCTCTCCTGAGCATTGAAAGCGATTTACTCCGAGAACTGGATTTCAGCGAAATCATCAACGATTTTTCGGCGAGAAAAAAAACTCAAAAGTTAATCATACAGATTGATTAGTCAACGTCAATATAATATTAATATTTTTGTATACTACCACCCGTTCGGAAGTTGTGGGCTTAGGGATGGAGCAAAGAAGGGCAAGAAACTCCCCCGTAAAAAGCTCGAAAGGTTCCGTTTCTTGTTTCCGATTATATTTCTTCCGAACGGGCGGTAGTATACAAAAATATTAATATTATATTGACGTTGACTAAGTAATATGTATGATTTTATGGTCAATAAAAATTTTGAACTTGAACTTGAACTTTTCTATGCGTTTCACAATAAATTATTTATTTAAAAACTCAACTGAAAAAATAGTTCATTTTATTTGGAAAATAATGTGGGGCGAGGGGGCCTCCGCTCCTTTGTTGCCCGAAGGCCTCCGGACCTCTGAATCCGGCCCTGTGAGTAGAGCTGTTGATAAAAATCTGTACATATTTCCATTATTTTGTCTTTATGTCCATGTTTCTTTCCATTTGCGTCCTTAAGACATGTCATCCACGACTTACTGTTGTTTATTCCTTTCTTAGCTACTTTGAGGGAATTGTTTTTGAGCAATGCTGTCTCTACCAGTGTTACATTGTAGCGTCTTTTGTCGTTTCTAATGGATCTCTTTACTTTTTTGTTTAACTTTCTGTACTCTTCACTATTGTTGTTGTTTACATGTGTTTGTCTTTCATCTATCAGTTGTAAAGTCTCTGAAGATAATTTTTGTATTTTAGTTTTAATCGTCTTTATTTTGTTGCTTACCTCTTTTATGCACTGTTGGATATTAGAATACCTTTTCTGAACATTATCCGTATCTGACTGTCCAAGTAATTCAAAGCTATTCTTGAGTTCTATTTTAAACTGTTCAATATTCGCTATTATTGTATTTTTATTTAAATTTTTGATTTTACATTGAAATAACTTTTGTCGATGAATTTTTAAGTTAAATTCTAGGTTTGTGCGTAAAGGTCGGTGGTCAGAATAAAATTTGATATTATTAATAACACCAACATCTCGGACTAATGATTGATCTGAGACTAGAGCGTAATCTATTTCATTCTTTACTAAGCCATTTGGTGAGATCCATGTCCACCTTCGCTGTGGTTTTTTATAAAAGAAGGTGTTGCTAATAGAGAGATTTTGGCCAAATGCAAAGTGGATGAGACGAGTGCCCCTTGTGTTGCGGACTCCTTGGCCGTACGGGCCTTGTGTATGACAGTTATCATTGTCTTGCCTCGGTCCGATCTTTGCATTAAAATCGCCTATCACGACTGTCCAGCTTCCACGGTTTTCATCACAGGCTTTATTAAGTGAATCGTAAAATGATTCTACTTCTTCGTCTGAATGATCTTTGGTAGGAGCATGAGCCTGAACTACAATTAACATTTTGTCTTTAGTAATTTTAAATTTAAGTACGGCAATTCTTTCAGAATAAGCAATGAATTCAATTATATTATTTTTCCAACGTTTGGCTACTAAAAATCCTACTCCATATTGTCCCCCTGTTACACCCGAATAAAAGAAAATTTTGTTCTCTGTTTCTAATGTATCTTCCCCGTTTCTTCTTACTTCTGATAAACCCATTATGTCCCAAGATATATTTTTCAATGCATTGTCAAGTTCTATCATCCTTTCCTCAGTGCTAAGAGTGCGTACATTATAGGTAATAATTTTTAGTTTATTTTCGGAGTCCTTATTCATAGCCGACGCCGTTTGACGGTTAGAGTTGTCAACCCGGGGATTCTTAGCACCCCCTGCTCCAGAGCTTGCCGGCTGACCGTCACAGCCAGGGTCACTGGAGCCGCCGGGGACTAGGGGCCTGCGCTTTGTTTTGTGTATAGTCATAGTGTTAACGGGGAAAAGGTTTGGACATTTAACCCACCACGCTCGTCCAGTGCGGGTTGGCAGGCAAGTAGTGGCCTACTGACTCGGCCTATGGGCGCCGGCGTTGATGTTCAGGACATTCCTCCGCCGCCGCCCTACGTTGATATCCTACTCTGATATCAATCAGTGCAGTTGCCGCAATTTGTTTAGTACAAATCACGCCTAACGGAAACTACATCCCGGAACTTGGTTTGATTTTGGAGTTATTCCTTCTCCTAGATGGGTTGCGGACCAACGCTAAGGATGCCCATCCCACCCCAACATTACCTATGTTGCAGAAATTCATAAACTCACTCGTATCTCACTCTCTAATTTTCGTGTGCTTAGACCGAGGCTGAAACGCAAAGAAGTTTCTGTCATCCTAAATGAATTTCTGAACAATAGATACACAAATTCTTTATTTTGAAATCTTGACAAAGTTTCACAGGCCGTCGGTGACGAATGTTCAACAAAGGCTAATTAGAAGTTAACTCATGGAGTTAATTTATCAGGCAAAAATCATTGAACCACCCAAACCCTAAATAGCGTTTAAATAGTGAAACATCTTAGTGGTGATTAAAACATCGAGGTAACGGAAACGATGGTAAGTAAGTAATACTAATGTGATTCAAGGACACATGACATGTTTTCGTAGTTTCCGTGACAGGATTCGAGTTTCGAAATTAGAATTCTTTTATTTTAAGAATTCGTTTGAACTTACAATTTGAAATGTTTTGTTTCCGTGTTTCAATGTAAACAACCATAAAATAAACCTGATAGTTATTTTCAATCAACACTTACCGCTAATTCCGCTATTCCTCGCCGCGCTATCCCCCTCCCGATCCCCCAATATTGCACTAACACTGAATTTCAGCAGCGGCTTCTTCTGCTCCACATTAAACTGTTCACACCTCACTATGTCCTCAGTGAACCCCTTCCTTTCATCCTTACTCCCTTCAACACCCTCATCACCAGAGTTTTCCTGATAATTCTGCAGATTAAACCTCTTTTCTAGCTCTTCCAAGCGTCGGATTCCAGATTTCTTGCAGGCATATGGAGAGCAGTCGTAAGAGCCGCAGTTTTGACAGCGACGGGATAAGATCGGTACGTTTAAAACCTCCTTGTCTGAGTTCCGAACTTCTTCCGTGCGGTAGTAGTCGTTGTAGTAAACGTGTTCGTTTTTTACAAAGGTGGTTTCGTCGTTTTCGCTTTTTGAATCATCGTCGTGTTCTATTTTTGCTTCGTCGACGGACTCGTCATTCCTGTTGGATTCTTCTTCGTTGTCCGCCATCTTCGTTTCGTCGATTTCTGGGGAGTCTTCCCTTGAGGTGTTCTGTTCTATGTTCTGCCGTTGCAACACGTAATTCTCAAGATGCTGATTCAAATATTGATTGTGGAAATTGGCAGTTTTCTGCTGGTGCAAGATGTTGTCTACCAAAAACGGTGACGTCATATTAAAAGGGTGAGCCGTGTTTTTATTATAACACAGGTTCTGTATAGTCTTCAACATAATGTTGTGGTCTAAGTATTTTTGCGTCACAAACGGATTCAACTTCAATGGTCCATGTTTTGCATCTTGAGTCGGGTACATCATACATTCATTACTACAAAAAATATACGTCTACTCAAACACAACATAGCACTAAACAACAAATAACTTAATTACGTTATATCGTCGTCAACACTAGTGTCAGCAAAAAATAAAACAAAAGAAACAAATTCCAATTTCAAAAGTCTGTTCGGAAATCGCGGAATCATTCGATTTTTGAACGCGTGTTTCTCAGTCTGCGGTCCATTATCAACTGGGTGAGAATAGGGAGTGGTTGTCTGAAAGGGGCGTTTTCGAACGCAATGGGGTGGCTTTTTACCGCGCGCACCCATCTCGCATCACCAAATACATCCTGACCCCTTCCTTCATTCACTGCTTCTGGACTCTTCATACAAAACTGGAGACCATTCTTACAGCCATAGCGCAGGACAAACTGGTTATACCATTCTCTTACAAACTTACTTTTGCGTGCGGTTGGCTCTTATATTTGGTATGTTTAGGGATGGATATCGTTGAAGGATAGTATATTTTTATGTTTGTAAGTTACAGGGGTGCTGTATAGGTATGTTTTATTGAGAGGTCACTGCTTAAAGAGGATAATTCGATTCGTAGGGCAATGAAAGTCAGGAGCTCTGCTTAACTGGGGTGTATTATTTTGTTGTACTTAGATCTAATGCTTATTATTACATTGACAATTATAATATTAATTCAAAATGAGCTCCGTGGTCTAGTGGGTTTCACGCTTGCTTCTCACGCAGGAGATGCAGGTTCGAATATCGTTGCGGGTTGCTGATAAATGATCTACCTACCTAAACATTTTTACCCCCAATGCGCCTAACGTAGTTTCTCTACATTAATAGATACTTAACCTAATAAATAATAAAGCGTTACGGCTGTTTTACGGATTGGAAGAGGGACATTTATTTATTTATTTATTTATTTTCATTTTTTACTTAAAAGTACATTGTTGCTGTATGGGCTGATATTATTTATCATTATCACATATTATTTTACATACAGGCATATACATTGCTTCTGGCCCCACACTAGGATACCCTGTGTCGTGGAAATCAGAAACAGCGACATCACAAACATGCAAACATCCAAGACCTGGGGGCTTTTTTTTTGTCCCCAGCCGGGATTCGAACCCGGAACCTCTCGCATGGTAGGCAGATGCACAACCGCTACGCCATATGACACGTATTATTTGAGTTTTGCAAAATAACAGCCGTCACAGTTAATTTACTTGTAAGTATCTAAAGTAATGTGACTGTACACATAAATAAACACGTAACATCAACAGAAATACGTATAGGTATGTAGGTGTATAAAGGCGAGCTATATCTTGATCATTATTCTATAATCATAAAGTAATACCTACCTAATTTATGATTACCTAATCTTAATCACTCTTCTAGCTCTATTATAGCATTTATTAACAGGCAGCGTAGCAGAAAGTTCGTAACGCCCGCCCGTAGCTCGTAGCGGCTACGCCGTAGTCTGTGCTATATCGATCATGAATAATGTAAGTAAGTGAGAAACCTATTACTAGTGGGGTGCAGATTAACCCTCTCGTCGACACATCTTATCTATCTATTGTCCTCCATTGTTCGTTTGTTCGACCGGTGTGCTTCTGAGAGTGAACCAGTTTGATTTGTTCTTAAAAACATCATCGTGAGGAAACTTCATAGGTATCTGCGTAATTGTGGCGATGTGCTAGCCCCGTGATACGCAAAATAGAAAATTGAATTGGTTAAACGCTACACAATATTGGTTCTGCTACCCTTATGGGAAAAGTATTGGACTGTATTCTTTTCATTTACTCATTAACGTGTCCATCTCTAGTTCTTTTGTATGGTAAATAATTCTGTCACATGCATAAATCTGGAAACCCGTGAAACCAAAAGTGTAGATGAGTCATAAAATATCCGAATGACGTAATACATGAAATATGATTATCGTATGCTTTTCAGACGGTAAAATACGGACCTCTCCATATGCCTTCAACAAGAATGGCCATGGCCGAAAAGAAAAAGAAGGCCACCACACACGAAGACAAAAACGTTCCAATTTTAAAATAGACCACGCCCCCGCCCTCTATTGGTCGTGGTTTTGGCGCGCAATTCTAGCCTTTCATTCCGCTATGAATAAGGAGGTTCGATATGAATTTATTATTCGAAATAAGACGAAAGGAGGTCGGTATCGGATACTCTTTTCTTGAGTTTTTGCATTTTTTGATGAGAAAAATTGGGTGATCTTTTCCCCGAGTTTTCGCGAACAGAACGGTCATTTACGATCCGGGGTGGTTTTGAAGTTAGAAGCGATAAACAAGATATAAACAAAAAAGTGGCCAAGTGCGAGTCCGACTCGCCCATGAAGGGTTCCGTAGTAACTTTGTGCCGTTGTGTTGTAACTTTGTTTTTCATAGTGTTTTTATGAATGACAAAGTTATCTTTGCGCTTATTAATAAATGTTTTATATCTTAAAAACTTCTTATTATATTTTGTTCTAACCAATTTTTGTTGAAAGTTTGTATTGAGATACACAGCATATCTATTTTGTTGATTTTTCACTCTCTTACTTTAAAAGTTAGAGGGGGGGATAAAAAAAACCACTTTGGAAGGGTCTGTCTCTTTGACAGATGAAAGATTGACTTTGAAGAAAAACGGTTTTAGAAACCTCATTCGTCGTTTTCGAAGACCTATGCAGTCCCACCTTAATATTTTACTTTTTAATTTTTTGTATAAAAATCGTAAAATGGTTCACAGCTTCTACATGCCAAGATTTAACTGTGTAGTCTTAATAGATTTGGAATAAAGTTGCTGTGACATACGGACGATAGGCAGGCAGGCAGGCAGGCAGGCAGGCAGGCAGGCCAATACCAATTTAGATGCTGTATGTATATTTACTGAGTTATAAGTAAGATAAGCTTCCACTACAAAACTTAGATAACTGTTTAGATTTCGTCTTACGTTACCCAATCATTGTTCTACTAATCTGCACGCCTAGACAAAGTTAATAACGCTCGCTACGGAAACGAATAGAAACAAAAACTCAAAATGTATGCGATTTGATATTTGGTGACGCTAGCGTAGCGTGACTAATTGTCAAATCGGATACATATTCTTAGCGTTTCGTGCGAACGATAATAGCGTTTTTCCTCTTGTCTAGGAGGGCAGTTCTTTACCAGTGCGTTTAAGGAACTATTTGATCGCAGTAAAAAAGAACGCACATTATTGAAATTATTTTCAAAACTAGCCCATTAAAAAAACAATGGCTTACAAAACCCTAGTGTCTAACAGCCATGAAAAGTATTGCCCTAAATATAATAAAATATGTTCACACACCCCTCGTTGTTGTGACAACCCTTTGCCAACTGTCCGTGAAGAATTTAAATTATTGCATACAATTTCGGTTGGGGCTGATCTGATTCTGATTACAAATAAACTAGGGATGACCAAATTGATTTTACGACTAAAACAGCACAGAAGCCTTCAGAGTTGTCTGTTGGATAGGTCAAAATGGCGGATTTGGCATGATATGAGCTAAGTGTAGTTTTAAGTATTATTACGTAAGTACCTTAGAATACGTACCTGCCTGTGTTTTCCACTCTTTTCTGATGATGATGACACAGCACAAGACAGGATTTATTTATTAATAAAATAAAGCACAACATAACAGACAAAAATCCAAGGGGTTGTAAAAGGTATCAAAATTAATTATTACTCGGTCAATTCTATTCTATTATAGTAGTTTATGAAACTGTTGCATAATGAGGGGTATTAAAACACGAGTGGGTTTTTAATAGTATCCCACGAGAGTTTTAATACCTAGTTATGTGCAGTTTTATACACTACTTTATCTACTCTCATACTTAAGTGTCTCTCCTACAAAAATCAAAGTTAAAACACAACAATATTTCCACATAAATCAGTGCTTAGACACAACAAAACGTTGTCTCGTCACTTGACTTTTTGTTGGCGCCAAAACCCAGCATATCACAGCGCATGCGCAGAGCATGGGCCACATTATCAAACCTCAGATCAATGAACCTCTTTGTTTAAATATTCCTGCCTGCCTCCAAGTACTTATCAAACATTGAGTGGCTATTTGGCTGTCAACTATAGCTAAAAAAACTTTCCAACGATACAGACTATCAAACATGGCTGTATAGTTTCATGACCCTTGCCTTTCCCAAAAAAAGTAGAATTGTATCGTTATGGAAAAAAAGTTTAATAATAACATTAGTTTTGTTCGAGAAGTAGTGTTTTATTTAAAAAAAAATATTACTGTATTTCATTTATAAAGTACGTCATTATGAATTCGATTTCAAGTTTGTAATTCGAACTTTTTGACATGAGAGTAGATAAAACAGGATTATGTGGTTTCGGAAAGTGGAGGCCTTTGCCCAGCAATGGAACACAAACTAGACTATGTTGAAAAACCCGGCCAAGTGCGAGTCGGACTCTCCTTACAAAATTCCGTTACTTTTATTGCGGTTGACACATTCATCAACCGGAAGTAACTACACCATTATTAGGTTTTAGTTCCCTTGCGAAATCCAACAACTTTACAGCATTATATATAACGGTCGTTTGTTTGCGTTGACCTAGGTCCTGGGAGTTTGATTTTTGTCAACGATGTGACCCTTTATGAACTAGTGGCTCTGTGAGCTGTAGACCTCGCGAGTGTGTCGGTGGGAAAGCTGAACTGCTAACACACATAAAAAAAATAACCCAAATAATTTTCGTTCAATAACACATATAAACTTATGAATGTACCTGGTTACGTACATGCAGTATGAAAGTAGCCGCACCAATAACTTTGTAAACTACATTTCGTGATCTTTTATACAACCTATTGACTTTTTACTAAAATTATATAATCTGTTTCACTCTCATAGTCTTTACAAATCCAACGACACCTCATTTGTTAATATCCATCGAGCCGTTTGGGTTGTAGCGATTTTTTTACATTTTAAAACCCCATATCTCCGCCATTTTGAAAAAAAATCAAAAAACTGGCTCGAGTAAAAAAATCTATTTATTTTTCCAACCTGCTCACAAAATTTCACGAGAATCGGTTCATAAATGCGACCTGTAGAGGAGAACAACCGGACATACGAAAGCATTTTTGCCCAAACCTGAAACGGAGACGCTTCGCTCGCTTCGCTCGCTTCGCTCGCTCGGTCAATAAGGGTTCCTTTTTAAGCGTTCCGTACCCGAAGGGTGCCAAACGGGTCCCTATATTACTGAGACTTCGCTGTCCGTCCGTCCGTCCGTCCGTCTGTCTGTCTGTCTGTCTGTCTGTGTGTCTGTCTGTCACCAGGCTGTATCTCATGAACCGTGGTAGCTAGACAGTTGAAATTTTCACAGATGATGTATTTATGTTGCCGCTATGTCAACAAATAATAAAAAAACAGATTTTAAAAAATATTAAAGAGGGGGCTCAAAAACAACAAAGACATTATTTTTTTGCCGTTTTTATAGATAATGCTACGGAACCCTTCGTGCGCGAGTCCGACTCGAACTTGGCCGGTTATTTATATCTAATCTAATTATAAACAAAAAAGTTAGCTTCGCGCCAACCGCACGTGCCGCCATCTTTTGTTCGATTCGCCACGTTCCGTTTCGTCACGGATATTTAGATTTGTCATTCGTAATTATTTATTGCAATAATAGGAGATGTTATTTATGAATATCACTGCGAGTAATGGTTATAATGGCTATGGACGATTATACGGTCTGGATTTTATTTCATTCGAATGTGTTTCGGTTTCAGTGATTAACTGATTATGCGGGGCTTAGGGGAAGACCCATGGAAGACTGCACTGGACACTCTTCTCTAATTGTAAGATGAAGAAAATTAGCGAAATAATCTATATGTTTGATGTCTGCTGAAAGTAAATATCTTGTTAGAGATAAAGCTCATCTTTGCACTTACTCTTTCTATCATATGATTTCTGTAGATACGTTTGTTTTGTGTAAGTAGTTATAAAGAATTTCTTACTCGGATCCGAGTAAAGGCCTGTGCCCCTCGGTGGGGACATTAAATATTAATTTACTTAACTATATAAAGAATTTATGAATTACGAATGTACTAAAGTCTTGAAATTCTTAACTTCTGTCATTCTTGCTAAAAATGCTTTCAGTCCAATATTTTACCAGCTACTGCCATCTATGATCGAGTAGCAGAACTAAATCTCAAAATTTTAATAGATGGCAGCATAGAGCAGTTTTCAATTTATAACGAATCTAATGCTATTCTATTCTAATCACCTTTAGTACATAAGCACTATACTCGTACATATATATTTTATATAAATTAGAACTACCTACTGTAGAACCATATATCTCCCTCTGTTGGTAACTTTATACACAAATTCAAGTACCTATACATTTTAGTGTTGTTCTGAGTACCTTTGTCAATTTTTTTTGTGAAAACTTTATTGGCTTGTGTGTTAACTCATTGTTTTTTTTTTATGTAATAGATTAAGCTGTTTGTTTTCCTAATAAAGAAAATAAAAATAAATAAAAATACAAGGTTAATCAGAAAGGTAGTCAACAAACCCAGTAATACAGGGTAATTTCTGAGAAACTTGCCATTTATCGATATTATTAATCAGTTATCTGGATTCCCCTTCTCGAATCTACTTTTTATGACTAAATAGTCACTCATCTAAGCACAACACACACCAAGGAAAAAACGATATTTTGTGTACAAAATAATCATTTATTTACATCGAGCTCGATTACTTAATTGTAAACAAAAAATATACATAATTACAATAAATAAAAATACCTTCGCTTATAAATTCAGTAGGTAGCAACTTTGAGTAAGTTAAAACAACTAAGACTCAGTAATCTCGTAGAAAAATATTAAACAATGGCCAGTATACAGTTATACAGATCATTGTTTACCTTTTTGGCACGAGATTAGTATTTCAAACAGAGTGTATTTATAATTTATATTATTAATGATTTAGAAAAGGCACGTCAGGAAGCGAATTCCTTTATAAATATTTACACAACAGGTGGAATTTACTTCTTAGTATTTACAAGAATAGGAAACTGCAATGCTACGAAAACGGCTAGACTGGAGAAACCAACACTATTACAATATTACATTGTACCTAGGTATACATTGTAAATAGTTCTGTACGATTGTCGATTATATAAAGGAACCAAGCAAATTGAGAAAATCAAACGACATAGCAACACGCCTTTTCCCATACGGGGTGACAGATGGAGCCACTAGATTTAAATGCATAAGTTAAAATAATATTTCAGTGCCTGTAGACAATGTTAAACGCTAAGGATAGCGAAACGAAACGATAACTTTTTATGTATGCGATTTGACATTTGGCTTCGCTAAGGTGACGTCACGTAGCGATTCCAAATGTCAAATCGCATACATAAAAAGTTATCGTTTCGTTTCGCTAGCGTTAGCGTTTAACTTTGTCTAGGGGGCCTGGTATCAACTACCCGCATAACTAATAATTATATTATAAGTTTAAATTAGTGGTTACTAACATTGCACAGCACACATTTGGTGTAGTTTCATTGCAAATCTATGAAATATTAATGACTATGAATTTCCAAAAATCACAAAAAATAATAGTCTACATTAAAATAATAGTCTACATTAAAATAATAGTCTACATTAAAATAATAGTCTACATTAAAATAATAGTCTACATTAAAATAATAGTCTACATTAAAATAATAGTCTACATTGAAATAATAGTCTACATTAAAATAATAGTCTACATTAAAATAATAGTCTACATTAAAATAATAGTCTACATTAAAATAATAGTCTACATTAAAATATAGTCTACATTAAAATAATAGTCTACATTAAAATCTTAATTCAATTAGTCTTAGTTTAGTTCAGACGGTAATTAATGAATACAATTTCATTTTGTCATGATTTGCGTACTATAAAAAATAAATGGACCTCTATAGGAATTATAGGTACTTTTAATTAGCTAGCAATCAATATACAGGGTAGCCAAGCACTTCTGAAAAAATATACTTAAAATATTGCCGAAATATAAAACATGTGTTTTAAAAGTTATGATTGTTAATTATTTTTATTTTTTATACAAATAATCGAATATTTAAAAATCAGAAACTCAGAACAAATCTAACTTTTTAACTTAAAATTATTTTGCCACTGAAATTAGGTCACCTGTTTATTTCTTATTTATACATATTTTAAATAGCTCATGGATCAATAATTAGTACATGGAGTAGCGCCGTTTCGTGAACAAAAGATGTCCTCTGGCAGGATTGATCTGTAGGTCCAAAGGATGGATTTAAGAAGTGGAGCCACCTGGATTTGCGATGCAGGGGCGAGAGGGAGAGGGCAAAGTTTGTATGGACAAAAATATATAGTCGACGGGGGTTAAAGATTTTTTTTCATCTTTGAAAAAAAAACTTACGTCCTGGATTTTTAAACTACCTTCCTGCCAAATTACAGCTTCATATGTAGTTTTTTTTCCACAAAATTCAGCCCCATTTTGCCCCTCGTGGAGGCAGAACATAGGTACAAGTTTACAATCAATGGAATTCATATAACGTCATCTGCGGTTATTTTGGAATCTGCGGAAAAAACCGTCTAACAGACTGTACACTATACAATTTGAGATCTATTTACGTTTAATCCAAGAGAGTTGACAAAATACTCCAATATACAGTTTCATATCGGTGATAGTTTCATACGTTCCGGGCCGCGATTCTATATGCAAATCGCATCGCGCCGCCGCCGCCGCCGCCAGCTACAAGCAAACCGGAATCGCGGCCCTGCAGTATTATTGAATCTATCTATAAACATTTATTCAATACATATTTTTCTTATAGACTTTCTGTGAGAAGAACAATGCTCTGCCGTCATACAGTCTCGCACTAGTACGGAGAGCTCTAATCTTCTCACCAAAACAACTCACAAAGTACACAAGTACCTATTTGTCTTGCTATGTAAGAATGTTTATCAGTTTTTTTTTTGTTCAATAAATGATTTTTATTTATTTATTTAGTTATTGCAAGAGTTCCTACCCAAATGTTCCTATAAGTTATTGTTATTTTCTTGTTCTTGTGTGTGAAACAAATTTCATTCATTTCAAATTTCATTTCATCTCATTCCGCGACGAGTTCTATTTGTCAACTCCCTTTAAAATCAGTGTAGCCTCGAATTGACTTATTCCCAACGATCTCTCGGCGCGCGGTGGCAGGCGGAACTAACGCCTGATGACCAATGAGGAATGAAAGGTCTGTGCTGATGACAGGTTCGTCGAAAGAGTAACTTTTACTCGAGAGCGTAGACAGAGAAAGGAATAGACGGAGTGCATGCGTACACCTTTGAGATGGAGATAGAGTTGGTTCTCAATAAGCATAAGGTTCAAAATCAGAGATTTTCTGCCACTCATCTGTCAAAACAAGAGCAAACAAGCATTTGACAATGCTGTGGCCAACAACAAAAACGCATACGCGGGTAAGGGACAGGTGATCGTTATTGTTTCTCGCTTACACAAAAATGATTCGTATTATGTCATCTCTTTCTTTTCTTTTTTTTCTGACGATGTGCCATCTCTATACTATACTCCCTTTACGCTCGAGAGTATCTTCTACTTTTTCATAGGCACCAGTGACACGTAGATCAGATCACCTCATTTTGAACTGTCATTTGTCATAAAAGTTATCCCCGGGATAGTTATACTCGGTATAAATTTTACAACAAGTTATCAGGAGAATAACTATCCCGGGGATAACTTGTAACTTTTTCATAGACACCAGTGACACCTAGGTGAGGTGATCTGATCTAGGCGTCACTGGTGTCTATGAAATAATTACAAGTTATCCCCGGGATAGTCATTCTCGGTATAACTTTTCGTTGGTCGAATCCAGCCTTAGTTGCGTAGATCTGGCGCCCCCCTAAACGTCACTCATCAGCCGAAAGAACAATGGGACACTAGCTGTACTCCGTTTGTTCCTACATTTAACTTCTAACAGTTCTATAATGCGTAAACAATAGGCAATTTAACATTGCAGCAGATGTCAAAACCTATTTCAACCGTTGAATCTACAGGGTGTAACAGAAGGTGTCATATTTTAGGGGTTGTTAGGGATATCATCCTGGACAACTTTCACTATGAAACAACCGATTTGACCTGAGCAACAAAATGTTTCACTTCTTCATACAAATCTGCTGGCCGCCCAGCACAAAACGTACAGAGAAGTGAGAAATTAAGTTGCTCCGATCAAATCGGTTTCATATTGAAATTTGCTCGGAGCGAGTATCAAAGAACCTCCTAAAATATGACTATACTTTCTGTCACACCCTGCAAGGCCCAATAGTACTAGAGCTCGTCTAAGCTGAAATGACGCGCCCCACTCCTTGGTTTTGTATTTACTTGTCATACAAAACCAAGGAGTGGGGCGCGTCATTTCAGCTTAGACGAGCTTTACTTAACTAACTGGCTCTAAGATGACTAAAACACCATTATATTGCTCCTCGGTATCCTACTGAGGTTATCATCAATTGTCAAATACATGTTGAAGGAAAAGAACATGGCAATCGAAGACATGAAGTGCCACACATCGTGCGAGTCGTACAGCTGCAACAGCGAGCAAGCACGATTGTTCCTGCGAGACTGCGCCGGCGTCAACTGGAACAGAAATGTATCATCATTTTGGTATTTGAGCGGTTTCGCGAAAATTTGAGCCTGTTTGAAAAGGAAAGATAATTGAAACAAAAAGTAAACTTTAGAAAAAACCGACTTCCACAAACCCTATTTGATTAGATTGAGTTTAATACTAACTGTAACCCCTTATCCCCTCCCCTTGGGGAATTAATTTTGTCAATTCCCACATCAGTGCTACCCCACGCTACTAAGGAACCCCTGTACAAAATTTCATGGCTCTAGGTCCACCGGTTTAGGCTATGCGTTGCCTGCCCGTCAGCCACGCATTGTATTTGTACCTGGTATTGAGCAGATCTGGTGGCCATATGTGGTCTTCATCAGCAGTTCCGCATCACAATATTATGCTTACCATGTGCATTTGCACGAGTTATTATGAAAAACACAAAAATCACTATATAGGTCAATATTTGAAGAGTTCCCTCGATTTCTCCAGGATCCCATCATCAGATCCTGACCTGGTGTCAATGGGACCAATGGGAAGGTAAACCCTTTCAAACAAAAAAATAATTTTCCAAATCGGTCCATCCGTCTAGGCGCTATCGGGGCACATACATAAAAAAAACAAACATCCGGACGAATTGTAAACCTTCTCCTTTGGGAAGTCGGTTAAAAAGTCAAAGAAATTCTTCTGTAGATATTATCAAAAAGACAGAACGTAATAAGAATAAATATTTACACTGACTTTGGCTTGCTACCAGGGAGCACTTATCCAGTGGAGAGCGCAAAGCTACATTTTCCTTTGAAACACAACTTACCAATTTACGGGCGGCGGGGGACGAGGTAAGAGAGCTGTGATTGGTCAGCCGCTGCGAAACTGTCTGGCGGCCCGTCATCGTACATGGGTTGTGTATGCGACCGTTTGTTGAATACAACAAACGTTTGGCGGGCCGCATTCCCCCGCAGGCGCAGTCAATTGGATATATAGTCTCTGGCTTGGCGAAACATAGTGATCCAATTTTTACTATACTATAATATCTTAATGTACCTATGTTTGACAAATAAAAAAAAATGATTTTATTTGTCATATTATTTGGTACTTACAGCCCAGTTAGTGCTCTGGTCGAGATAGAAGTAGCTGGAGCTAAACCACGTCGTATATGTCAGTGCTATGAACACCCAACTGGAACAAAATACAATTATTATAGGGACAAGGTTGTAGGTACAACTTTCTTGTGATGGTGGCTGACAGACAACACACACTGCGACACACGCACAACTAAATTTAGCGCAGATCTACCATAAAGCGGCGGCGCCCCAGGCAAAAACAGCCTTTAGCAAAACACAAATCGCTCGGATTGATGAGTATTATTGTATGTACAACGGACGTTTTTTCACTAGCTTGCTTATCACGAGTGTCAGCGTGACTTCGCTTTCCCATAAACGTTATTTTATTAATTTTGCTCGATAGAAAAGTCCCCTGAGGTTGACAGAAAATCTATCTGTCACAATGTTTTATTTTACAATTCCGCACCGCATCTGAATTTGTGCTCTTGTTATTTATCTAATCATTATAAAAATGGCACGGTATGTTCCTCAGTTAGACTTGCTTAGCTTGGCTTTAACTTTTTTTATTTCTTTATTTAATTTCCTCTAAAAATAAGTAAAGGATGAAATTCTAAGTTCTGATTGCCTAGGGCCCGCCCTTAAGCAGCGTAGGGTAGAGTCTGGCTAGTCAAAGAAAACTTCGTAAAGCGCGGCAAATTCCAAAATTCTTATGCTTGTATTATGCATAAATCGTTACGGCGGCTGAGCTATAGTCATACCTGATGAGACCTCAGGGGCCGGATGAAAGTTGCTCAGAATGATGTCCCTAACAAAGCAGTTTCTCATTTTGCGTTAATTCATTTACACCTTGTATTTATTGATTTCATACACACCTATACCACCTGATAGACTCTTTGTTGAGCAGTTTCATCACAATGTAGAACAGTGTGTACAGGAACAGATTACTCATCAGGACGAGTAACAGATGCGATGCGAAGTCGCGGCTGTGATTTGCCACACTGTAACAAACATGAAAATCTAATAAATACAGGCCAAATTAATACATTAAAAAGTGTCAGTTTATAATTAAAACAAAAATTAAAGCTTAAAAAAAAAACGATTTCCACAAACCCTATTTTATTAGAAACCAATGTCAAGTGCTTTTTGAGTTTTAAACAACCCCCCCTATTCCCCTCCCCCTCCCTGGAGAACTCTTTTCGTCAAATCTCATCTCAGTGCTACCCCACGCTACTAAGGAACCCCTGTACAAAGTTTCATGGCTCTAGGTCCACCGGTTTAGGCTATGCGTTGCCTGCCCGTCAGCCACGCATAGTATTTGTACCTAGTATTGAGCAGATCTGGTGGCCATGTGTGGTCTTCATCATCAGTTCCGCATCACAATATTATGCTTACCATGAGTAAATGCACGAGTTATTATGAAAAACACAAAAATCACTATTGGTCTGCCTATAATATTTGAAGAGTTCCCTCGATTTCTCCAGGATCCCATCATCAGATCCTGACCAGGTGTCAATGGGACCAATGGGAAAGTAAACCCTTTCAAACAAAAAAAATAATTTCCAAATCGGTCCATCCGTCTAGGCGTAATCGTTGTATGATCCCGACGAATTGTAAACCTCCTCCTTTTGTGAAGTCGGTTATAAAGTGTCAGTAAGTTGATTGCCTCTTCGTGATTAATTAAAGTACTGAACTGATGTTCAGTGGTCAGTTCCAGCTTCCTTTAAAAACCAACACATCTCCATGTCATAAGTACTAGCTTATGCCCGCACCTTTTCCTGTGTCCGCACTTTCTGGTCGAAATAGGATAGTTAATTGGTCAACATACACTTCCCATATAAAATTATAAACTTTAGACCCACTTAGGGTACGATTTTAGTAAAATCGCTTCTTTAATGATCCCTACATCATAAAAGGAAGCCACCCTCCAAATTTCAGCCTTCTAGCTGTAGCCGTCTGGCCCCGGCGTTCATAAATCAGTCAGTCAGTCAGTCAGGACTTGTTTTTCTATAATATCACAGATACTATAATATTATACTAATACAAATAGACCACCTAGGACAAAATATGACACCGGCGCAAACTGAGATGCTACGGAAGCTTCTTTAGTTCGAGCCCATTATCGCTTGGTGCAGCACCATCGAAAAATTGCAAATACCACGAGATGGCGCTAAGATATGTAGCATTTATTCCAAGATTAGCGCCACCTAGAAGTATGTTAACTGAAACCATTCTTACTCCTCGCGCCATCTCTTTTCTACGAAGGGTTACTAATTCTAATTTGTTTGGGATGAGCGCCCTGTGCTAGTATTCGTGATGATTACTCACCCATAAGCGGCGAGCGTGAGGTTGGCCAGGTTGGCCAGTATGAGCAGCACGCACCGCCCGACGTACGTCGGCGTGATGGTCGCCATCGGCCGGGCGCAGAACTCGCGCGCGCCGCGGTACAACGCGCCGCCATCTGTGGGCGGAGGCACGAACTAGAACGTCGAGTGAGATACAGAGTGCTGCCATCGGTTAGCGGACTCGCGTACTAAAACAACGACTTAGATACAAAGAGACTATATCTGTTGGCGGACGCCCGAACTATGATGTCGACTGAGATACATAAGGTGCCATCTGTTAGGCGACGCCGCTGCTTTCGTTCGACACACTTATTTGAATATCTCGCTGGATCACGGTAAATGATAGAAGCGGCAATAAATAATTATGGATAAAATAAAAATAAATAACCGGCCAAGTGCGAGTCGGACTCGCGCACGAAGGGTTCCGTGCCATTATCTATAAAAAACCGCAAAAAATATGTATGGGAGCCCCCCTAAATATTAATTTAATTTTAATTTAATTATTTATTTTTTAAGTAAATAATATACTCAATATATTGTGAACATTTTAAGCGTCTACCTGCTACCATTATCAATATCGAGCAAAAACGAGCAAAAAAATCACGTTTGTTGTATGGGAGCCCCCCTTAATATTAAATTTCTTTTGATTTTTAGTATTTGTTGTTATAGCGGCAACAGAAATACATCATCTTCAAATTTATTGTTGTACACATGGGTCTACCCCCGCTCAGCTATCAACCTCTCTCATTGAAACTTGGTTTGCTGGAAGAGATCTCTTTTTAGAGATAAGCTCGCCTTTGTACACTTTTATTACCTACCATGATTTGTTAACTATTTTTTTTGTGTGCAATAAAGAAATTATGAAATTATGAAATCATCTGTGAAAATTTCAACTGTCTAGCTACCACGGTTCATGAGATACAGCCTGGTGACAGACGGACGGACGGACGGACAGACGGACATCGAAGTCTCAGTAATAGGGTCCCGTTTGGCACCCTTCGGGTACGGAACCAAAATAATGTAAAAATGAAAATGAAAAAATATTTATTTATCAATAGTGATGGAATCGATTATACTCGTCATTCTGAACAACCTATTTTCAGGTTTTGCGTACTTAAAGTTACACGTTGTATACAATAGATTGCGCCTGCGGGGGAATGCGGCTCGCCAAACGTTTGTTGTATTCAACAAACGTTCGCATACGCAACCTATGTACGATGACGGGCCGCCAGACAGTTTCGCAGCGGCTGACCAATCACAGCTCTCTTACCTCGCCCCCCGCCGGCCGTAAATTGATGAGTTGTGTGCCAAACGTTTGTTGTATTCAACAAACGTTCGCATACGCAACCTATGTAAGATGACAGGCCGCCAGACAGTTTGATGTAGTAGATCTGGCAGGTCAACACGAGGCACGTGGTCATGTGCAGCACAGTGTACACTCACCAAGCTTGAACCGGCCCATGTAGTAGATCTGGCAGGTCATCACGAGGCACGTGGTCATGTGCAGCACCGTGAAGAATATCCAGAAGGTCAGGTTTGCGTTCAGCACGCCGACTAGACCTGGGGCACAGATAACACCATAGTTACTTCATGCCTGGAGGCAGTCAAAACACTGTTATAGAAAAATTTATTAATAGATACGTATAACTTAAAACTGTTACAACTTCGGTCAAGTTTATTTAAATAAAATAAACACTAAAATTAACGATAAACACTAAACTTAACGATAAACACTAAACTTACCGATAAACACTAAACTTGCCGATAAACATTAAAATTACCGATAAATACTAAACTTACCGATAAATATAATGAGCGCCAGAACGCCAAACGTGGCGTGCGCGCGCGCGTTGATGTCCGGATGCCGGCTCTGATACACCTTGACCATGCACAGCACGCCCGTCACGTACATAAACGACGTGTCTGTGCGTAGAAATGTAGCACGTTAAGCAATTAATTAATTAATTAATTAATTAATTAATGAGTGTGTGAATCAGTCTGTCAGTCAGTCCGTAATTCAGTCCGTAAAAAAGACAGTTGGTCAGTGGGTCAGCCAGTTAGTCAGGCAGTCAGCCATTCAGTCAGCCAGCCAGTCAGTCAATCAGTCAGAATCATTCAATCAATTTCATTTCAGAAAAAAACCTAATTTCAAGACATTAGACGATCGACATCGGTCGACAATGATCGATATCGATTGACGATTGCATTGGTTAATGTTGACAGATACCGGTCGATAAACAAATTGATCGATCACTGGTGTGGTAGGTTCGACTAGATTCTAGTCACTAGAAACTATCGATTGGCTACTCCATTCTACCGGTTTGTGTAGTAAGTACAGAGACTATATATCCAATTGACTGCGCCTGCGGGGGAATGCGGCTCGCCAAACGTCTGTTATATTCAACAAACGTTCGCATACGCAACCTATGTACGATGACGGGCCGCCAGACAGTTTCGCAGCGGCTGACCAATCACAGCACTCTTACCCCGTCCCCCGCCGCCGCCCGTAAATTGGTGAGTTGTGTTTCAAATGAAAATGTATCTATGCACTCTCCACTGGATAAGTGCTCCCTGAGTAAGTAGCACCTAGTGACGTCACTCACCGAACTGGAAGTTCATGCTGTTAGGGCACACGTGGTAGGCTGCCGACAGCAAGCCTTCGCTGACGAGGGCGATGCCCATCGCGTACAGTAGGCCAAAGTGCTGAGGGATGCCTAGCTCCTTCTGCGGGAGGAGATAAGGTTGAGAAGGCGACGTGTCGCAGTATAGTGTATCTAATATAACAGGCAACTTGACAGATGTCAATCTTAGCCTGTTAGTGAGGGGATATTGCTCATAAAACATTAAACATTAGTGAATCGGTAATAATTTTACAAGATTTACAAAGATACATTAGAATTACACAACAAAGTTACAAATGAACTAATTATATCCCTAAGTGCGGATAGCAGTGATGACGATGACAACTCTTCTGTTCATTCACGATGATTTCCGATTTTTTTGGTAACATCCCTACTGTTTAGAAAGTGGATTTTATCACAGGGTGCTCATCCCATACAAATTATAATTAGTGACCCTTCGTAAAAAAAGAGATGGCGTGAGGAGTAAGATTTGTGCTTTAAACGCCATGTTTTCAGTTAATATAATATGTACTTCTAGGTGGCGCTAATCTTAGAATAAATCCTATACATCTTAGCGCCACCTCGTGGTATTTGCAATTTTTCGATGGTGCTGCACCAAGCGATAATGGCCTCGAACTAAAGAAGCTTCCGTAGCATCTTAGTTTACGCCGGTGTCATATTTTGTTCCAGGTGGTCTATCTGTATTAGTTTAATATTATATTTATGAAGTTTTGGGCTAGCTGTCAAGTTGCTTCTAAGCATGGATAGAGTATTCGAGTTCGAATCGAGAGCACACACTCGATTATTAGAGACAAGCCCGCCTTTGTACACCATTTTGATTCATTTATTGTTTGCACTGAGCCAGCGTGGTGGAGTATGGCTCAATTTTACTTGTATCCGAGTAAAGGCACGTGCCCCTCGGTGGGGTCATTAATGGGCTACATATTACATTGTTAGGGTTCCGTACCCGAAGGGTGCCAAAACGGGATCCTATTACTAAGCCTCCGCTGTCAGTCTGTCCGTCCGTCTGTCCGTCAGAGGGCCCTTCAGCACGAACCGTAATAGCTAGAAAGTTGAAATGTTTACAGAACGTGTATCTGTTGCCGCTCCACCAACAAATACTGAATACACAAAATATTAAAAAAAACAAAGGTGTCCCCATACAAGAAACGTATTTTTCACTTTTTGGTACGATTGGTGCGGTACCCTCCGTGCGAGAGTACGACTCGCACTTAGCCGTTTTTTTATTTTTTTAAGGGTTTCGTAGAAAGAACGAAAACAATACAAACAATAAAGAACGAAAGGTACTAGGGTCGCATACCTCCAGAGTGGTCTTCATCCGATGCTGCGACTGCCGTCTCCACACCTCCAACAGGAACAGAATCCCAAGCAGCACGTATCCCAGGTTCGAATACACGTGGTTGAAGTCGGATAGTACCAGGAGCGGATGGGCGCAGAAGAAGTTGAAATAGCAGAGGTCTTGGTTGCCGGATTGGTTCAGTAGCTGGAAGGTGGAAACCGGGAAGCGGGTTCAGACTCCGGGCCGTCCGGTTGTGGAATGCACTCCCCTGTGCCATCAGGGACAGTCCCTCACTAAACATATTTAACATCGCCGCAGCTACGGTGCAATGAAGGTATCCTCAAGATGTTTTCCATCACCGTCAGAACGTTAAAGTCTTCACAAAATAAAAGCCAACTGTTGCGTACAAGCAAAGCGTACAAGTTGCACCTAGGAAAACCGCTTCTATCACCTACGCGTTAGGGGTTAAAACTTCATGGGCGTGAACTGTCAAAACGGGCCTTTTATTCTGTGAAGACTGTAGTCTTCGATAAGTTGATATCACTTCAAGTGAAATCTACTGAACCGATTTTACTGATATTTTTTCACAAAGCAACTCACCCTCTGATAAGTGACAACAAGCTGTATCACTGGCAGCGTGTAAAACACGGCGACAGTCAGCACGTTCCACAGATACATCTTAGACCTCGCCGAGAGCACTCGCGCGCGCTTCCGGGACAGGTTGGCGACGCACAGTCGCGTCGGCAGGCGGTATATGTCCTTCTCTGTGTTGATGTCTTCTAGAGTGGAGTAGTCGGACTCGCTGTCGGATGAGGAGCTGCACTCTGGGGGTCGGAGATCACAACGTTATGTCATTTCGTAATATCTTTAAAGTACTCCACAAAACAGACATACAGAAAATACTTGTAAGAAAAATCGGTTAAGTGCGAATCGGACTCACGCACGAAGGGTTCTGTTCTGTACCATTATCTATAAAAAATAAAACACTTTTATTGTATGGGAGACCTTAAATATTTATTTTATTTTATTTTTAAAGTGAATAATATAATTCAATATTTTGTGAATATTTCAAGCGTTTACCTATTACCATTATCAATATCGAGCAAAAACGAGCAAAGAAACACGTTTGTTGTATGGGAACCCCCCCTTAATATTGAATTTCTTTTGTATTTTAGGGTTCCGTACCCGAAGGGTGCCAAACGGGACCCTATTACTGAGACTTCGCTGTCCGTCTGTCTGTCTGTCTGTAATCTTACATCTTACATGTAATTTATTGAGCACCATTTGACAACCGAGATACAGTGTTTTCTTTTCACTAGTTCGGTTGTCACTGATCCCTCCTATTTTACGAAAAATGTTCCTAATTAAGTATCTCCTTAGTTTTATAAGTAGAACCCGTGTAGACCATAAATAAATCTACTCTCATGTCATAAAGTTCGAATTACAAACTTGAAATCGAATTCATAATGACGTACTTTATAAACGCAATACAGTAACCAAATGATTTTTTAATAATAACACTATTTATCGAACAAAACTAATGTTATAATTAAACCTTTTTTTCCATAACGATACAGTTCTACTTTTTTTTGGGTAAGGCAAGGGTCTTGAAGCCGTACAGCCAAGGTGTTTGATACTCTGGATCGTTGGAAAGTTTTTGACAAACATACAGCCACTCAGTGTTTGATACGTTTGATAAGTACTTGGAAGATTTAAACAAAGAGGTTCATTGATCTGAGGTTTTACTGTGGCCCATGCTCCGCGCATGCGCTGTGATATGCTGGGTTTTGGCGGCAACAAAACGTCAACGTGACGTGGCAACGTTTTGTTGTTTCTAGGCACTGATTTATATGGAAATATTGTTGTGTTTTAACTTTGGTTTTTGTAGGAGAGACACTTATGTATGAGAGTAGATAAAGTAGTGTATGAAACTGCACATAACTAGGTAATAAAACTCTCGTAGGATACTATAAAAACCCTCGCCTACGGCTCGGTTGTAAACACCCACTCGTGTTTTAATACCCCTTATTATGCAACAGTTTCATAAACTACTATTATCTGTCAATAATATTTTTTTTATTTCATTTCATCCAGAAGTTGGAGACGCATACAAAGATGGAGAGCAGTGAGATGGAGGAAGATGGAGAGCATCCAGGAGTCACTGACCGGTGGCGGTGGGCGGCGCGGTCACGTCGACGAGGGTCTGCCGCGACGTGCTGTCGCCGGAGACGTCCATGATGTGCGTGTGCACGTGCCGCCGCCGTGCCGACGTGCACCCGTCGGGGTTGGCCGGCGGGGTCAGTTGCGCGTCTGGAAGCGGTTATGTTGCAATGTAATGGCACAGATACTATTTATTTATTTAGTGTTCGGTCGCTGTCGTCAACGTCACAACTCATAAAGATGGCAGTTTGAGCAGCCATTTGATAGCCTCTAAGTCAGCGGAGTGGACTTTTTGCAGTCCATATATATATCATATCATACTAATACAGATAGACCACCTAGAACAAAATATGACACCGGCGTAAACTGAGATGCTACATAAGCTTCTTTAGTTCGAATCGAGGCCAATATCGCTTGGTGCAGCAACATCAAAAAATTGCAAATACCACGAGATGGCGCTAAGATTATAGTATTTATTCTAAGATTAGCGCCACCTAGAAGTATGTTAACTGAAACCATGGCGTTTAAAGCACAAATCTTACTCCTCACGCCATCTCTTTTTTACGAAAGGTTACTAACTCTAATTTGTATGGGATGAGCACCCTGTGGCAGTACCTAAGAAGGTATGTCAACTAGTTCTAAATGTTTTCTAGGACCGTAGTACCAGTTGCCCGATACGAGCAGTTACCCGCGTTATCAGCCTTTTATTTGGTATACATCTCGCCAAACTTCTTCTTAGTGCTACCCTAAGCTACACTAAGCTACACTAAGCTACACTAAGCTACACTAAGAACCCCTGTACTACGCTGTTTAGGCTATGCGTTCATATATCACTCAGCCAAATAAATTGATTTTTTTAATTATACAGTGGCCGCTGAGAGAATGCGATCCTGACACATGTGTATACATGCATCAGGATCGCGTCCTGTATTTCTAATTCACTGCCAAAAAATACCAAATATACGTCAAAGCCTAAGTAACACCTGTAATTGTCTATTGGAGATGCGCTTTCCAACAATATTTTAGTTTGCGGTGACAGGTGAAACTACCGCTTTTTAGGGTTCCGTAGAGAAACAAGGAACCCTTATAGTTTCGTCAAGTCTGTCTGTCCGTCCGTCCGTCCGTCCGTATGTCACAGCAACTTTATTCCAAAACTATTAGGACTACACAGTTGAGACTTGGTACGTAGATGAACCGCTTTACGATTTTTATACAAAAACAGACAAAAATAAAAATTTTAGAGGGGCTCCCCATACATGAAACTGAAACCAAAAATTGTGTGGGGTGTCTATAGATAGGTCTTAAAAATGAAGTGGAGGTTCCTAAAATCATTTTTCCTCAAAGTCAATCTTTAAAGAGGAACCCATCCAAAGTGGAAAAAATTGTGTCCCCCCTCTAAATTTTAAAGTAAGAGAGTGATAAATCTATAAAAAATATATGCTGTGTATTTCAATATAAACTTTCGATGAAAATTGGTTTGAACAAAATATAATAAGCAGTTTTTAAGATATAAAACATTTATCTATTGAAAACCGCAAAGATAACGTTGTCATTTATTGAATACAAACACTATGAAAAGCTTTGACCGTTCCAAGTTTTTAAAAGACAATAGTTTAATATCATTCATGTAAAACGCTGGATACTGTATGATATTGCCTCCTCGTTCTACCGCGCGAGGAGGTACTACCGCGCGAGGAGGTACTCAAATTGATAATGTTTTTGGTAATATTTCTTGTGAAGCTGGAATATATAATTTTTGTTTAGCTATCACAAACCTATATGGGCTCGTATATATAGTTAATATTAAAACTTGTAAATATATTTATTTATTAAGGTTAAATATATCTAATTGTGATCGATTAAGTTACAACACAAACATCCAGTCATATAATACTTGCTACTACGGAACCCTTCATGGGCGAGTCCGACTCGCACTTGGCCACTTTTTGTTTACATTAAGTTGCGTAGAACTGGCGCCGCCCTGTAAACCCACCTACAACATCAAGTCACATCTAAAGGGCTACCAGTGATCATAAATTCTACTAAACAATTTTGATAAAATAACCGATACGATTTTATTTGAGGAATGTTTGTTATATCAGGCAAATAATTCGATTTTTATCTGTTGAACCACCAATAAATTCATTTATAAAGTGCCACTTTTATCAAAATTACATTTTGAATGGCAACCCGTGTATTTACGATTTTGGCAGTGAATTAGAAATACATAGTAGCCTACCTTCACTGCCACCAGCTTCCGCCGGCAACTCCAACACATCCACGACAGCATTTGCACGGCGCCTGCGCTGCACCAGCACGACGGTCACGAACGCCACGTAGAACGACATGAACACGGCCAGCGCCGCGCCAGCCGCGATCAGGTACTCCAGGTACGAGATCGTCTGGACGATTCGGAAGCTGCAAGTGGGAAAATGTGCGTTATACCACAGATACTATAATATTATACTAATACAGATAGACCACCTAGAACCCTGAGATGCTACGGAAGCTTCTTTAGTTCGAGGCCATTATCGCTTGGTGCAGCACCATCGAAAAATTGCAAATACCACGAGATGGCGCTAAGACATATAGGATTGATTCTAAGATTAGCGCCACCTAGAAGTATGTTAACTGAAACCATGGGTTTAAAGTACAAATCTTACTCCTCACGCCATCTCTTTTTTACGAATGGTTACTAATTCTAATTTGTATGGGATGAGCACCCTGTGGTCATACATCGATAAAGGTAGCGTCACTCCCTTTCCTATACGGGCAGAGGCACAATAGACCTGTGCCTGTCAAAATAGATACTTTTTAGGAACTGTCAATGCGGTATTTTTATTCATGGGTTCTATGAAATAGCACTACGTGACGTCATATGGCGTGTGGCATCAAATGCTGTCTTTTTTATATATAAATAAACCATAGAGTAAATTATACTACAGTATAAAATACGGTTGTTGTCCGTGACGTCAGAGCCCGTGCAGTCCTCGTCGGAGGACTTCACAATGAACACTATGTACAACAACAACAACAACTCACGTGAACTGCTTGACGCGCTGTTCGCCGACGGCGCGTGACGTCACATTGTTGTCCGTGACGTCAGAGCCCGTGCAGTCCTCGTCGGAGGACTTCACAATGAACACTATGTACAACAACAACAACAACTCACGTGAACTGCTTGACGCTCTGTTCGCCGACGGCGCGTGACGTCACATTGTTGTCCGTGACGTCAGAGCCCGTACAGTCCTCGTCGGAGGACTTCACAATGAACACTATGTATAACAACAACAACAACAACAACAACAACAACTCACGTGAACTGCTTGACGCGCTGTTCGCCGACGGCGCGTGACGTTACGTTGTTGTCCGTGACGTCAGAGCCCGTGCAGTCCTCGTCAGACGACTTCACAATGAACACTATGTAGAACCCGAGCGGGAACGTATCTTGCTGGGGACAATCAACGTTAACAACAACCGTTTTAATAATTAACACGTTTGCGCACGGTGCACAATAGTCCTCGAAATGATTTTACAAATAAAGAATCAATGAAATGAAATTTGTTTATTGACATATAACATGGTTTACACAGATTCTACTTAACTAAAATAATTGAAACAAAAAGTAAACTTTAGAAAAAACCGACTTCCACAAACCCTATTTGATTAGATTGAGTTTAATACAAACTGTAACCCCTTATCCCCCCCTTGGGGAATTAATTTTGTCAAATACCACATCAGTGCTAAGGAACCACGCGACTAAGGAACCCCTGTACAAAGTTTCATGGCTCTAGGTCCACCGGTTTAGGCTATGCGTTGCCTGCCCGTCAGCCACGCATTGTATTTGTACCTAGTATTGAGCAGATCTGGTGGCCATATGTGGTCTTCATCAGCAGTTCCGCATCACAATGT
This sequence comes from Argyresthia albistria, assembly GCA_963457715.1. Taxonomy (NCBI): domain Eukaryota; kingdom Metazoa; phylum Arthropoda; class Insecta; order Lepidoptera; family Argyresthiidae; genus Argyresthia; species Argyresthia albistria. Next base: position 4,627,614 of record OY735281.1, read on the forward strand.
TATGCTTACCATGTGCATTTGCACGAGTTATTATGAAAAACACAAAAATCACTATAGGTCTGCCTATAATATTTGAAGAGTTCCCTCGATTTCTCCAGGATCCCATCATCAGATCCTGACCTGGTGTCAATGGGACCAATGGGAAGGTAAACCCTTTCAAACAAAAAAATAATTTTCCAAATCGGTCCACCCGTTTAGGCGCTATCGGGGCACATACATAAAAAATAAAAAACAAACATCCGGACGAATTGTAAACCTCCTCCTTTGGGAAGTCGGTTAATAAGGAGATACTTAATTAGGAACATTTATCGTAAAATAGGAGGGATCAGTGACAACCGAACTAGTGAAAACACTGTATCTCGGTTGTCAAATGGTGCTCAATAAATTACATGATGGGATGAGCAACTTACTTCTCAAGTAGATTGTGTTTGGTGCTAGGTACTAAATACAATAAAAATGTGTTATCTTTTTATTTCAAAACTTTAGACCTATTACAATAGAAGCAATCGTACATTTATGACAGCGAAGCGTGCGTAGCGAAGAAGTTAAAGGAATTCATTTTAATTAATTTTATAAAAAAAAACTCATTCATATTCATCAAGGTGATAGAGGATGGTCGAGGATTAGAAAGATGTTTTCATCGTCCACGAGTTGGAGGAAGATGAGAAGCATCTAGGAGTCCGAGGAAGATCAAGAGCATGGAGGAGCTGGAAAAACATGAAGAAAGCATCCTGAAGTTGGAGGAAGATCATCGAGGAGTTGGACGAAGATGGAGAGCAACTAGGATATGCATTTATGCGTTTCTGGCGTAACGCTTTTCTGGCATTGTGCGCGCAAATGATACACACATACGCAACAACGTTACCCTCCCCCTGCCGCAGTGGCTCACTCACCGTCAATGTGATGCCGCCGCGCCGAGTCATCGTCAGGAAGTAGCCATCGTACAGAATGTCCCGCTCGTTGTCAAATACAGGACACTGAAAGGAACATAACAATGAATTTGTTAAATAAAGAATTTGTTTTTGTATTGTATACAGATACAGGCACATTGTTTCTGGCCCCACACTAGGATACCGTGGAAGGAGCGGGAATCAGCTTCGCACTTGACCGATTTTTGTACATAACGCGTCAACATCAGACAAAACGTGTTTATGTCTGTTTAAACTGTCTCCCAAGACACAGGTTGGACAGGGAAGACAGGGAAGCCCTTCTGCCAAGGACTGCTTTCGTATTTTTAACCGACTTCCCAAAGGAGGAGGTTTACAATTCGTCCGGATGTTTTTTTTTTATGTCTAGTGCCCGATAGCGCCTAAACGGATGGACCGATTTGGAAAATTATTTTTTTGTTTGAAAGGGTTTACCTTCCCATTGGTCCCATTGACACCAGGTCAGGATCTGATGATGGGATCCTGGAGAAATCGAGGGAACTCTTCAAATATTATAGGCAGACTCGTGCAAATGCACATGGTAAGCATAATATTGTGATGCGGAACTGATGATGAAGACCACATATGGCCACCAGATCTGCTCAATACTAGGTACAAATACAATGCGTGGCTGACGGGCAGGCAACGCATAGCCTAAACCGGTGGACCTAGAGCCATGAAACTTTGTACAGGGGTTCCATAGTAGCGTGGGGTAGCACTGATATGGGATTTGACAAAAATAATTCCCCAAGGGGGGGGATAAGGGGTTACAGTTTGTATTAAACTCAATCTAATCAAATAGGGTTTGTGAAAGTCGGTTTTTTCTCAAGTTTACTTTTTGTTTCAATTACCACGTTTTACTTACTTCTATTCACCGTATTTATCACGTTACTCACCGAAAAGTTCTGTATCGACACCACAGCGCATATATCGTCATCCGACTCAATCATCAATATCACACTCTTCGGCCGCCAAAACCAGTTCGTCATTCTTGGCTGCAGCAGCGACCTCTTCAAGTTATACTGACTCAACCTCTCCTCCTCTCTCTCTTGCAAGTCGTAATTGCATATCTGCTTCCTTTTCACTGACTGCGTTTCTAAATCAGCCATATCGTTGGGTTCTTGCTTGAATGGGTAGAAGTAGTACTTCGGTTGGCTCGGGGTAGATGTTAGCTTTGTGCTGTTGTCGGTTAGTTTGATGTAGAAGTCTTCGACGGTCACGACGGACACTGACACTTCTATGTCGTCCGGAGATGCTGAGGTTAGGTGGACGATTGGAGTGTTCTGGTTGGATATGTCTGTAAAGAAACATTCTTCTTCAATGTGGGAATTTTAATGATTTAGTAGTGTTATAAAAGTTTTGACAAGGTTCAGATCGCGCTAAATATGTTTGGCTCTGAAATAAATGTGATGTCCGACCATGCTATCCGTTTCTCAAAACACCTGTTCCCAAAACATGCATCCGTCGTTCCCATCACTACTGTTTCTTAAATAAAATCCGTTTTCCGATATATGTGTTCCCCAGAAAGAGTTTTTACCTAAAATATACGTTTGGCTTGATATCTATTTTACAAAAAGTCCAAATCCTGGAACGACCGTTCCCGTCACTAACGTTTCCTAAATAATCCGTTACCCAGATTATGCTTAAACCAGAAAACAGGGGCTCGATGCTACTCTTGGAAACGCGTTGCGATCGGAACGCGACTTCTAAAACGCCCAAAATGGCGTCATTTGGCATCGATATATACATACAAAGGATAGGCCCTCCCGTACTAAATTTCTTACCGTTTTGAGGCCAGACAGAATAGCGCCTCTGTTGGAATTTATCGGTACTATGTCGGTCGTCAGTCGAATGATTGATTATCCTATTTTTCTTTGAGGAATTTTTCGAGAACAATATTTTATGAATAATCAATTTACAGCCAATAGTAATTGTAAATTATATAACTTACTTGTGATACGATATTCCTTGTTGATATGTATTGCGATTTCGGTATGATTTACAAGGTTTTACCTCGCAGGACACCATATTTGCTGTGCTGCCGATACGTCACGCGGCTACCACCGTCTAGTCTAAGCACGACTGATTGAAATCGGTTCACATTTCCCGTTTTGACACCGTTTTGGTAGCGACACTTTCAAGCGCCCCGTGCCTTGTTCCCTACTATTGAAGTCTGTGTCATTTGGTATGCCGGTAACACATCGCAAATGGATTGCAGAATCGTATGCTGCAAACGGAAAGCTGCTCAATCGCGCGTTGACGAGGTATTCTCCCAGGTTTGGCTTGATATCCCTTCTAGTATGTGTAGTTTTAGATACCAATCACTCCCCTGAAGTGGGACCACTACTATACATACGGGTGTCATTAACACGCTTTTATTAGCTTGGGTGTTTTGGGCTGCGGATCCTATGAGAAATCAGATGGCGAATGGTCGTTTCAAGAAACTGTTATTTTGGAATCGGCGTTTTGTGAAATGGACAGCAGCATATTCCGGAGCCCTTCAAAAATAGCAATACTAAGAAAATATTTAGCATAAAATATGAAGGTATTATAATAGCAAGGTCGATAAAATAAGATTGATATCTTTTATCTCTGGTAAATAAAGCATGATGCGTGCGATAGAAAGATCGCATAGGTTAGGTCACCGCGTCCCATGCCGCTAATTATGGGGTTAGTGTGAGAGGTGAATGCCACTGACCAACTGACCAAGCTATACCACAAGCGACGAATTGGAGGTGAACCTTACACTAATCTAAGTTAAAGCACAGCGTGCTCATCCCATACAAATTAGAATTAGTAACCCTTCGTAAAAAAGAGATGGCGTGAGGAGTAAGATTTGTACTTTAAACGCCATGGTTTCAGTTAACATACTTCTAGGTGGCGCTAATCTTAGAATAAATCCTATATATCTTAGCGCCATCTCGTGGTATTTGCAATTTTTCGATGGTGCTGCACCAAGCGATAAAACCCTCGAACTAAAGAAGCTTCCATAGCATCTCAGTTTACGTCGGTCACATATTTTGCTCTACATGGTCTATCTGTATTAGTATAATAATCTAGTACATTTTAGGGAATATTTGAAGGTAACTATGACAGAATAAAATAGATTATGCTTATTTTGATGGGAGTGCTTTTTAAACTACAGGGTGAACCAAAGTGCTTACAAATATGGTAAATGATAAAATACATAAACGTAAGAGAAAATGGATCAAAAATGGAAGTTGACAAAATATTCACTTTTTCGCCGGCAGTACGTTTTAGTCCACTTGTCCTCGACTTTACGTAAGCATGTACAAATAAAACATACACAAATTATAGAAATAACATACATAATACAGAAACTATTGGGGCAGTAAAGTAGCGAAAGTCACGGGGTATGGGAATAGTTATGAGGAAGTCACGGGGTATGGGTATAGTTATGAGGAAGTCACGGGGTATGGGTATAGTTATGAGGAAGTCACGGGGTATGGGTATAGTTATGAGGAAGTCACGGGGTATGGGTATAGTTATGAGGAAGTCACGGGGTATGGGTATAGTTATGAGGAAGTCACGGGGTATGGGTATAGTTATGAGGAAGTCACGGGGTATGGGTATAGTTATGAGGAAATCACGGGGTATGGGTATAGTTGTGAGGAAGTCACGGGGTATGGGTATAGTTATGAGGAAGTCACGGGGTATGGGTATAGTTGTGAGGAAGTCACGGGGTATGGGTATAGTTATGAGGAAGTCACGGGGTATGGGTATAGTTGTGAGGAAGTCACAGGGTATGGGTATAGTTATGAGGAAGTCACGGGGTATGGGTATAGTTATGAGGAAGTCACGGGGTATGGGTATAGTTGTGAGGAAGTCACGGGGCATGGGTATAGTTATGAGGAAGTCACGGGGTATGGGTATAGTTATGAGGAAGTCACGGGGTATGGGTATAGTTATGAGGAAGTCACGGGGTATGGGTATAGTTATGAGGAAGTCACGGGGTATGGGTATAGTTATGAGGAAGTCACGGGGTATGGGTATAGTTATGAGGAAGTCACGGGGTATGGGTATAGTTATGAGGAAGTCACGGGGTATGGGTACAGTTGTGAGGAAGTCACGGGGTATGGGTATAGTTATGAGGAAGTCACGGGGTATGGGTATAGTTATCAGCACAAGGACATCTTATAACTTTAGCTTGACAATCTAATGTTGAAAACCGCAAATAACCCAATTCCGTACGCGGAATAGCACGGCAAGAGCATAATACCGGTTCGTTTGTAACCGGCGGCGGCGGCGCCGTCGACGAAACCAAAACGTTTCCCCCTCGCTACAGCTATGGCCGGCATACACCATCAAGCCTATCGTCTAATCCTTCTCGCACTTGGCCGGTTATTTTTAAGTCAACCAGCTTATCGATCTTGTCTTGTACGATGAGTGTAGTGCCGCAAAGCGGAACTTTCACATAGCTAGTAACTCGAGTAAATAGCATCTGCCTAAAAAGAACGCAATGTTTTAAATTGAACATTACATGATATTTACATACAAACTTAGAACTATTTGCTAAAGCGGGACATTTTTGCTCTTACGGGGGACAGCGGGACAGACAGGTTGAAAGCGGGACAGTCCCGCCCAAAGCGGGACGTATGGTCACGTTATGTATGCCGGCCATTATGGCCGTGCGATCGACGAGCTGGCCCCACACTAGCGCGCACTCACCGCACGAGTCCTCCTGCTCGTCGTACGGATTGTTGTGCGGGCATAGCGTGCGCGATATGTTGGTGAACTGCTCCAGCGAGCCCGGCGTCGGCACCAGCATGGGGAGCTGCCACGAGAACACGCCTGAATAATAACAAAAGAATTAGAATTAGACTAGAATTTAACTATTCAGAATCTTATATCAAATAGGTAAACAAAACAAACACTTGACAGTTGATGATATCATTATCTACCACTATTTATTGAGAGATAAGTTCGCTGATGTACATGTTGTTTCTTTCATTATCTGTACAGGGTGAAACAGAAAGGTGTAGTCACATTTTAGGCGGTTGTTAGGGACATCATTCTGAGCAACTTTCACTATGAAAACGAATTGATCAGAGCAAGTTTGATTTTCACTTCTCTATACAAATCAGCTGACCGCTCGGACCAAAATGTATGGAGCAATGAAAAATAAATTACATTGGAAATGACATTGATAATAAATTACATTGGAAATTTCAAAAAATTGAATAGGTTTTCGTATGCTCTTGGTAAACTGACTAGAGTGGCTAGCAGAGACACAGCAATAGCAGCATACTATGCATACATAGAGTCAGTACGGGTTGCTTGTTTGGGGAAACAGCACAGACGTAAACAAGACATTTGTGGCTCAAAAGAAATGTATTAGAGCAATCGTAGGAGTTGCCCCAGACGTATCATGTAAACAATTATTTAAAGCTCTAAATATATTGCCTCTACCTTGCCTTTATATTCTAGAAGTAACTACATTTGTGACGCAAAATAGAAAATTGTTTACAGAAGCGAAAAACCTAACGTCTAGGAGTCTAAGAAAACCTAACAAACTAACCCTTGATGTGATCCCAAAAAGTACAAGATTTAAGAAAAACTGCTACGCTATGTGCACAGCAATTTGGAACAAATTACCAAGTCACCTCCAAATTATAAGTAACAAACAGAAAATTAAAAAAGTTATAAGATTTTGGTTAATGCAACATATTTTCTACTCGATTAAGGAATTCCTAGAACATAATGTTAAAAATTGTGTCAATTGTAAACTTTGACTAATTTGTTACCTACTATTTAAAATTAAGTGGCTCTATGTCATAATTGTTTTTGCATGCTATAATTTAATTAGCTGGATGTGTGCATCTGACAGAAACTATATTGTACGACCTTTGTAAAACCATATCTATCGCAAAAAAAGTCTTTATCTTTATCTAAAGTAGCTCTGATCAATTCGGTTTCATAGCGAAAGTTACTCAGAATGGTCTCCCTAACAACCCCCTAAAATATGACTACACCCTTCTGTTACACCCTGTATAAGGAATTTAGTACAATAAAGAAATTACAAATTACAATTTCAAATTAATGAGACCTTATTGTTCGGAGTGTAATAAACAAATAAAAGAATATGATAGCGCCCTAATGGCTTGTAAATAAGTGTTGTGTTTTTAGAAAATTCACCCTTCTGTTGTCTTGCAGTAATGAAAAGGGGGTAAGTCCTGTTTGCCGAATCACTGGCCACTGTTACCCGGGCCGGTGTCTCATATGACTGGAAGTCCTGAAATATACACAGGGTGATATTTAATTAGCTGACCACCTTACCCTAGTAATAATTATGGTTGTTTAAGAAAAAAAGGGGATATAATAGAACAATACTTGAGGAGCAAGGTGTCAAAAGGTAGAAACATTTCCACATAAAGAGTTTCAATGTATTAATATTTGGTTTATAATAATAGTTGTGGTAGAGCTTGTCTAAGCCGAAATGACGCGCCCCACTCCTTGGTTTTGTATGACAAGTAAATACAAAACCAAGGAGTGGGGCGCGTCATTTCAGCTTAGACAAGCTCTAGTTCAAAACCCCCTCCTTGTGCCCCACTGAGCCAGGGTGGTGGCTGGAGCATGGCTGAATCTCACTTGTATCAGTCAGACCGTCGATGGAACACAGGCCTGTGTTGGTCAGTGAGGACATTCATGGGCAACAATTGTTTATTTTCATTTCTTATAATGTTATTATACAGACAGTTTAACTTACTCCAGCAAACTCCATGATATATTCAGTGTTCTTGTTAACATACACGGTGTATACAACATTGTACATGTATCTGAAAGTTTATAATAAATCCTTTGTTCGAAAAATTGTGCAAATAAGTAGCCAGTTCAATGCATAGTCTGTTATTTAAGGTACATATTTTATGTTCAATTATAAGTAGAAACAGAAAATATGTTTGTAGATTTGAACATAGAAACATTAAGTACGCTATCTAGTGAGTCATGATTTACTTACGTATTATTATAATGGAAACTAATGCCTTCATTCTTATTTACTTGACCCAGGCACAGTGAAGGTACAAACAAAATAAATAATTTCAAGCTTAGGCTAATAGCTGGTGTCATCTTTACTTGTTCATAATATTTACTGATTCTTTCTTTTGTTATATTAATGGTGTTTCAAGCACTAATTACACTTTTAACAGCTATTCGTCATGTTTTTATCAAAAAATATTTTCTCGCGAAAGAATCCGCAGTGAAGTGCAGTGAGTGTCTTCGTTCCGATTCACGTGAACGTGAATTTACGTGAAACAGACAGAAATGATAATAACATTTCTGTCTGTTTCACGTTCATAGACGCTATCTAGTCGCACGAGTCGCACACAGGCGATAAGTATATTTGTGACTTTGCGTATGTACCTATACGCCATACCCTCCATGGGTGGATGTGGGTATATTAATATTTTAAACTATTTTCTAATTATAAAATAATACCTATGGATGTATATGTTAAAATGTACCTATGCCATCTGAAATAAATATTTTGAATTGAATTGAATATTTGCCAAATATATTACCATATTTGCCGAAACAAATAGGTACTTACTTAACACGAACACACATCAGTCCGTTTTCAAGGCACATTGTCATCAAAGGAGACAAAGGCAAACACGCAAATATACTAGCCAGTAGCCACACATACACAAATATGAGAGCGTTTCATTTCAACGAATAGTTCCTTTGTCGAAGTTTTTATTGTCAAAGGTTACGTACGAAAATGCTTTGATCCAGGGAAATTTAAACTTGAAACAGACTCTACATAGCCAAGTGTGGACGGTAATATCGCCTATTTGCCCATACGCGTAAAATACGTCGAATATTTTGGCAAATACGGGTATTTGCGAAATACGCCTAATGGGGTACCGCCATTAGATTCGGTAATGTAATGTGCTCTACTCACGAATTCACTATGCAACCTGGCTTGCAATCTGTCGCTGCAACGCCCCGGTACTTACTTGCCTGCTCCTGCGGCGATATCTAAAGAGCTTATTACATTAGGTACGCTGTCGGCAGGACGCTGTCTGATTCACTGTCTCTTTCTAGTCGTTCCATCATGAATCATGACTGAGACGTCTATACAAATCGTGCCCTGCCGACACAGCGTAATTTAATAAGCTCTTATGATGGGGGCGGTCAAAGAGTGGAGGATAACCTCTACTTAAAATTTGATAAACGAAAGAAAAATGAAATAAAAAACTATTCGTTAACACTAAGTGTCTAAACACACTATGCCGAAGTTACGCGACCGAAGTTCGGCATGATTACGGCTGAAATGCTGTTTAAATTACTGATGCCGAAATTACGTTGCGTTATAGCGTACAGCGTATCTTCGGTCGGGCGTAAGTTCAACGGCAACTAAGTAAGGTAACTACTAGGTAAGTTCGGTACTTGTGGCGTGTCATATTCATATCAGGCGAATTCGTCGGAACGTAAAATCCGCCGCGGAACTTCGGTCGCGTAACTTCGGCATAGCCGTAATCATGCCGAACTTCGGTCGCGTAACTTCGGCATAGTGTGTTTAGACACTAACCCTATCAAACACTGAAACTGACTAAAATTAAGCTTAACTATGCATACTTATGTTACTTATAAATAAATATTATATAAAATATCAGCTGATCTGACAAATATTTGTGCATCGATCGAAACGCTGCCGTCTTCCAGCTGACACTGACAGATGCTGACAGCCTGATAGCTGAGGCTGACAGGTTCAACCTTGGTTCAACGTTCAACCCTGAGGTTCAACCGAACGGTTCAAGCTCTGTTCATAAAAAAGACAAGCAAGAACAACAAAAATATTATAGTCAACCCCAGTAACCCTATCTTTATGCAAAACATTTTGATTCCTCTTAGTTTAAACTAAACTTTTCAAAAAATAAGTTTTCCGTTCCGTTACCTAGTTATTGCTCCAACTTAATCGGAATTTCCTGCAAGATCTGTCCAAGAAATGGGCGATTTTAAAAAAACAACTTTATTAAAATTTGTCACTAGATGTCGTAGGCGAGACATGGGACATGGGGTTGGCTTTTATATCGTTCATCCTTAATTTCATCATAAAAAGGTGTTAAATGGTATGTACTCACTTTTCATACCAAAGTGCTTTTCTTTTTGCTAGGATTTTTTTTCTGGAAATCGGAAATAGTAAAATGTTGGTGAACGAAACGTTATTTGCTGAGTGACATTAGTATTGAATATACAAATTTAGCTTATGTAATAGTATGGTATCTCATCGGCGTATAAAAAAGTGGCCAAGTGCGAGTCGGACTCGTTCATGAAGGGTTCCGTAGTAGCAAGTAATTATAAAACTGGATGATTGTGTTAGTTGTAACTTTGTTTTCATAGTGTTTGTATGAATGACAAAGTCATCTTTGCGGTTTTAATAAATGTTTTATATCTTACTGCTTATTCAAATTAAGGATGAACGATATTTTATTATATTTTATTTATTTGGCCAACCCCATATTTTACTATATTTTATTTATTTGGGACGAAAACAACTACACAATACATAGATGTAACTATTACAAAAATAGAAAGTGTTTTATTTTATTGTGGAGGGTACGTATTCGGATGTCTAAAATTAAAAAAAAAAAAACAAGTCGAAAAACCTACGTTCAAAATCCCTAAAATCTCCTGATGTTTTTAAATACCTAATCTACTAACACCTATGTACCTACGTAATGTACGTTATACCTAAGCACAAGGGGTACGTATTCGAATGTCTAAAATTAAAAAAACTAAAGTCGAAAAACCTACGTTCAAAATCCCTAAAATATAAATACCTAATGTTTTTAAATACCTAATCAACTAACACCTATGTACGTTATACCTAAGCGTAAAATACAGATTGGACTCTAATGTTTAAAATATCTTCAGTTATTACACCAAAGATTGATACACCTACATTTGAAATACCAAATGGTCAAAATACCTAATTGCTATAGGTCACTTCCTATTTGAAAACTAAAGATAGGTTAGTTAGGTACACACTTTACAGCAGACCCGGGAGCCCGGAGCGAAGCGGAGCGGAGCGAGGCGACCCCCTACTCTGGCAAGAACCGAATTGGTTGCTATACAGGGTGTTGATTTGTAAAGTTACGCCGAGCTCAGAGGTTGTTATTTACATGATACTGAAGCTAAAAAAATATAAAAAAAAATATATTTTTTGTTCAATATTTTTTCTTTAAATTAATTATTTATTTAAAAAATTAAAATAAACATGTAAATGTGGTCTGAAAAGAGTCGCACGGGATGGGGTGGGGCTCAGGGCACGAGGGAGAGTCTGTTAGCACTTGTGCGCGGTGGCTGGCGGGGGTATCCACACTTTTAGGTAATTTCAGGAAAATTTTCAGATGGTAATTTATGAATGAAAATTATGCGAGGGAAAATTCAAACTTTTATTTTGTCATCAGCGATACGTAAAATATCAACCCTGAGTCGGGCGTAACTTTACAAATCAACACCCTGTAGGTCACTTCCTATTTGAAAACTAAAGATGGGTTAGTTAAGTACACACGTTACAGCAGACCCGGGAGCCGGAGCGAAGCGAAGGTATTTAGATTTTAGTGATTTTGCAAGTAGGTTTTTCGACTTTAGTTTTTTTTTAATTTTAGACATTCGAATACGTACCCATTGTGGAGCCCACAGCATCATCCACAGGTACATTTTAGTTGGGGCTGTCTGTTAACAAAATAATTATGATGTACTTACCTAAGTGTTTTTACATTTTATATATCAAGCTTGTAAAAATATGTGTTTACAAAAGAAAGAAACAGGAATCTAAATCTTAGACAAAAAAATAAAAATTAGTCTAACGCACTGCAAAAATATATTGTAATTAAAACATTCACGATTCAGTACCTAATTCGAAAACTGAAACTACAGCTGATCCCGATCCTGACAAAACTTAAGGTACTGATATTCAGATGTTATCTCCGAGACCTGCTGTTTGAATTTGTGTATTGGTGTATTAAATATGTCTACAGTCTCGAAGTGTGTGTTGAAAGTATCTACAAGTTTTCGCAGAGGTACGCGTAGTCCTGCATTTGTTTTACACTGCGTGGTCGCGAATAGTTTCCGGTCACGCACATGAAATGATCGAGGCACCAAATAGCACAATAAATTTACAAGTGAGATCTCTGCAGTCGAAATTGTTGTTACATAGATTATATAATATCGTTGCTTCCAGGATTGTACGCCTAGATTCAAGCGTGCTTGGGTAGGTTGTATATATAACTAAAGTAGCTTATGATATGAGAGTTTGGTGCGTGGGCGATGAAAGGAGATGTATTTTTACGGTACTGATTTTTGAACCATAATCCTATGCGGTTTTACTAGTAGGGAAACGAATATGAATAAAGCCTACGAAAATATTTTTTTTATTATAACCGCATTTTTTTATTAGTTTTGGAGAAATTATTTGTAAAACTGTCATTCATTCAGTTGTCATTTTTGACCTCAGAAAAATAACCATTTTTGACACTTACCCCATGTTCTGAGTCACGCCAAAACCGATCACAGCGTCCACGATGCCATCGTTTTGTATCGCCAAAACTGACTCGGAGAATGTCTTCGTAGACGCTGCAATCGACCGTGGCGCGACTCGGAACAGAGGGCTGTTGACATTGACGGGACAGAACAGTGTTGCCATAGTAAATTATTGTTCTGGGTGGCAGTTTTATTTCAAAATAATAATTATTTTTAAATCACAAAAACTAAAAAACGGCGGTTTAAAAAAACTATCATGGTATATATTTAGAATCCATAAATTATATTCTTTCATATAAATATGGTTTAAGCTTGATTCATTTCATTTCATTTCTTAGATTGAATGATTCATGAATATTTCGAATAAAGTACCAACTGTCTAGGAAAAAGTACACATCTCCTTTACAGACTGCAACGCTCGAGGGAACTTCCTTTGTACGTTTTCAATGATTACGGTGTATTTGTCATAATAAGGATTCCAAATGGGGACGGCATATTCTAATTGTGATCGTATAGAGTTTTGTAAAGGTAAAGATAAGTAGACGTGCGCCTAAAGTCCTTGGTTGCTCTCATTTGAAATGCTTTATTAACTATTTTCTCAATGTGTTAGTCTTAGTGTAATTATCATATCTCGCCTACGACGTCTGTTGGCAGCTTTCAGAACTATTTTTAGCCGCCAGAAAATCGCCTATTATCGAAAGATCGATTACCGTATTTCAGATGTTTTTGAACGCATTCATATGGAGCCAATCGGAAAGCGGCTGCCATTTTAAAATTTAAAAAAGGTGAGTGCAACCAATAGAATTTGAGTAATTTACTTACTGGTCAAATACTCGCTTCTGATTGGCTGGATCAACAAACAGGTGTATGCGTCATCCGCCATAGCGATAACGTACAAAAATTGTGAAAGTGTGCTTTGTTTGCGAAAAAAAGCGGAGATTTCATTGTATCAGACGAATTAATTAGTGAAGTGCGTATTAAATGTGCTATTGAAGATGAGTGAATGGTATAGATCGAAACCAAACAATGTTAACAACCACAATTCGTCGGAATTATCCATCGAAACATCAGGCTGTGAAATGTCAGATTCCTTCAATATATTTTCGGATAATTTGAGTCCGATACCAGCCATAGTGCCTCGCAAGTTAGATTTTACGCATCTGGACGATGAGGACGGCATCAGGGATGCTTCACCGGCGCCGGTGCCACTCAGCCCTCCATACAAACGAGTCCGAGCCCTCAGGTACGCTTTCTCCTCATTTCTCCACAAAACACATGAAAAGTACAGTTAGATTTGAAGTCGTGTTATTTTTGCATGTGTAGATTTTCCAGAAAACTCAACCAGCATGCAGCCAACATTGTTTATTTTGATCTCAAGACAATAGAAATATGCATCAGCTGCATACAAGCAACATTGGGCTTGCAAGGAATGTGAGAATGGGAGAAAGGTGGTTCCTGCAACAATGTCTCTATGATGGCTACTTGCATTGCACTTTGCATAAAGTGTAACTTATTTTATTTATTTCGCCAATATGTAGCAAGCCGTACCTACCTACCTAATCAGGGTTTAAAATACTCGAATTTTCTATTCATAAACTTTTCGATATGTATGTGATGGTTGGTGCAGGCAGTAGTATGTGACTGTTTACAAGCATTATTTGGTTGGTGAGTCAAGTTGGGTTTAAAATTGTATGAATCAGTTCTGTTCACGATGCACTGATGTTTCCTGTTGAAACATGTTCAATCCAAGTCCAATGGGTTTCAAGGGTCTGACTCAAAAGGCCAAAAATATTTAAATCTAAAAGACTTCATATCTTTCCTACTATCTGGCGCTGGATTCTACAAACAAATTGCAATAGGGAGGCGCAAATACCCATTTTGGGCTTGGCGACAACGCCTAGATGTGCAGTGCTGGCTACAAACAAACTGGTATTTCGCACCCTTGCTCTAGCAATTGGCATGTGATTTTTTGTAGAATTGGGGGCCTGCTGATTTTATTTTAGTTAAAAATTAAATTAAAATTATATTCTTTCACAGCATGCCACCGATTTCTGATTCAAATAACATATAATTTGTAAAATCAAAACCGGAATTGTTAAATATGCATGATTCTAGAGAGTGCTTCAACCCAGATACATCCCATTAGGTTTGTTTACAAGTAAAGTGTGTGTGTGTGTGTGTGACGGCCACTTGTTGGAAACTAAACGGCTGACCTCAGGATATATTTCATAATCTTGTAAAAGATATTATAGAATAGTAAAGAAATATTAAGAAATAGTGTTGGGACCTAGGTATTGGTTAGAATACTAGAAATCTACTAGAAATCTATCTGTACATTATTTTACACACACTTTTTATTTAGAGTGATTGAGTAAAGGTTATTATGATGTAGACCTAAAAGTAAACTCTTGGTTGGGTTAAATAAACATACATATAAACGCAATAATATTTATCAACAATATATTAGGAAATGGCATGTAATGTAATGGCTTAACAAATAAGGCCCTATTTTTAAAAGCTTTTATTTAACTTGCACTGTATGTATGTTTGTTTGTTTGTTTGTTTGTGGGTATCACGGTTCGCGTCAAAAATGTCGGCTTGAATTTGACCCACTTCCCGTTATCCGATTGAGCTGAAATTTTGCATACGTATGTAAGTTGGATGACAATGCAATATTTTTTTGACTTGGAGCTGATCTGATGCTGGAGCCGGAAGGTGGCCATGGGAACCCTGTTACCAAATGACGCAATCCTATTGTGTTTGGGCTCATTTGATTTATATTGACAAGTACTTTGATCCTAGAATATTTTTTATGACATGGAGCTGATCTGATGCTGGAGCCGGAAGGTGGCCATGGGAACTCTGTTACCAAACGACGCAATCCTATTGTGTTTAGGCTGATTTGATTTATATTGACAAGTACTTTGATTCTAGAATATTTTTTATGACATGGAGCTGATCTGATGCTGGAGCCGGAAGGTGGCCATGGGAACCCTGTTACCAAACGACGCAATCCTATTGTGTTTAGGCTGATTTGATTTATATTGACAAGTACTTTGATTCTAGAATATTTTTTTTATGACATGGAGCTGATCTGATGCTGGAGCCGGAAGGTGGCCATGGGAACCCTGTTACCAAACGACGCAATCCTATTGTGTTTGGGCTCATTTGATTTATATTGACAAGTACTTTGATCCTAGAATATTTTTTATGACATGGAGCTGATCTGATGCTGGAGCCTGAAGCTGGCCATGGGAACCCTGTTACCAAACGACGCAATCCTATTGTGTTTGGGCTCATTTGATTTATATTGACAAGTACTTTGATCCTAGAAAATTTTTATGACATGGAGCTGATCTGATGCTGGAGCCGGAAGGTGGCCATGGGAACCCTGTTACCAAACGACGCAATCCTATTGTGTTTGGGCTCATTTGATTTATATTGACAAGTACTTTGATCCTAGAATATTTTTTATGACATGAAGCTGATCTGATGCTGGAGCCTGAAGCTGGCCATAGGAACCCTGTTACCAAACGACGCAATCCTATTGTGTTTGGGCTCATTTGATTTATATTGACAAGTACTTTGATCCTAGAATATTTTTTATGACATGGAGCTGATCTGATGCTGGAGCCGGAAGGTGGCCATGGGAACTCTGTTACCAAACGACGCAATCCTATCGTGTTTGGTCTCATTTGATTCGTCTTCACAAGCACTCTAATTCTAGATTAGATGTTTTGTCCAGGCCCCCGATTCTCGCGCTATCGAGATCATCTCCCCAGTCAAGATATCTGTTTTGATACCGCCTAAATCCGTCGAAAATTATCTCGATTTATATTTATTATGATCGAAAACGGGTCGAGATATCTCGGTTGGTCGAAAGGCTAGTCGTAAGAATAGCTTTTTCTTGTTTTTGATAGAGATTTCGATATCTCAAAATTGATATTTCGACCATGGACATGATCTCGCTAGCGCCAGAATTGACAACCTTTCATTTTGATAAGGTACTAAAATTAGAAAACCATTTCGAGATTTAAGTGTTCTGAGCTCTTAGATATTTTTTTCAGAATTTTTAGATCAGTAATTTAAGAGTTAAATAACAAAAACTGAAATGTTGTCCAAATTATCAATGTCAGGATTTATGGCATGTGTTCCATAGGCTAGATATAAATGAAAAAGCAACTGTCAGTCATCATCTGTCATCTAAATTTTGTCACTGCTGGTTGTCAACTTGTCACGAAGTTGCACAACAACAAAAGAGTATTTACACATATTGACAGTGCGTTCCGCAACATCGCCGTCAGCGCCATAATCGAATACAGCGTCTAAGATGCCATCGTTTTGTATCGCCAAAAGCCCAAAACTGACTCGGACTGTAATCGATTTTGGCGTGACTCGGAACAGGGGGTGATATTATGACAGAATAATGACATTTTAATTTTTTATTGATGCAATGACGGGCAAAACTTCAACGTTTTTTAATCCTGACATTGTACTTACGCCCTTTTAGAATGAGTAACTCTAAAAATCTTGAATTATAACTTAAAAATAAGAATAAACACTAAAATAAAAAATACGGGTCCCATCGTTTCCCATCTATTTTCGTATGAGATAATAAAAACAGCTCCTATTTTTTTTGAAATATTATCAATTGCCTCGCTGTAATGATAAAGACTAAAAAGTTAAAAATAAATTAAAAGTAAAAAAACATTTTAAACAAAGCTTTTATTTAATGCCCTAAAAAGAAGAAAATAAAATTTCGATTCAATCAAATGCGTTATTTTATTAAATTACACAATTAATACGATATAAAAGCTTGTTGCGGGATTTATCTCCAAGTCTGTGCAAATAGTCCCTACCACCTGATTAAGTCTACACAAGTAAATCTCTCAACAAGCTTTTATATCGTATTAATTGTGTAATTTAATAAAATAACGCATTTGATTGAATCGAAATTTTATTTTCTTCTTTTTAGGGCATTAAATAAAAGCTTTGTTTAAAATGTTTTTTTACTTTTAATTTATTATATCATAATATTCCAAAATTGCATCAAAAATACTAACTTGCACACAAAATTTGCCCTTTATTTGAAGTTTGGTCAGGATTTAAGGTTCCATACCCGAATAGTGCCAAGTGCCAAACGGGACCCTATTACGAAGCCTCCATTGTCCGTCTGTCTGTCCGATTGTCACCAGGCTGTATCTCATGAACCGTGATAGCTAGACAGTTGAAATTTTCACAGATGATGTATTTCTGTTACCAGTATAACAACAAATACTAAAAAACAGATTATAATATATATATAAAAGTGGCTCCCATACAACAGACATGATTTTTTGCCGTTTTTAGGGTTCCGTTAGAGAAACAAAGAACCCTTATAGTTTCATCAAGTCTGTCTGGGGTGTCTATAGATAGGACTTTGAAAATAACGTTGAGGTTCCTATAATCATTTTTCCTCAAAGTAAATTGTTAGAGACAGACCCTTCCAAAGAGGAAAAATATTCCCCCCCCAACCTCTAACTTTTAAAGTAAGAAAGAGATAAAAATGCTGTGTATCTCACATAAAATCTCAATACAAACTTTCGGCGAAAATTGGTTTGAAAAAAATATACCTAATAAGCAGTTTTTAAGATATAAAACAATTAAAACCCGCAAAGATAACTTTGTAATTCATACAAACACTATGAGAAACAAAGTTACAACACAAACAAAACATCCAGTCTTATAATTACTTGCTACTATAGAACCCTTCATGGGCGAGTCTGACTCGCACTTGGCCACTTTTTTATAGATAATGCTATGGAACCCTTTGTGCGCGAGTCCGACTCGCACTTGTCGGGTTATTTGTTAACGGTAGATTAATCAGTGAAGATATTTCGTTTGCTTAATTTTATGTTCAGGTGCAGTTAAATATTCCGGTCAGGAATCACAAACAATCTCATTAGACTCTTCTACCTTTTACCATACAATACCATACCAATGTGCGAGCTGTACATAAGAGAAGAATAATTAAAGAAAATAAATAAATTTAGTATTAGTCAAACAATGCTGATCTACAATGACCAAACTCACAAGCAGCTAGGTACTGAAATAAAATACTACTTAAATTACATCTTCATTTCATTCTTTCCTAACTTGTTTAAGCTGCTCCCTAGCAAAAAAAAAATTGAAAATTAAATCTGTTAACACACACTCACAGGACAGGAGACAACCATCGCGTTCGAAAGTTTGCTGGTCACTGGTCACTGTGAACTTGGCTTGATAATTGGAAACAGTTTGGTTACGGGGTGTGGCTAGGCCGCCGGACAGTGATGACTCCACTGCATTCTTATCATGAATAGACTGTAAGCCATCCCTAAGCCAAGGTACATTTTATTCTATGGTTTAATTAGCCTGTTCTTAGCCTTAGGTGTATCTTTGCTAGGACAAGACTTACTTATGTTTAGTGCAAATGGGTGTGACTGTAATTTCCCCAACCAAAGACAACAACAGCGCCAGCAAGACTTTGTAAGAATCTTTGAGTTGGCAATTGTGCATCCGGGATAAAATCAGTTAAAATACAGTTACATACATCACAATGACAACCGAAAACATATGTTCAGAGCAGCTGTTCATAGTCAATACGCAAGAAAAAACACTCCTACACATTCGAGAAAAAAGAACACCCTCTGAGAACAGCTATAGCAAGAACCCAACTTAATCTTAAAAAAAAACTTTCAAATGATTTTGGGTCTTCGCAGGTAGAGAATAAAGTGCCTTGTCCATACAAGCTATTCGATTTGAAATTATTAGGTATTTGATTCTGACTCAGATAACTTTTGGATCTCAATCTTGAATAAAGTTCAGTAAAGAGTCTTATCTGCTTGGGTTAGAGTACAAATTGGCTTACAAACATAAAAATTTACATACAGGCACATACATTGCTTCTGGCCCCACACTAGGATACCCTGTGTTGTGGGAACCAGAAACAGCGACATCACAAACATGTAAACATCCAAGACCTGGGGTTTTTTTGTCCCCAGCCGGGATTCGATCGCGGGACCTCTCGCATGGCAGGCAGATGCGCAACCACTGCGCCAAAGAGGCCGACAGTCGCTTGTAATACAAGTTGTGCATTACCTTTTCCTTTTGTGCACATTTTTTGTGTGGACATGTGCTGACTCAGGTGTTCCAAGATGAATGGTGGATGGAGCTAGAACCTTGTGGGTTTGCTTGTAGGTGTAGTTACAAAGAAACGTTGCATCATGTGTGTGAGTGTGAGTGTGTGTGAGGGTGTGTGTGTGTTATCTAGCTTAGGTCTGGAAATCGACATAGACATACAGACAGACTTATAGGGTACCAAGTCTACTTACAACCATCCCAAGGCTGTACATTGCGTTTGACAGACTACCAAACTCAGAAAATTTATATAAAGTCTGCTAAATACTTCCTATGTTTGTAAATCGGCAAAGTGTTGTCACTTAAAACAATGAACTGTCTCTTTCTATAATTTTCATCTATCATTTCACAACATTCATATTTACATAGATACAGGAGTGTTCAATTTTAAGGCTAAGGGGTACAAATCTGCCTGTACCACTCCCTAAAGAAAGTAAAACAATTTATATTCCGTAAAACTTGAAACTCTACTCTCTCGGGACTGAACTGAACATTTTTTTCATTCCACTCGCAAAACTTTGGTCAACTCCCAAACAATATTCTGATTCATACAGGAATTCCGCCGTTAAAAACGAATTTTTGTGCCGCGAAAATATTTACGCGGACAAGTCGAAACACGTGCCCGAAAACCGGATTTTGTCATAATAAAAAACCGGTTTTGGTTCCCTGTCCACCATTGTGTGGGTTGACAAGGGCTTTGTCACTATGGAGTCTTTGATTTGCTCTGGTAGTAAACAACATTGTGAAAGAAGACTAATTTCCTTATTCGCGTGCCTTGCAATTGCAATGCAGGATTTAATGCATAAGACTAAAGCCAACTAGCACCAGACTTTTGACATCTAGTTTCTCTACTGCTCGCAGAAGCACAAAATAGTGCTTGACTTTGACAGTGGATTCCAAGACGTCAATTAATGTCTATTGCAAGGGGATGAGAACTTAATTTCCCCTAATTTTAATGTCAATTTTTTTTCCTTTTCGGCCAGGAGAATGACAATCTCTCGACTGAAAGGGTAAAAACACAACTTAAATACAATGTGGCTATCTTAGTGGGAGCCTGGTTGACAGGGAAATGCTCTTGCCATGCTACAGTACTTATAGTGTATTTACCATAGAGTAACTTATATATAGGGTACCTTAGGTCTTTGGTCGATCTTTAGAGCAGTCTTCGATTTATTGGCGAAATCATGTGACTCCCTCTGCTAAATAAATAACCGGCCAAGTGCGAGTCGGACTCGCGCACGAAGGGTTCCGTACTATTATCTATAAAAAACCGCAAAAAAATAAACACGTTTGTTGTATGGGAGTCCCACTTAATATTAAAAATCTTTTGTTTTTTAGTATTTGTTGTTAAAGCGGCAACAGAAATACATCATCTGTGAAAATTTCGATTGTCTAGCTACCACGGTTCATGAGATACAGCCTGGCGACAGACAGAAAGACGGACGGACGGAGAGCGAAGTCTCAGTAATAGGGTCCCGTTTGGCACCCTTCGGGTACGGAACCCTATAAACCCTACGCGAATCGCATGACCATAGCTATGTGAGGGCGCTAAATACCGGTTTTTTGTAGCCGGCGCGGCGCCTCTACCGCGACGACAAGCCAATACCGGAATTTGAGCCCTAGCCACAGAAGAGATAATAGTACTCCCCTAGCTATAGTTATTGCTGTGCAAACCACGTACAGAATCACTGCCCTGATAGACCTGTCTCTTTAGAACAGGGAGAACTTATCCAGTGGAGAGAGCATAGATACATTTTCCTTTGAAACACAACTCACCAATTTACGGGCGGCGGGGGACGAGGTAAGAGTGATTGGTCAGCCGCTGCGAAACTGTCTGGCGGCCCGTCATCGTAATTCAACGCGTACGACTAGTGTGTTCCAGGAACTTACGCGTCAGTCAGTGCGTGACTCACGTAAGTTCCAGAAACACACTGGTCGTACGCGTGGAATGGCGTATGATTCCCCTACACTTTCCCACGCCGATCTGGGACGGACACGTCGAACGTTGCGTGGGAGGCGTGTGTAGCGTTGCGTATGATAAGTATGTTTCTGATTCAAAGGGTTTCATACAAATTTAAGAGTCTAGCTAGATATCATACTGCTTTGCATACGTTGCGTACGTGGACTCAGTTTGTCCTTACCTTTACACGGTTTGCGTCGTTGCCCCCAGATTGTTCGACAGTCCGCAGACGCCCAAGACGCTGCTCGAGAAGTGTTCGACGCCGACGCACAACCCGCTGCGCACGCGCCTGTTCCCGCCCAAGATCAGCGTCACTTCCGGTGAGCGGAACAGAACAGCGTCACAGGTCTTCCCATACGGGAAGGCACTGGTTATAGCCTTACAACAATTTGGCGCGTTATGACAGCTGGAACTAACGCTAATTAACCAATGAGAAATGAAAGGTCGGTGTTGATGACAGGTTCATTGTAGGTATATTAAGTTGCGTAGAACTGGCGCCACCCTGTAAACTTCACTCGTCAGCCAAAAATTGTTGGAAGACTGTGCCTGCGATTTGGGAGGCGACACGAACTATACTAACTAAACTAATTAAGTGAGTACAATAAAGAAATTACGAATATGTTTGTCACATGCACTTTGCACTCTCAACGTGGCTCAGTCAGTTCTCCCCCATTATTGATAGATAAGTCTAATCGATCTATGTGACTGATTGGTCGCAGGCATGCCGGCGGGCTCCTCGAACCACCTGCACCCGCCGCCGCCGGGCGACGACTCCGCCCTGGGCAGCCTGCCGCCAGACGACCTGGACGACTCGGCGCGGTTCGCGAGGAGATCCATCGTCAATATCAACCCCTTCACGCCGGACGGTGAGCGCGTGTGCACGTAGGACGCTGGCTGCCGGCGCCCCAGTCAGCGCAGTACACGTAGGACGCTGGCTGCCGGCGCCCCAGCCAGTCAGCGCAGGCTTTCTATACTTTAGCGGAGACCAGCGCCGATACGCGCCGACCTGCGCTGGTGGGCTATTTTGTATCTTGCGTGCTACCACAGAATAACTAATGGTACTACCACAGATACTGTAATATTATACTAATACAGATAGACCACCTAGAACAAAATATGTCACCGGCGTAAACTGAGATGCTACGGAAGCTTCTTTAGTTCGAGGCCATTACCGCTTGGTGCAGCACCATCGAAAAATTGCAAATACCACGAGATGGCGCTAAGATATATAGTATTCATTCTAAGATAAGCGCCACCTAGAAGTATGTTAACTGAAACTCAGGCCATCTCTTTTTTACAAAGAGTTACTAATTCTAATTTGTATGGGATGAGCACCCTGTGGGTGAACCTTCACTTCACTTCACACGAGACGGTAGGCCACCCACAAGCCCTTTAGACCGACGTCGAGCCACTCCCT
Source organism: Argyresthia albistria (assembly GCA_963457715.1). Taxonomy (NCBI): domain Eukaryota; kingdom Metazoa; phylum Arthropoda; class Insecta; order Lepidoptera; family Argyresthiidae; genus Argyresthia; species Argyresthia albistria. The sequence continues at coordinate 4,650,586 of OY735281.1, forward strand.
CATGAACCTGGCATACCTCCTGCCATCATAACCGTTGTTTCTCCATTCGCAGGTCAAGCGCTGAACAAGAAGAAACGGGCGTTGTCCAAAACACCGACGTGGGGGGAGGGCACCCCCCCGGAACAACCTGCCAAGAGACTGAGAGTGAGTACTCACTGCATACTAAATAACTTGTCTCATTGGTACACAGTCAGCACCGGGATTTGAACCTTGATCTCCGGCGCGAGAGACAGTCGAGAGATCTATTAGACCACGGAACTCTACTAATTCTAAATTTTTAACCGACTTCACACAAGGAGGTTTACAATTCGTCGGGTTTTTTTATGTATGTTCCCCGATTGCGCCTAGACGGATGGATCGATTTGGAAAATTATTATTTTTGTTTGAAAGGGTTTATCTTCCCATTGGTCCTATTGACACCAGGTCAGAATCTGATGATGGGATCCTGGAGAAATCGAGGGAACTCCTCAAATATTAAAAGCTGACCTTTAGTGATTATTGTGTTTTTCATAATAACACGTGCATTTACTAATCATAATGTTGTGATGCGGAACTGATGACACATGGCCACCAGTATTTCTCAATACTAGGTACAAACACAATCTACTATGCGTGGCTGACGGGCAACGCATAGCCTAAACCGGTGGACCTAGTGTCATAGAGCCATGAAACTTTTTACAGGGGTTCCTTATGTAGCGTAGGATAGCACTAAGAAATTAATTCCTAAAGAGGAAATAGGGGGTTACGTTTTTAAAGTCAAAAAGCACTTGACATTGGTTTCTATTCAATTAGGGTTTGTGGAAGTCGGTTTTTTAAAGTTTTACTTTTTGTTTCAATGATAAATCTAAACATCTACCGTACAGGAGTCAAACATCTCCCGCTACAACGTGGAGTTCGTCGACCTTGGCGTGATCGGCACGGGCCAGTTCGGGCGCGTGTCCAAGTGCGTCAACAAACTGGACGGCTGCGTGTACGCCGTCAAGCGGTCGCTGCGGCCGGTCGCAGGGTCTGCGGCGGAGCGGGCCGCGCTGACTGAGGTGTACGCGCATGCGGCGTTGGGGAAGCACGCGCATGTTGTTCGGTGAGTACTATACTCTATCTCTATCCACGCTTAGAAGCAACTTGACAGCTAAACTAAAACTCCATAAAAACCACTTTTTAAACACTAGGGATGTTACCGAAACAATATCGGAAAGGATCGAAATGGTTTATTCAGTTGAACTAACAGGAGAGTTGTCATCGTCTGCTATTCACTGCTATCTGCACTTAGGGATATAATTACTTAGTTAATTTTCAACTATATTGTCTATTCTAATGTCTCTTTGCAAATCTTGTAAAATTATTCCCGATTCACAAATGTTTAAAGGGTTTATCGATTCTTTTGATTAGTCGAATTTTGACATCGGTTGCCTGTTATATTAGATACACTATACAGGGTGTAATCATATTTTAAGGGGTTGTTAGGGAGACCATTCTAAGCAACTTTTACTATGAAACCGATTTGACCAGAGCAACTTCATTTGTCATTTCTCCATACGTTTTGGTCCGGGCGGTCAGCTGATTTGTATAGAGAAGTGAAAATTAAAGTTGCTCTGATCAAATCGGTTTCATAGTGAAAGTTGCTCAAAATGATGTCCCTGACAACCCCCTAAGATATGACTACACCTTTCTGTTACACCCTGTAGAGTGCTAGCAGTGTGTAGGAGGAGGAGGTGACTATTGCTTATTTTTTTTTTATTCAATGTTTAATTTAATCTATTGCAAGTTAGATTAGCATACTACTTAATTAGGCACGAAGTAACCTTAAGCTGTGTCCCATGATACGGATTTTTCTAGTATGGGACGCTACCCTCAAAGTGTATAAATGTATTGTGCCTACATGAATAAACTTACTTACTTACTGGACTAGCTGTAGTGAGTAACAGGGTGCTAGCCGTGTGTAGTGAGTACCAGGGTGCTAGCAGTGTGTAGTGAGTACCAGGGTGCTAGCAGTGTGTAGTGAGTACCAGGGTGCTAGCAGTGTGTAGTGAGTACCAGGGTGCAAGCAGTGTGTAGTGAGTACCAGGGTGCTAGCAGTGTGTAGTGAGTACCATGGTGCTAGCCGTGTGTAGTGAGTACCAGGGTGCTAGCAGTGTGTAGTGAGTACCAGGGTGCTAGCAGTGTGTAGTGAGTACCAGGGTGCTAGCCGTGTGTAGGGAGTACCAGGGTGCTAGCAGTGTGTAGTGAGTACCAGGGTGCTAGCCGTGTGTAGTGAGTACCAGGGTGCTAGCAGTGTGTAGTGAGTACCAGGGTGCTAGCAGTGTGTACTGAGTACCAGGGTGCTAGCAGTGTGTAGGATAGGAAGTGGGCGCGAGTTGAGACAACAAGCCCCTACTACCTTCATAGTTAAACATACTATGTGTCACTAAGAATGGTTTGGTACTAAGAGCCCAGACCTTCAAATAGGTTGAAGCACACAGTTGAAATGCGTTAAACATAGCACAGAAGTACCAGGCTGTCATGATGCCTGAAACCCCACCAGAACCAATGTATGTGCTACATACGTAAATATTTAAATATAAAGAATTTTCATACAACAAAAACTACCAGGCTCGCAGCAATCCCCAACAGTCCCCAACTATAACCCGTCCAACATGTCTCCGCAGATACTACTCGGCGTGGGCGGAGGACGACCACATGATCATTCAGAACGAGTACTGCGACGGTGGCTCCCTCCAACAGATGCTGGACAGCAGCGGCCCGCTGCCGGAACCAGAGTTGCTGCTGTTGTTAGCGCATATAGCGGACGGGCTTGCGTGAGTGGACGATTATACTCGAAAGAAATTATATCAAAGTAATGATGACCTTTAAAAAAATAAAAATAAACTGTAAAAGATGTCAAAATAGGCTTGTGGCCTGTCAAGTCAAAATAGATACTTTTTATGAACTGTCAAAACGAAACTTTTGTTCCTGAGTTCTATGAAATAACAACAGAATGACGTCATGGAAAAGTGCCATCAAATGCTGTCTTTTTTGCACAAAATTGACTTTATAAAATACATCTGCTGGAAATATACAATTCTCAGAATGTCAAGCCAATTTGTACATAATTCTTCAACTTAAGATTTGTTTCTAGATTTATTGGATTACCGTGGCCACAAGCCTATTGTAGAAATGTCAGAAATCTGACAAAAATAGTTTCACCTGTATGTAGTTATGCCTCTGCCACCGTATCTGAGAAAGGGGGTTATACCAGTTATAGTGGCCTCTGCCATCCTAACTGAGAATTCAGAAGATTACAGAATCGCATAGCAAGAGCAATCAAGGGCGCAAAATGCCAGTTTAGGCTTGTCGCAAACCGCGCACCCGTAGTGCCGTAACGATACTACCGTTCACTTACAAAAGTAGATCCCTCGCTTCAAGAAATAGATAGACCAAGTGGACCACGTGAGCAGTTGACCAGTCATAAGTGTACCACACGATGTCCTGAATTATGGTAGGCTCGCTTCGCTCGCTCACTAAAAAGCACAAGGTGCTCATCCCATATTAATTAGAATTAGTAACCCTTCGTAAAAAAGAGATGGCGTGAGGTTGGTTTCATTTAACTTCTAGATGGCGCTAATCTTAGAATAAATCCTATAATTATATCTTAGCGCCATCTCGTGGTATTTGCAATTTTTCGATGGTGCTGCACCAGCGATAATGGCCTCGAACTAAAGAAGCTTCCGTAGCATCTCAGTTTACGCCGCCGGTGTCATATTTTGTTCTAGTCTGGTCTATCTGTATTAGTATAATATTATATAGGGTGTAGTCATATTTTAGGGAGACCATTCTGAGCAACTTTCACTATTAAACCGATTTGATCAGAGCAACTTTAACTTTCACTTCTCTATACAAATCAGCTGACCGCCTGTACCAAAACGTATGGAGCAATGAAAAATAAAGTTGCTCTGATCAAATCGGTTTCATAGTGAAAGTTGTTCAGAATGGTCTCCCTAACAACCCCTTAAAATATGACTACACCCTTCCTGTAGTATCTGCGCTAAAACTGATCCGTTCCCCCCCCTCAGCTACATCCACTCGCTGCAGCTGGTGCACATGGACGTGAAGCCGGCCAACATCTTCATGTGCGGGCGCGAGGGCGGCGACAGGTCGACGGCGGCCGGCGACAGCGACGACGGGTACGACGACGAGGACGCGTCGCCGGCGCGCGGCAGCCACCACAAGTACAAGATCGGTGAGTGGCACGTAGCACGTCGAAAACTATCTCGATTCATACGTTTCGATCGAAAAAAGGCCTCCGATTCTCGCGCTATCGAGATCATCTCCCCAGTTGATCGGTTTTGATACGGCCTAAATCCGTCGAAAACGATCTCCATTTATATTTATTTCGATCGAAAACGGGTCGAAATATCTCGGTTGGTCGAAAGGCTAGTTGTAAGAATAGCTTTTTCTTGTTTGTGATAGATTTCGGTATCTCAAAATCGATATTTCGACCATGGACATGATCTTGCTAGCGCCAGAATCGCCCCCCAGTTCCGAGATATCTCGGTTGGTTTACGAATGGAATAGCTTTTTTGCGGGTCGTGGGAATAGCTTTTTTAGGTTTCCGTACCCGAAGGGTGCCAAAAGGGACCATATTACTAAGCCTCCGCTGTCCGTCTGTATGTCTGTCGCCGGGCTGTATCTCATGAACCATGAATGATCGTTAGACAGTTGAAATTTTCACAGATGATGTATTTTTGTTGACATTATAACAACAAATACTAAAAAACAGATTACAATAAATATTTCAGGGGGCTTCTTATACAACAGACATAATTTTTTTGCCGTATTTATAGATAATGGTACGGAACCTTCGCGCGCGAGTCCGACTCGCACTTGGCCGGTTATTTATTTCGATGTTCGGTATCTCGAATTGATTTTTCTACCATTGATATGATCTCGGTAGCGCGAGAATTGCCCCCCCTGGGCCTAGATTCCGGTAGCGCAATGACCGCGCAGTGACAATGACGCGACGACAACGCTCAGCTTTGTTGCGGAGTATTTTCATTTTTAGGCAATTTTTATGCGGTTTTCTGTCAATGGTAGGAAACTTTCCTGTAATGGTTCTTTGATATGTTTTGTCAAAATCAGTTCAGCCGTTGGAAAGTTACCTGCTTAACAAGGAGTAAAATTAAACTGGTTCTTAATTAAGTTTTGATATGTGTTTATCACGGAACACAAGAAACAGTGGCAGCCGCATACGCCTCGATTACTATCAGACAGAACCGATGTCGCCAACACTCACACTATCAAATCGTAAACTACAAAGGAATCTTGAACATGATTGGCCGTAGCATTTCACTAAAAATGGGTTAATGCCAGTTAATGTATTTTAAGCCTTATATCTGACTGATACTGTTCACTTTACATTGAACATGTTTGTTTTTTACGACGACGCGTTTCGCGACGTTCGGATACAAAACTAAAAGATGCAATACTACTTTCTGTCATCTAGCGTCGAGTAGTGGAAGTAGTTTAGCCACTCGACCCTAGATGGCAGCATTGAGCGCGCGTGGAAAGAAAAATGAGAATTTTATTAAAATTATATTAATTACTACTTACTGATGGTACAAAATGCCACCATGCGTGATATTTTTGGTGCGGCTAGCATTTTTTCATTCAAAAATGAAGCAATAAGGCATCTCTACTGTCACGCACAAATTACTGTGACGGAATACGGCAATTTATGGTCAACGACGCTTAATGATGGCACACTCGCCACGCCTACTTATGGCCGTTCTACACTCTCGCCGAGTGGTCTCGTGATGTCTCGGGCGAGAGCTCTCGCCCGAGAGGCCTGCCACGAGAGGTACCCTCTATACTCTCACCGATTCTAGTGCAATGCTCTCGGGCTCCTCGCGAGACATGCCCAAAACCCTTTGACTCGGGCCCAAAAACCGCCGCCGGAACGAGAGCAGGCGAGACATCACGAGACACCCCGAGCGCGGCGAGAGGTACCCTCTACATTCTCCGTCTCGGCATGTCTCGTGTTGTCTCGGCGAGAGTGTAGAACGGCCATTACAGTTCCACTGTTTTTTGTGTTCCGTGGTGTTTATAGTGAAGAGTCGGGGTTTTTTTTTAAATTTATATGTAGTCATGACATGAAACTACATTTTCAACTTGCTGAATTTACTGTTATGTCAAAAACAGTTTTGCGCAATGTATAGACGACACATTTATTTCCAAGTATTTTTTCCTCGACTAACCCTGACCGGTGATGCGCAGGCGACCTCGGCCACGTGACGTGCCTGTCGTCGCCTCAAGTGGAGGAAGGCGACTGCCGCTATCTGCCCAAGGAGGTGCTCCAGGAGGACTTCGATCATCTCACCAAGGCGGATATATTTGCGTTTGGTGAGTGAAACACACACACACACATACACCATGGCGACACCATACTTCGTTATGCGTTATTCGTGCGAGTATAGCAAATGTAGACGAATAAGCCGTCGTATGCGGCCGAGTAACGCGCATAACGCATAACGTCTGATGATTTTTAGAGATAAGCTCGCCTTTGTACATACCTTTTTGTAAATGTTACGTGTCTTTTATGTTCTGTGCAATAAAGTATAAATGAAATGAAAAAATGGTATCCTAGCGTAGAGGCAACAGCAAAGTATTGCCTAAATGCAAAAATGTAACTCTCGACCCTGTCTGCCTGCCTGCATCTGACCGTCTGCCCCCACCAGGCCTCACGCTGTACGAGGCGGCCGGCGGCGGCGCGCTGCCCAAGAACGGGCCGGAGTGGCACGCCATCCGGGACGGGAAGCTGCCGGACCTGCCGCGCCTGAGCCGGGAGTTCAACCAGCTGCTCAAGGTGAGAGGCAACATCACCATCATGAGCCTGTCGGGGATGCCGCTGTTGGGTGTGGCCAGATATAGGCCGCGCTTTATGGTAATGCGCAGCACTGAATACTGAGTGAAGGCCTCCTCCATTTTTAGGGTTCCGATCCTTAAAAGGAAAAAAAGGAATCCTTATAGGGTCACTTTGTTGTCCGTCTGTCCGTCTGTCTGTCTGTCTGTCTGTCTGTCTGTTCGTCCGTCTGTCACAACCATTTTTCTCAGGAACGCGTGGAGGTATCATGTTGAAATTAAAATCGATTACTCAGGTCTATGGTCCCTTGGAGCTGTGAAAAAATTAAACTTTTAGGTCCACGCAATCAAAAGATACCGCGATATTTTGTTATAATTTTGCTGAATTTGTATGAACTTGCGTGGAACTCCACGCGTTCCTGAGAAAAGGGGTCGTGACAGACGGACAGACAGACAGACAGACAGACAGACAGACGGACAGCAAAGTGATCCTATAAGGGTTCCCTTTTTCCTTTTAAGGATCGGAACCCTAAAAATGGAGGAGGCCTTCACTCAGTATTGAGGCCCTTAATGCATGCATATATTTTTATTATCTACAAATATAAATTTTATTAATTCTATAATTTTAAATAATCGAAAATGACACTAAAATTAAAGTTAATGAAATGAAATAATGAAAAAAGTTGGAAATAAAATGTTGTAATTTTCTATGAAGGAATAAACAAGGCTTTATAATAATAATAAAAATAATAAACACGCATAACGTCAAAGATTTAACAGTGTCATGAACACTATTGTCTCTACAGAAATGTGCTAAGTTTTAAGAAATATTTTTATATGTTGTAGGCGCATTGCCATTCTGCAAGGCTTATACAATCGGCGGCAAAGCGGCATACATGCCTCCCCAATTGACAACCTTTCATTTTGATAAGGTACTAAAATTAGAAAACCATTTCGAGATTAAGTGTTCTGAGCTCTTAGATATTTTTTTCAGAATTTTTAGATCAGTAATTTAAGAGTTAAATAATAAAAACTGAAATGTTGTCCAAATTATCAATGTCAGGATTTATGGCATGTGTTCCATAGGCTAGATATTAAATAAAAAAGCAACTGTCAGTCATCATCTGTCATCTAAATTTTGTCACTGCTGGTTGTCAACTTGTCACGAAGTTGCACAACATCAAAAGAGTATTTACACATATTGACAGTGCGTTCCGCGACATCGCCGTCAGCGCCATAATCGAATACAGCGTCTAAGATGCCATCGTTTTGTATAGCCAAAAGCCCAAAACCTGACTCGGACTGTAATCGATTTTGGCGTGACTCGGAACAGGGGGTGATATTATGACAGAATAATGACATTTTAATTTTATTGATGCAATGACGGCAAAAGTTAAACGTTTTATAATCCTGACATTGTACTTACGCCCCTTTTAGAATGAGTAACTCTAAAAATCTTGAATTATAACTTAAAAATAAGAATAAACACTAAAATAAAAAATACGGGTCCCATCGTTTCCCATCTATTTTCGCATGAGATAATAAAAACAGCTCCTATTTTTTTTGAAATATTATCAATTGAGCTCCTTTGTGCGATCTGCGAATAAACTTAACTGCACTCCGGTAACACAATGACACTGATGTTGCGAGGATAGATTGTTATTGCCATGTGATTCTATACGCGACTCGCGGCACAGAGCCCAAATTATTTGTCCCGAACTATACGTAGAACGTGTAGAACATAAATGTTTAGCGCAGAAGCCGCTGACCCGTCGTCACAACCCGGCGGCCTATATGAAAAGAATCTTGTCCAGTCCGCCGCAGTGAACTAGCCCGCCGGCAAAAGTTACCGACAGGTCGGCGGGTCGGCGGCTCTGGTGCGTACAGCGCTTTAAAGTATGTTCTCATGTTCGCTTCACAGAAAATGGTGGAACCCCTGCCCGCTGTCCCGTCGTCCGCCGCGCGCCTGCGCCGGCACCCGCTGCTGCACCCGAGCGGCAACAAGAGCTCCAAGCAGCTGCGCCGCGAGCTGGCGGCCGCGCGGCTCAAGAACGAGCTGCTAGAGCGCAAGCTGCAGGAGGCGGCCAGGTAGCTAGATAGATAGATCAAGCAGCTGCTTGTACTTAACCACAGAAGAGATAATAGTACTCCGTACAGAACGGCCACTCCCTTCCCCGCGCTGATTCAGATACCGCACCCCACCCCTGGCGTCAAAGGATTGGTTAAAAGATCAATAAACAGAGCTGAACGCCGGACGAGTGACGACGCGTATACTAAATATCGCTGCATTTGCCGCGCCATCAGCCCTACCAAAGTTTACGCACACATTTGCACGTATACAAATGTAGTAGTAATATGTGATTATTTTACGAGCGTTCTATGCAGTGTCCGAGGTGTGACTTAACGCCATGGTTTCAGTTAACATACTTCTAGGTGGCGATAATCTTAGAATAAATCC